>CM075015.1:10703746-10761296 GCA_037576675.1 Pangasius sanitwongsei | reverse complement strand
AGACCATGGTGCAAGATGAACATGCTATATATAAATATGAAATATGTAAACAGCAGACAAGATAGAATATATTAAAATATAATATGGTGATGGTGCCAAACTCACTTATAATGGAAGCCTAAGGGCAGCTGTTCAGCTCGTTTACTTTTACACTGATTTTTCTAGAAAGCTTTAATACATTTTCAGACAACCTTTCTAAAATGTGACTACTTTTTTCTGAAGGAATTTGTGTTTATGCATTACCAACTTCAAGACCTGTGCCTCAGTTTCCACCTGGGCAAACATGGATAAAATGACTCAGCATGATAGGACAGTTCATGTTAGGATAGGATGGCACATTCAGACAGATGACAGGTGTCTTTGGACCTGGAACAATGGTGGCCCTCTTGAAGCATAAGGGAATGGTTGGCAGACTTACGGGCAGATGAAAATGTTGGTAAAGACCTCCACTAACTGGACAGCACATGTGCTGATGACAGAGCCATGGATGCTATCAGGTGCTATCAGAAGATCATGAAGGTAATGGGACTTGATTTAGGGCCCAGAGATTGGCAACAGTCTAGTGGTGCTGGGATGTGAGCTCAAAATGTTCCCATCAGTAGCCCTGAATATTAATTGCTGAACCTCCATTGCCCAGTAGATTTGAACTTGCTGAACTTGTGGAACTGAAGTGAGAGCTGAAAATCACAACAGCTACACCGCTTATTAAATGACTTGTTTAACTTTCAGTTTAAGTTCTCTTCCTAGCACACCTCTAGAGGGAGTCACAGATCCATCCATCCTCATTTTTACTGGAAATGCAAGCACTAAGTTTGAACACTAGAGTGATTCATACTTTTCCATAGAAGCCTCTCTGTGACTCTTAGATCTCACAATTGGATTTCCTGTGGCTGAAGGCTTCTCATCCAGTCCTTCCACTTACACTGTACCTCACATGTCAGTGGCTTTTAGAGTTTGGACCTACCTTGTAGATGCTATTTTGGGTCTCTGTTAGCTTAGATTGGTCACTATTTCAACTATTTCAAATTTGCTTTTTATTGGATGATCAAGTTTTTGGAACCATCACTGTTACTATGAAAATAATCAGTGTAGAGCATAGACCTCAGAAAGTTAATTTTGTAAACTATTGTTGCAACTTGTGCCCTCAAAAGTGCCATTTTATCCTTCAGACAATAGATATTGCAAAACACTGGTGCAAAATCACCCTTAAATGACAGGGTCAGTGCTCTAAATAAGCAGGCTTCAGCATATGACACCAGAGAAGTAAGACAGACTGACACACACATCACTGTTTTTAGATCCGGCCCAAATCTTTGGAATAAACTAGAAATACCAGTTTAGCAACTGTTCACTGGAATAGTAGAGTCAAAAGAAAAAAATAATAAAATAGTCAAAAGTAAAATAATAACCTATCTTATACTTTTACTGAAAGGTAATCAGTTATTTTTTTTAACACCATGTAATTTTATGTGCTTTAAAGAACTTGGGCTAAATAGATTATTTCATCTGAAATACCAGGAACAAATCTTATTTAGATTACACAGCTTATGTCTAGATAACTCTTGACTTGTATGACATTGTAAAATAAAAGTGAAAACTAAAGATGACTGGTCTTTACAGATAATACCATCTCTTATTTACATACCCATGTACACTGTATAAATATATGAGATTATATTGCTAATAATATGATAATAGTATGATAATAATTATAGTACTTATAATTGCAATACAGATGAGATATTTGGTATTTTATAATAGGTATTAAAATTGGATTGCTATCAAATTAAAAGAAATCGGAACTTGCATAGTAAACAGAACAAGATGGTTGTAAATAATTAATTGACCTTTGAGGAACATTTTTTTAAATTATATTTTTCGCACTGCAAATGCTGTTCAAAAAATTTAGATCCAAAGAACAATAATTTTGTCAGATGTGCCACAAATAAACAGCTATGAAAGATTCACCTTCAAAAATACAATTTTGATATAATATTCATTCATGATCAGGGTCACAGTGGATCCTGAGCCTATGGGAACACTGAGTGTGAGGCAGGAATACACCAATCCATCACAGGGCACCCTGCACACACACCTTCACACCTATGGATAGCTTAGAGTAGGAAATCCATTTCTGGCATGTTTTGGTGGTGGGAGGAAACCAAAGAACCCAGAGGAAACCCACTCAGGGGAGACGGGGAAACCATCTGAAATTCAGCACAGACAGTAACCCATGTTCCCGATTGAACCACGTAGCCTGAAGCTGTGAGGCACCACCGCAAATATTCATTTATTAGTTAAAAAAAATAAATAATTATTTCAGATTTTTCTTTCCTGCACTGGGTATCAGGTTGCTTTATCTGCTTCATCAGACCCACGAGGCAGCCTGTCTAATTTCCGTCTCAGTGTGGCTTCTGCAGAAGTGTGGCACATCAGAGCCACGTTGTGTAACAGGAGCTTAGAGCTTAGAGCTGAGAGCGATCCAGTGGAAACCTCAGTGTTCTATAAATGGTACAGCATGGGGAGACACACCCTTGGCACACTGCTCCTCCAGATCTCCACTGGCACAGCCCAAGGCTGTACTCCTCTTTTACCCTGCAGTGGGCCATTACTTTATTTCTGTCTAATTCATAAACCATCTCAGGGCTAAATGGGTACAGCACAGCTGGGTGTTGTCCTCAGCAATGTCCTTTTTACCAAACGTAAACATACCATAAAGTTAAAAATGATAGGCTGAAATGACTGGAATTGCATTCCAAGACTGTAACGGCATTTAAGACTTTATGGACTAAACCACATGGCAGACGTAAATGTAAAACGAGAAATCTGTTTAGAAAAATGAGCCACTCCATGCACCTTAAAAATGAGCAATATTTATTTCACATTTAAATATTACACAGAATAGAAAAGAATATACAAATCACAAACAAAATACTTTTCTACCATATCAATAATGATGTAACACTGTTTCTCTGGCACTGAGAAAAAATATACCTTTGAATGTATCACATGATGCTCATTAATGCCTGCTGCGAAACAGACAAGACTAGTAGCTGGAAATTTGATCCATGGCTTTGAGCATATTCAATAGAAATACTTTGCTCTGACCAGAACAAATTAAAAGCAGTACTTGATACAAGCCAGACTTTGGTTAACATATATTGAACAAAAATATAAAAGTCTTTTTCATTGATATTACTGTAATATGTGTCTGCATACGTAGGATAAGTGTTTTGTTCACTGATGCTAAAACAGGCAAACAAACAACAGGATAAAGTCAGAGCCATAGCCATTTCCAGACAAACCTGAATTGTGTTCCATTTAATGCCAATGACAAAGTGATGCATACTGAATTAAATTACTGCATTAAACATTGGTTTTAAGTCATTTGCTATGCATGTTTGCCTCCAAGCAGACATGATTAAAACTTCACCCACAGGGAGTTCAAATCCCAAACTTAGAAGTAAATTTTTAGTATTTTACTTGCTATTCCATTGATACTCCCAGGAAATTTCTTTACTTTACTACTTCAGTCAGCAGCTCGGAAGAGTAAAAGGTCTGATTTTGGTGCCGGAAGAACAAAAAGTCCAATAGTTTGTCCTGAAAAGCCTTAGTGGAAACAGAAGAGTCCCCCACTGCTTTAGCATCTGGTGCTGGGGCTCCTGCCACTGCTTCTGGCTTCAGTTTTGGCCACTAGCAACCGGAGTGAATCTCCTGATGTCCGGATGATCTCCCTGCCACTAGGACAGAAAAAGAGAGATGCAGAGGATGAGAGAGTTATTTTAGACCTTGGTAACTGAGCTACAGAAGCTGCTTTATGAAATGGTGAAACCTCAGGCTAACACATCTGGCTGTATCTTCTATTTTTTACTTAATTTTAATTTGACAAGGACGAATGACAGAAATACTGTGTTTTGCTGAAACGAATAAGCTTTCTGGCCTTTTATAGGCTCTGTATCTGTTTCAAATGTGTGCACAACTGCAAATTTTACAGTGATGCAACAGGCATATTGTAAATTTGCAGTGTGAGAGTACATTATATAAGCATGAATGATATTTATATACATTCTTCCTTAACTTTTAATGATCTAGTTATGTAGTGTATGTAAGACTCTTGGCTCGGTCTGGATGCACTATCCAGCTGCTTGTAATCTCTTATTAGGTAAAGGTTTATTAAGAGTGAGACTCTGTTTCACTTAGACCATGTAAGGCCTTTGCATCTACTTCAGTTTCACAAGTTAATCATTAACTTATATGTATGCTGACCTTTTAGTTTGGCAGCAGATCCTGGATCTGGCAGTGGTGGCTGCATTTCTGAGTTCATTTATATGTATGAATATGCAAGTACTGTTCCACTGATTTAATATTGCTGGGTTATAATGATAAAATGCCTGTTTCTTTTTCATGCAAGTTTGAATGCATCTTTATTATCTTCCTTTTACCTGATCAAACTGTAATAGATGCAGAAAATATACAATCAGTTTCCAGTTTATTAGGGACACCTAGCTTGTATATGCACTTATTGGTAATTTTATCATGTACTTTTTTGATCATGTTGGTTGCCTACTTTCTGCAACCTATTTTGCGTTTTCTGTCTATTACCTGGTGTCCTTCTTACCAGGCTTCTGAATAGGTCATGAGCAAGTGTCTTCCTGATTGAACATGCCAGTGCAACAATGATGTCTTGATTAACGCAATGATGCTGTTTTGTGAAGATGTTTCCAATAACCAGTGTTGGCTGAGTAAGTAATTATGCACATATACTCACATCTGGTAGTCCATGCCTACAAGACTGACTCCGTTCACAGCCAGGATACGATCACCAAGCCTGAGCTTCTGGCACCGAGCAGCTGGCGAGCCTGGCACTACTGACTTTATGTAGATCCCATTCATCCCCAGTGGAGATTTCTAGAGTTAGACAACACACAACACAAGCCGCAACAAATTAAACAAGAGTCATCAGCAAGTCATATCATTGTCTCCATTATATTGCATGTGTCATCAAATGACTAGATATGCTGGGAAAAGCAGGGGACCACCTCACTAAGTCAGGATCTCAATGTAGCCAACATTAGTAATTTTAAAAGATTCTTGGCAAGGCTAAAACAAAGCCATTTACCTCCTACTGAGCAATTTCTAAAGCCTGACCCCCACCACACACCTCCATACCATGCTCCTTCATCAGCAATCTCAAACAGAGTGGGTAAGCTAAATATTGCAGCCTTCTACATCCACACATATGGTACCACTATAGTGCCTAACACAGACAACAATTATTTTTAGGCACAACAGCTGCAGGGCGGCCAAGTTTTTTTTTTGGGGGGGGTGGGGGGGGTGGGGGGGTGGGGGGTGTGTGTGTCCCGTGACCTATGTCACATTACTTATCATTCACCTAAAAAAAACCATGAAACTTGACACAGCTGATCATTGGGAAGCAAATGTTTAGTTATAATGTGTTTATGACAAAGTTTGCTCACATGAATGTAATAAGATTATAGGATAACAAGGTTCCAGAGTACCTCATGGTACCAGCCCATTAAAAAGATCTTATGACAGTAAGATTATCCTGCTAGGACATTAAAGCTATATTTGGAAAGTGAACAAAAAATTTCAGCCATAAGCCTTGATTTATGGCCACATTCAAGATGGCAGAAACAAATATGTAAATGGGAATCAGTTTATCAATGGGTTAATGGGAATCAGTGACAACAGAAGTATTTAGACAAACCAGTATTTGTTCTTTTCACTAATCCAGCACAATTAATTTTAATTAATTTTAATTAATGACTAAGAGGTTAACGTACAGAAGATCAACTTCAGTACAGGAGTATTTATATAATTTGTATTCATGAAGAAATTAACACAATCACACACAATTGCCACTTTTTGTCTTTAGTTGCAAATTTCTAACTATTTAAAAATTATTTAAAATCAGTGAATCTGGGTATCCCGTGGTCTGTAATGCAGAATTTTCAGTTCTGCCTATTTTAGGTTTTTTTTCTTTTAGTTTTCTGTAGTAAGTTTTCAGTTTTCATGTGTCAGAAGATGTTTTGTCCATTATTCTTTACTAGCCTTAATGCTTCTTTGCTCCTGTTCTTAATAAAAACATATAAGTGTTTGTTAGGATCATACAGTGACACACAGCGCCAAAAAAACAAAAAAAAAGTACAAAGTAAAACAAAAAAGTTTTTTTTTCTCACCAGTCCGTCCACCAGCGCCAGGCCGAGGCCATGAGGTCCTCTTGACACTTCTACTGTGAACACCTCATCTCGCTCGTCCTCATCCTCTGCTATTTCTCTCACCTCATCTGCATTTCCTCTAAGACCATTCTCTACACAGAAACACAATCACAACTCACTATGTTACAGTTCCTTCATGTGGTTGGGCATAATTAAAAAGAGACTCAGCTGAAAGATAATTTAGTGCTATTTTTTTTTTTTTATAAAGCTCTATTTAGGGTTGACAGATATCAGTATAGAAAACTCTCAGCTTTCTTTTGCATTTTCATGGAAATTTTCATTACTGAAATGGGCATTTCAATCTTAAAGCATTCAAACCACCGATCACATTCTGTAATATACTAGACAAGCAAGAGTATGGAAGCATGAAGCTGCTCTTCCTCTGGATGCTCTGCTGTGCTTCTGATGTGCCTCCTCCATCACAACCATCAGAACAGCAACTTAGCAGCAACAGTAACACCCCCACCTCCTAAAACTGTTCACACCCTGGACCAGGACCCCAAACAATGGCTGTCCCGATTAAGATTCCACCCAGCAACTCGACTGTAAATTCCCATGACGCTTCATCCACTGCTCTTTTCTCTCCTGACATCACCACCTCTCTGTAGATCTTACTCCAGATTATAAGATTAACCCAGCTACCAAAATAGCTTTAATGTGTTAGCAAGGAAATGCACTGGTGTTAAACAGGTGCCTTTGATCAGTATGAGGAATCCAAAGTCAGTTCATAAAGAGCAGTCAAGAGGTGAAGAAAACAGATGATTTGCACCGTGTTTATTTGAGATGAATAGCACATTAAATAATAAAGGCAATTAGTACTCATCAAGTTAGATTAATTTGAACAATAATTCTTTGTGAAAGCTTACTGATGCTTACTGATACTTCCTCCATCATGGCTTGAAGCTTAAACTGCCCATGAGCAGGCATTAACAATTAATCCCCATTAGTCATGTGCTAAAGAGACCTGAAATGGTGAATGTGTGTTGTGAAAAAAAGCCTATTATGTTCACTTTTCCTGACATGCTGAATGGTTTAGCCCTGAGCTCCACTGAAGTGTCACATATACAGAAAGGAACAATTCTGTATTATCTATGAAATATAGCTACACTCCTAAAAATGTAATTATAAGAACAGCTGTACCAAATGCCATGGACAAGAAAGGCCTGTTCAGGAATTTCATGTGCACACTGTTAATCCTTCTTTAATGTGACGGAATGCACTGAATCATAGAGGTGGAGGAGCTCAACCCATGGTGACAGGAGCTAATTGGGCTCGTTCCTCATGCTCTTTGCCTTCTCAATAATAACACCAATCAGAGCCAGAGCACACAATACCCCACGTTCACATCCATCCTCCGCATACCCGCATGACCTCACCACTCCAGCTGCCAAAAACAATAGACCTGGGGAGGAGACGGCCCATCCTTTGAACTTGAAGAACACCCCACAGAGAGAACATGCCTCAGGCATTCCCTTTCCAGTCCAGCTTAACAGCAATAGAGAAGAGAGCTGAAAGGAAAGTTTGAGAAATGCTTCTTCAGGTCATTTATATTAATCGTTCACTCAGCAGAGGCCTGAAGTCAAGTGCTTGCTAATGTTTTCCTGCTACAGTACTCCTGCCCTCCAGTTGTAGGTCATGGATTTGAGAAATTGCTATAACTGCTAGTCTTCTAACGCACAGGAGTTTTGAAGATAATTTATCAGAGCCCTGCGCATAGAATAAGTTGTGTACAGCTACTGAGTTTAAAACCCAGTGAGATAAGTGGTTACCTTTGGTGTTTTGCGTCGCCTCTTCTTGTAGACTGGCCTCAAGTTCAGAGAGCTCCAGGCCTTGGGGTGTGTTGGGTGGGGTGAGTAGGCAGGACGGGTCCAAGGCAAGGCTCTTGTGTGAGCGCAGGTCCGTTTCCCCAGGCAAGTGGTTCTGGAGCTCCAGGCTCTTCAGCTTCTGAGACAAGAGAGCTTCATAGGAACCTAGAGCGTTGTGGAGGCCTCTGAACTGAGGAGGTGAGGCAGACAAGCACTGCTGTTGCTCTGCTATATAACCACATTGAGTGGTTGGACTGGTGGCTTTGATGGACCCAAGGCACTCCAGTTCTGAGCTGGATGGGGAAGATACTATTTGTGTAGCTTCCATCGGGTCAGTGCTGTTGTCCTAATTGAAACAAAACAAATGTGAAAAGTGCATTCATTACAGTGAGCAAGTCCAACCAAAATCATGCCTAAACACAGACTGAGATTTATAGAAAGCCAGAAGAGTGGGTATGAGAGGTACCTGCAGTGGTTGTAGTTCATTTTGTATCTGGTTAATAGGGAGGCTGTGGATGAACTCCTGCAGGCTCTTAAGGTGGGACAAGAAAGCAGGCTCTGTGATGGGCTTCCCCAGCTCCAAGTGAAAGGTGCTGTTGGGCAGGATAAGTGGAGGATGATTGTCGAAGCTCACCAGAATTTCAGCTAGAAAAGAGGATTATAATCAGTTGAAGATCTGGGTTAAGGGTTGTCAATAGTCAATATTATTTATTTTTTTATTATTATTGTAATATACAATAAAATATGTAATGGACATAAGGCTTCAAGCTATAGCTAAACTGTAGCCTTTTTCACTAGTTACTTTTTTATGACACTTTTATTAACATATTTACATATATCCAGCATATTTAAAACAAGCTATATGTACAATTATAGGTAGCCTTTACTATATAAGCCAAAGTCTTACACAAGGGACAAGGATTGCAACTAAGAAACTTATGCAGTTTCTATAACAAGATGCCAACATACAAAAATAACATAGCATTTAAAGACTAGCTGTGAGAGGTGCCCCAGTACATCAGAGCCTTAGCGTGCCACCCCTACAGAACAATGACAGACTTGGAGTTAACTTGTCAGTAAGCCAATGGGAAGAACAATCACATGGCAGAAAGAGTGAGTGAGCAAAGCACAAGAGAAATAGAATCCTGTTTGTTGGCATGCTCATTCCTCTTCTTCACTCAGCATTCTAGATCACATTAGCACAGGTGTGTGTGTGTGTGTGTGTGTTGTTGGACTCACAGGTTTGGAGGGCAGATTCTGCTTCATCTGGGGAGGGGGTCCAGCAGGAAGGACAGGCCCTGCTGGAGCTGTATTCTCTCAGCATATGATGAAGTTGTGCTGGATTGAGGTGAGGGAACTCCGCTCTAAGAGACAGCCAGGAGGTCTACATGCAGACACACAAAATAAAAAAAACGGAAAATTAAAGACAATGCTTTAGAAAGTATTATACATATTTATTTACTTAACACATACAAAAAAAAAAAAACCATAATACAGAGAAAATGCCAAATTTAACACAATGTCTAGTAGTTTAAGCAACATCTTGCAATAAATCCTTGTGTGCTCATTGGTACCTTTTGTTCATTTATTGTGAAAGAGAATGGCAGAGTACAGAGAGAAAACACCACCCTCTCCTTCTCCTACAATAAGTCTTTATGTTTATACATGGAGAGTCAAACATGTTCTATTACTTACCTTTAATCAACCAGACACTTTTCTTTGCTCACATACAGCTCACTTACACAAAGACACAAACAAACTGAGGTCACATAATGTTTTATGGAGTGTTCAGAGGTCTGTGCTGAATATGAACAGACAAGGTAATGACTGGGGCACTTCAGAGAAGCAGAACAACTCTGGGAGGAGAAGTTGCCTCAACATGCCAACTCATCAGAGGTCTCTTGAGAAAAACTCCCTTTCACTTACACCAGTCAGCACACAGAGGGGAGGCTATTGTGTAGGAGCTTTAATCACATGCCCTAATTTCCAAAATGTAGGTTTGTCTATATGAATACCCACTTCTTCAGTGGAATGTACATGGTAAATACTTACACCTGACAACAGTAAGCAACTAATGAATGCAGGTTGGTGTTTCATTTTGCCTGATTTGAGAGCAGCTGTGTGGTTACTGTTTATATGCTGTGGTTTAGGGTTGGGATTTGTGTAGAGAATGCTGCACTTTCTAATATATAGTGCCTAAACAACAGAACAACAGACAGGAGCTTTGGCTAAATCACAGCAAATCATTACTAATGCCAAAAGTGGCAACGGATGTGTAAGGCAGGTTTAGAAATAGCAAATGGGAAAAGGGTGACGCATAAGTGGTTAAGCACATTGCTGGATTATAGGCAAACCACAAAATGCCCAAGCTACATGGGTGGAACACTTAAAACCAGCCTCCTAGCAACTGGCCCTCTCAACTGTTTTTTTTTCTGAGCTCAGCAAGTCAGCTTCTGCTGATATGCAATACTTGGGTTATGTTCAGTGACATGCGAGATGGCACAGATCAACATCATCTAAAAACAAACAGGTACTATGGCAAAGTATATATAGTATATATCAGACATGACCATACTCATATTCATGGAGTGCTACTACCCCCTAAGATTAGGGATTAGGGAAGTGTACAGAGAAGCTGACCTATGAGAGTAGGGCTGCTATATTGTATGATTATTTTGCAAATGGTCTTGCAGTAAACAAAAAACAGGTTATGTTAGGTGCTAAATGAGTACAAAAGGCTCAGACCTGCATCATTCTTGAATTTGTGACATAATTGTTTTTTTTTTTTTTCAGCCATTCTACCCAGATTTTTTTTAAGACCGAAAAAAACAAAATCTAAAGAGCATAAGTATCAGGTGACGATTAGTCATTTATGTTTCACATATGGTATGCAAGAGTCAAGGTCAACCATACTATGAGCTCATTTACAGCCCCTCCCTGGCACTGCTCTGACCTCACCTCCTCAGAGAAAATAAAGCAATTTTACAAGCCCTGTAAGTCTGTTACAGCACGGATGTGTCCTGGTGATACCTTGTAACTTTTGTGCATTCCTATTAACACCATCACTTCCTATAGTTGTGATCTGTAGTGTAAAACCGCACAGGAAAGCTTCTTGAAGTAACACTCTTACACTGGATTACAAGGGGAACAGGTTTAAACAGAATTAGAAGTTACTGTTACATGTCAGTGTCTCGACTATATTTCATTCAGGTGTTGAGCTCAGAGGGTGGTTCCACCCCCTCAATGTTCTTTCCCATCTGTTTTAACAACAGAGGAACTGATAAATTATCTGCATGAGCAATACTTAATTACATCACTCACACATTGGTCCAAGTCTTTATGGGGAACTACACAAACTACATGCCACAGCACGCCTTCTGGAGTATCAGTCAGATGACGCCAGTTTAAATATACTCTCTTGTCTTAGCTTTGGCACTTTCAGTATCATGTAAGTAGTGTATAAAGTGTGTTCCAGTCATAAAGAAATAAATATGTATGAACTTTGTTATCAGAAGTAACCGCACCATTATGTCATACTATATTGAACCTGACACCTTAAACGAGTCCCTTTGTTGGTGCTACATGGTCAGTGAAGCATGGGGCCATCTTTGTATATACAAGACACCTCAAGGGCTTTACAATAGTGTTTATAAAATGTACTTCTGCCTGAGTTCCTACAAGATGATCAGTGGACAACAACCAATAACCAGACATTTTTAGTTAATTTTTCCCAAAATAATTTACAAATTTAAAGTGCATGGTTAGGGCAGTTTTGGTTCATTTAAGTGAAAAAACAACTCTATTCAAAGTGTCTGACCTGTAGTAAATTCTCCTTAGGGGTGGCCAGTAGGTTGACCGCTGAGGAGAGTTTCTGGAAGAACTCCGCTGCCAGGTCGCCCAAACCAACACTCTGGGTCCAGTCCATCAATAAATCTAGGTTGGCTCGGACCTGTACTCCTCTGGACCACTGATAGAACCCACCTCCTGAACCTTTAAAATGAACCAAATTCACATCTAATCACTACACACTTGATCACTTTTCATTTGGACACTAGTCAGTTGGTCACATCTATTCACTGACTGTCACTTCATTCACTTACCACTTTTCAACTATTATCACTTTACTTATTCATTACTTATTACTGATCACTTTGCTTATTGCTTACTTATTTAATTTTTTTTTCTATTTTTAAAATTTTATTTACTTACTTATTGTCTGATATTATGTGTCCTGCTATGAAAGAATTTCCACCTCAGGGATCAATAAAGCATTCTCACACAGACATACACGCACACTCACTCACTCACTCATTCGCTCGCTCACTCTTTGTATGCTGAAATAAGGAGGATTAATAAGCCCTAAAATTCATTAGTCTAAGTACTACACTTGAAACTCAAAATGTCTAGTTATTACAGGTAAATTGTCTGTGCCTTCTGACCATCTATAACAGAATACCGTGCACTGGACTGCACTGGACTGACCTCTCTCCATAAGGATGTTGAAGAGTGAGGCATTGGTGAAGAAGAAGAGATAGGCCAAGAGCTGTGAGGATATCTCTGAGTGCACCTCAAAGGTGTTGAGCAGCTGCAATGCCTCCTTTAGGACATGCAGAATGTTGCCGACACCCACAGGCATGCGCAGTTGTCCATTCTCAGAGAAAGGGTTACTATCTAGCAATCCTGGTAGCACTGAATACAATCTCTGCAAAAATACAAAAGGAGAACGAAGGATACAGTTTTATTCTGTATAACATCTGGTATATGATATAGTGATGAACACACAATTGAGAATGTAAAGGAACAGCTTTACTTCTGACTGCTATAGACTGCTGACACAGGAGACCTTCCCAAAATGCTAAATGAATGTTTCATCACACCATGATGTGGAGGGTCTGCCACACAAGTCTCTGTGTAATTTGTTACTATAGAAACGATAATGTATTAGAATGAGTGCATTAATATAAACCTGCGATTTGCCGTGCAGCCGACACTACTGTCTGTGAACTGATGTCTTGCTCATTTGTATAAATGATGTTTGTATGACTAATATCAAGTTGTAAATGTAACTGTCAAAAAACAACGTACAAGCAGTCAAAAATAACAGTACTAAAACTGAAGATACTAGATAATTCTATATCAGTATTCTCAGTGGTGCAGTATGATACAGAATCTGCTCCAGGCATTGTATGTTCTATCTGAGACCACAGGAAACACGGCACAAGCAGACTTCCTTTCAGCGTACAGATTGGGGCGGCTCTGGGAAATGTCTCAGCCACGACAGTCCATTGTTACCACCACACTAAAAATCTTGGGAGTTGACAAGATAAGATGCTAGTCCCAGCCCCCTGTACATACCTCACTGACCCAATGACTACATTCAGAGATAAAAGATAACAGTTATGATAGCAAATAAAGACTACAAAGGTAATAGCAGATAAATAGACTAGACCCTGGTGGTATTACTTCATGCAGCAGCAAAAGTGATTGAAACTACGCACTAACTAATATGGTTCCTGTGGGAGGAAAATCTCAGAGTATACAGGAAACATGAAGGGAAGTTCTGTGTTTAAACACAGGGGAATAGCACATTGTGGTTTGGCTTGGCCTGTAACAAGACCCATGAGTAAAAGTCCGTTCCTGAGACTTTTCTAACTTTTATCCCATTCATTTTAATAGTCATGGATTTGCTATTGAAAGAACCCTCTTCTGACCTGCTACAAGGCCAAGAACAATGAAGTTGGAGAGGGTAAATCAGCCTGCCAGTGACAGCAACACTTTAAAGAGAGCACTGTTTACAGTATCCTAATTATATATTTTAGGCTCTGTATAAACCAGATGGCTTAGGACAACCCTGGGCCTCTTTAAAGTAACTACACTGAAGGTGTAAGAGGTCACTCTGGAAAAAAATGTTTCATCACTTCCCTTTTGCTGACAAATTTATTTTCCTTTGTCCAAAAGCACTACATCACCACATCTTAGTCATACTTATCCAAGGAGACAAGCCCCTGAAAGAATATGGTGACTCTTGAAGTGCTTTAGTGAGCCAACTATTGAAATCACAATGACTCCACATTCCTCCTGTCAGCTGAGGCTTCATCCAGCACAAAGCCAGGATTGACACACTACTTACATTGTAGTAGAAATCAAAAGAGAAGTGGACACATTTAGGTAAATCACTAAAAATATGAGGTTTTTCATTGGAAATAATGATACAACATCTTTAATTTGTGCTATTAGTGTTATTACCAAGCTGGACATCTCTGACAAAAAAAAAAAAAAAAAGTTGCTGCCACTATAACATCCTGGCAGCTGGCTTATAAATTCCGGCATCACCCCAGTTTTACTCGAGTCACCACACAATGAGACCATCTGGAAGCAGAAGCTGTTTTCCTGAGCTATATCTGTTAAATATGGTCACAGTGAGGAGACCATTAACCACAAAGCACTCAGTTATATTTTAAATCACTGATTTGTAAGTGTCTCCAGTTCTCTGTACTGGCTGTTTGATAATGACTGAGGCTCTCGTCCTGAGCAGGAAACAGACCGTGAGCTTGGGGCACCGTTTGGCTTTATGTTCACAGGCCACAGCTGCTTCCCCATTAACTGAAAAGCAGGCGACTGATGAGCCACTCTGTCCTTCCTGTTCACTCTCACCATGTTACATGCCTCACCACTCAGGAGAGAACAGGCAGTACTGAAAAATCTTTGCAACCACACTTGTACTAGAGTGAGGTGCACATGTTTTGGGCAGTAACTAAAAGCTTCTCCAGGAAGCAGCTGTTCAAGTTGGGTATTTGTGTGGCTGCCTAGGCAGAACCAGCATTGTATTCTGGCTCCAGTGTCCTGTTAAACAAGTGTTTCTCACTTCACTGCAGGTGTGGCCGTGAGCAGTGAATGTCATTAAGCTGGTGTTTGTGGTGCTTATTGGTGCTTTAGCCAGCAGTTAAATACTAGATACTGTTTAAGGATGTTTAACTCTCAAACAAATATCCATTCAATATTGCCAAAAGTAACATGAAGATATAGTAATCTAATTTCGGTTTAAACAACATGTAACAAGAAGAAATATGAAGTGAAAGTAGAGTTTGGGAAATGTTGTACAATAGATTCCAACCTTGAAAGAATTCAAGACAACATGCATTTGTTTTTCATCCCAAGAAAAGAGACTGACAAACAGTATCACACCAAACAATGCCTTGTCATCCGATCTGGCTATATGGGACTTAATGAAAATTAAGGTAAAATGGCAAAAGTTGGTCTGTAAGAGCATGAATGTGCTTGTGTTTGTGTGAATGAGTTTGTGCTTACTCTTGTAAGGTAATAGACAGCCTGCTGGAAAGTGAACATGATGACTTCCTCTAGGACAGTCATGGCCTCCTCACTGGCAGTACGTGTAGACAAGATCTGAGAATTTAACAATTCTGTGAAGAGGAACAGGCATATCATTAGTTTCATATAGAAAATCCCTACAGATGACAAAATAATTTAAGATTTTAAACACTATATTAGTACCAGATGTAAAGCAACTTTTAGGGCAACAATATGTTAACAATATAACAAATGTATAATAAAACAAAACAATTTCAGTTAAAATATCAGTGACTGATGGTGGCATTTCATTACAATTTTATGCATGTAACACTGGTGTAATTCCCCAGTCATGCTGTTTTATTACTTTTATTATCAAAACAGCAGGCTTCGTGCTCATTCCTGTTTTTGTTTAACCAAGCAGCCAACCAGCTGTCGTTATACTTACACTTCATATTTATACAAAGCTGCCAAAACTGAGAAGAAAAATCGAACACTGCTAGCAAACTAAGGAAAAAAGCTGATAACGCTATGGAAAAACAGCTTCCACCAGATTTAGGCTTCCACCAGACTGTTTTTAAAATAACAAGGATGGAATCCTGGCAACCAGTTCACATCCACAGCAATAAATGAGAAATAAAATTTACAGTAAAATAGGAAACACTATTTTTTTTCACTGTAGAAAATTAAGAATAAACACTTCTGAGACATACAGTAGATTTGAACTGTTGTATATTTAGGACCTTGAGGCCTTATATTAAATCATTTAAAATTCATAAATTCATTCAATTAAATTTTAAGACATTTCAGAATGCTATAAATACCTTGGATTAACCAAACCTATTTTAAGATTTACAAACAAACCAATGGACAATTTGTAGCATCAAAGTGAGTCGAGAGAAAAAGTACCTTTGTCCTGCTCTTCATCTTGCTGTGTCCATGGCAGGAGTAGGGGCACCTCGTGCTGAATGAAATGCAACAGTTCAATGGAGTTGGCCATCCATAGCACGAGCGGCTGCAGGCCTGGGATCAGCTCAGCCATGCTCAACAGACAAATCGCCTCCGGCTCTGGCTGTCTGGCTCCGGCTCCACTACAGCACAGAGAAAAAACACTATTTGCACACTCATAACACTAATGTACTGTAGATTAAATCATACATTGTAGGAAAAATCAAGATAAGTGAGTAGTAAAATACTGCCTTGGTAGTTAATATATATGAGAAGTGTGAGGAAGTTCAATATAAGGAAGTTTAAATCATAAAACCATTAAAGTTGTTTCTCGCCTGCTTCCATTGGAGCTATCAGTTTCTTCACTTCAGCTGCAATATGGGGAAATGATTGAAACTCAGAGGTGGCTCTGTGGCAGACTGATTTATTACTGGGGCACACACTCAGCATGGGTTGAAATCTAAAAAGTGGCTTGGAGATGTGGCTCTAGCATTGATTAAAAAAAAAAGTTGAAAAAGAAAAGCTCTCACTTGTCTGGCTGAAGTACTGCAATCTCTTTTGTTCTCTCCTGTTAGTGAAAAGGAAAGCAAAACTGTTAATGCTTTGTCATGAGCCAAAAACTTACAATACAAAACGAATACCATCTACAAAGTATAGTGAAATTTGTGACTTTTCCTGTACTTTCAAAATTTGCACTCACCCACATGGCAAGCTGGATCTGGTTTGCAATTTGCAGCAACAGTTTGCGGAAGTTTGTCATCTCCCAGCTAGCAGCTGAATGCTGAATGCACAAACAGAGCAGGAAAGCCGGAATTAATTTGGGCTCTGGTCCTCTAGGGTCCACCATGGTGAGGACCTTCTCCAGCACCTGGTCCTCTTGGTACAATTCATAGGTAAGAGAAAGCACCCTCTCATCCGGGCCCCTCCAGTAGGCTGGGACCCTCCTGCTGGTCCTGTGCCTTCTTACAGAGGAACCACAGGCATTACAGGGTGAGGCTGAAGCTGGGGGAGAAAGACTGGCCATCCAGGTAGGTATCCGCTGGACGTCAGGTGCTGTGGGGTCCTTAAACATGAAGAGGTAATGCTGGCCCAAGCCTATTAGGTCACCTGGAAAGAGTTCAGCTGCGCCCTTTAACTGCACACCGTTGTGGGTTACGGAGGCTCCATGGAGGGGCTTTAGTAGGGTTGAAGTTCTCCTGCTATCATCAGCTTGGGTTCTGGGAACATCCAGGTGCTGCACGCAGCAGTGCTGGGGGAGCACATCAGGGGCATAGAGCACCACATCTACCTTCAACTGCTCTCCATCCTCACCATGCCCAGCACAGCAGCCAAACACACAGCTGTTCCCACTCATCAGGTAGATTACAAAGTCCTGGAGAGATCCAGATGCACAACATTTTTATACAAAATTACTTCAAGAGGCTTGAAATTAGATCCTGAAGACTAAACATCTACAAATGTAATAGGCTACATCATTACAACCATTTAACCAGCATTGATGATGATATTATATATATTCATTGCCAGTGGACTTTAAACAACATAATTCATATAACACCCTGTTTAAAAATGATAGCATGCTGTGTCTAGTGCCACAGACCTTTTGTGTAAGTATTCCTTACAAACGGATGTAATCAAGAAGGGATGTACTTTAAATTGACAGCACAAGCAATTCACAAGCAAGTAGCAATGCTTTCTCAACCTAACTGGTTGGGTGGCTTCTCAGCTGATATTTTAGTTATTACTAGAATATGAAAAAAACCCGATCCCTCTTTTAATTTAAAGCAACATTTTCATGAGAACCAGATATTACGAGAAACAATGTATTCATGTATCCTGTGAAAATGGAAACAATAAAATATCAAAACTATGGAAAAAGGAACTAGGAAAAAAACCCAAGAGTGAGTCAGTACCCTTATCATGTGGCTTAAAGAGTCCATACTAATTAAGATTTGTTTTGCCTCAGCTGACCTCAGTTTAAGTACACAAGGCAGAGAACTACCTGCAACAAAATTACAGGTAGATGTGTGGCCTCATCCTTCTGGAATGTTAACTTTTGTTTACAGTAAGATCAGCCTTCAGACAATACACACACGGTCATAATCATAACATAACGAATTCAGCAAGGTCAAACAAATACACTGTGGCGGGCATGAATACATCACCAATAAGTGCTGTGTTAAAAAGTAACTCTGGCCAGGCTGTGTTTCCCAGTGCAACACGCACCCATATCAACCCACACAAGCACACTTGCACACCCACACACCGCTTTGCATACTCAGCAGCATTAACAATGAAGAACAAACAGTGCAGTGACAGTTTCCTTCTCCTGGAACTGGGCTTGGCTACACACGGGGAAGTTCAGAAAACAAATTAATTGCACCCACAAAAATGGTTAAGATTCTAGTATGGAGCTAATCCTGCTTTTTACTGTTTAAGCAGGAAGTAATGGAGTAGTGTATATTGGCTTGTGATGGGAAAAAATGTGTTTGTGCAGGTGCTTTATTATTCATTCTTTGGGAAACCTGTAATCTGTTAGATCTTGGCATGAGATCCAACACGTAGAGAACATTCCTGTCTTGAGTTCTGCCAGAAGTCAGCTTGGTTTATGCGCAAACTGAAATTATGGCAAGGGCTATTGTGACTCAAGCAAAACAATCTCTCAGTCTCTAGAAGATACTCCTCATGTAATTAAAGGAAAAATCCACCATGAAACACATTACTAATTTGGTGGTTTTGCTATATTTTCATTATTCCCATTAGAAGATAGTGGTTGTCTGCTGCATTGACATCACAGGAGGACACTGCAAGCACATTTACAGTGCTAGCTCCTAAAAACAAAAGCAGGAGCTTCTTTTCTCATTCACCATTTTCCAGCAACATATTAATGAGAAATCCAACGTAGACAGCGTGGAGACAGCAAACACTGGACTCATATGCAATGAATGCAATGAATGCAATGCAGCTATACACCTCACCACGAGTTACATCACAGACTCGGCTCAGCTACTTAGCGATCTACAAGATGACAAGTACAAAGGTGAAGATGGTGGCATTTGCATGAAAGTTGAAGTTTTGGAAGCTGATATGTTTAAGCAGAGTGTACAGATAATGAGGTGAGAGAGCTGGGCAGTCTAAAGGACTACAGTGTTGTTGCACTGCTTTCTCCAAGTAGAGATGAAGCAAGGGATAAATCCCACTGGCGCCACTATCAGCAGGTAGTCAAGCAGCATTATGTGTAAAAGTATAACGTAAGTCAGTGAAAGAACTATAAACTAAAAAAAAAGTGAACTCAATTTTATTTCAGCATAAACAATGGACATCATTGAAGATCACATTTATTATAAAGGTTAATATGCAAGTCATTCAGGAGGGATTTTTCCATTCAATCTAAATGAATCTGGAGGAGTTTGACATCACAGTCAAAATCTTTAGATGGTCCATGTGCTCACTAAGCTTGTGAGATTATTGCTTTAGCAAAATCACAACGTGATGGAACAAATGGTTACCTCTGAATAGTGTCCATCAAACTGTACGCATAGGTAACACAGAGTAAAATGCGGTTTACAAAAATGTGATAAAGGAAGCTTACTTGTCTGTGGCTGTAACCTTGAAGGAGAAGAAAGTAGGGAAAATCAAACGGTGGGTGGATGGAGTACTGTGTGGTGTTGTCATCACTGCTTTCCGTCTCTTCCTTCTCTGTGATGAGGCAACGTCCCTCCAAGTCAGCTTCAGCCTCTGGATCCTCCTGCAGAGTGCCTCCTTTATTAGCCCTGCAGGCCTCCTTACCCATGGCAGAGAGGTCCATGTCACTCAGGCTCCTCCAGATACTGACGCTGTCCGTATCCCCACTGCTCCCATCCACAAAGAGTGACGTAACCCTTGAATGGACTTTCTGTAACTTCCGCACATGGGCATTGAGGCCTGGAGACAAACACGGCAGAAAGGTGAGAAAAGCTTAGTTCCATGGCAGTGGCTTTCCTTTCCAGCACCGTGAAGAAAATCACTAATGATAAAACAGCTTATGGAATTATTTTAAACAAATGATTGGTTTTGGGCAGAAACTTTTAGAATATAACCAGATACAAATGAAATCTTAAAAAATGCTTTTACTATATTATTGTTGGGTTTGAGGAAATCCTTGGTATGAAAACCATATCAGATTGGCTAGCATCATCTGAGAAAATCAAACTGAAGCATGCTTATGGCATTAATGTATTCTACACATTTTAGAAACTCCCAACAACAATAATGCCAGCATGAGTGAGGAAAGTGCAGGAAATCCATAAAAGACCTGTTCACTTCCACCTAATACAATCCATGTGTGAATGGTACTGACCAAACACAAACACCATTCAGCTTAACCCTTGGGCCATTAAGTACCATGGAATGTTCAGAGGCCATGCTTTCACACCGAGGGCGTTATCAGCCGTGGAAGTGGGCGTCTGTCCACATTGTTGTGCACAGAGCTGGTGGTGACAGGCTCTGTCTCCCCGGTCCCTGCTCCACCAGGGAGCCTAGAGAAAGCCCTAAGTTCTGTGCCAAAGACAACAGGGACAAACATTCTCCAGAGAGCAGGAAACAAGCTCAGATGGAAAGGAAAACAAGCAGGCGCAGACACATGTTCTTGGGGCTCAGGCACAATGGGAAAACCCAAGGTGAAATATATGGGTCTATCCCAGTAAAATACTTCCAAGAAAAACCATTGTGACCATCCGTCCTGTTAAGACTAGATATGTGCAAGGATATTTGAATGAATTCAAACACTGAAATTGCTATTCAAGTATTTGGTATTCTCTACATCCAGAGGAAGTCAATGAGAACATATGAAAGAGAGAAGCTACATCAGGCAATATTCTGATGCAGAGAGCATTATGATAATAGTCAGATAATAGATTTTCAGTAACATTTTGTACTGTATTAAAGTCATCATTAAAATGATTAAAAGACAATGGACATAAATACAACTGATTTGAAGATTAAGCTTATTTCACACCAGAAGTGATTCTGCATGTGTGGTACATTGCATCCCTTCTGCAACACTTTTCCTGTAACTTGCATTGAACATTTATTGGTTTAGATAATAAAAATTGTGCAAATATCTGTACTGATCATTGGAGTATTATAAACATGTATTATTATAAACAGGTACCACTGTGATCTTATTGTTATCCAATGAGATCTTCAAACATCTTGCCCAAAATATCAAAATTTGCTGTGTTTTTCCCCTATTCATTAGGAAAATGCAGTGAAAAATAAAAATGGATTATGCAGCACTAAAGGTGCTTATTTTCCCTCTCCTCTTACAGATGTTAAAATCTCTAGCTCAGACTTCAGTCAGAATAGCATCAGTTGCTCAACCATTAACTGGCAAGGGACTGGCAGCAAAGAGGTTATAGGTTTAAGTCATAGGACTGCCAGGGGGCCACTGTTGATTCTTAACCCTAACTTCTCTCAGATTTCTGCCTCATTTGTAATTTGCTTTATATAAATGCTGTCAAATCTGTCAAATGAATAAAGGCATGGAATAAATGCAGCAAAGTCTAACCCCAGGATTATCTCTAACCATAAGAAAAAACACCAATGCATTCTGGTGGATTACCTGCAGTGATTGTGTCTCTGTCTTTGGCATTACGATCTTCAATATTTGTTCTTTTGTGGATCTCGAACCTTCTGCAGAATCCTTCTTTGGGTTTCCAAAGGGACTGTAGTATGAGGGGTTTCTCGTTGTCACCAATGACCCGAAGGCACTCTGTCTGCCACTGGTGGGCTATTCCAGTCCGCCCAATCACATCACAGAGGACATATGCATCTGGATCTTCCTTTTCAAGGCAGTATCTGTAAAAGAATAAAAAAATCAACTCACTAATGCCACGATCTGATATGACTACACTATGGATAAAAAAGAAAAGCCAGCTAAAAGTTAATTACATATTCCATTCATTAATTCATTCATTCATCTTCAGTAGTCACTTTTTCCTGGGACAGGGGCATAAGGATCTGAAGCCTATCTTGGGCGAAACTGCTGACCCATATGGTCATGGGGAGAACATGACAAACTCCACACAGACAGTAAACCAAGCTCAGGGTTGAACTAGCGACCTTGAAGCCGTGCGATGGCAAAGCTACCTGTCGTGCCACTCTTTTTTGTAATGAGCAATATATAAAAGGATAGAAGTGCTTACCTCTCCAGGGCCTCTTTAACCAGCTCCCTGGCGCTGGAGCGATTCGTGGCCAGCACGCTCTTGTAATTAGTCCCTTGGCAGATGTCACTGCCAAATATTTTTAAGATCCCTGGGGCAGACAGTTGACTGGACAGCTCAGTGGGGTCATCGTTCAACTCAAGATTTCCTGCAAGGCGCCCAGGTCCGTTGTCCCGCAGAAGTGGACTCCGGTTAAACACTGTGGCCAGCTTGTTGTTGTGGCGGCGAATCTTACTTCTGGCTGGCTGCCTGATGCCAGCACTCTCAGCAGATCGAGTAGTGCATTCAGACGTGTTGGATCTAACAACCCAAGACAGGCAGAAGGATAACCTTTAATACTTGCCACCGCTATGCTCATCTCCACAGCCTCAATCGACAGGAAAATAAGTACAGCATTTATTTAAAAGCATTCCAAAGACAGTGAACCAAAGACAGATTCCTTGGAACCATGAGCAGAACTTCTATCCTTCAAAGAGCACTTTGTGTTTCATGCCAGTAATGAAAAACTTTTTTCCCCATACTAAACGTGTAACAGTTTAGTTTTCTCCAAATCTATGGTGAAAATATGAAGCTAATAAGCAACAAACTTGGGCAGAGGGCTTTAACATTAAATGTTCATAAAAATATGTGAAACGCACAAGAACTGGACAGAAATCTTTAACTTCAACAATCTTTGTATTCACGGAATTAGTCAACATATTTGTCAAACAAATGGAACGGATCATGTGATGAGGAAAATGCCGTGATTTGGAAAACCATTAGTTCTCATCATGGATATCTGGGGAAAAAAAAAGTATAGCAAACAAGCAACTTCATAACCTCTTTCAGTCTTAAAAGTGATTAGTCTGTCTGTGGATGTTCTCACTTGGACAGCCTAATGATTACACTTGCTAAAAACTGTGCTCAAGTCTCATTCATTATACAGTGGATAACTTCAACTGGATATTGTACATCTAATGCTAAAACTCTACTGAAATGAAAAGAATGACCCTGATGCTTACAATGAAGAGCTTTCCAACACACTTAACACTGCTTGTCTCTCTAGTATACAGTTGTAGAAGAGTAATGATCCTTTGATGATCTCAAGGTTTCTTCATGTCATCTCAGGAAGGTTTTCCTTGCCACCATCACCTCTGGCTTGCTCATTAGGGATAAATCTAAATCTATATCCGGATATCTGTAAAGGTGCTTTGTGACAATGTGCTACAGAAATAAAATAAAGCACTATAGAAATAAAGCTGAATCGTCTTGTCTCAATAATATATTGGTCCATGAGGGCCAGAATCCTAGACGTGTGTTCCCTCTTCTAACATAAACTGAGCTGAATTTCTTTAAGTGATGTGTTTAAAGAGGTGTTAAACTCTGTAGTCTCTAGCTGCCTTATTCAGCAGTATAGACACATCTCTGATGATTTCTGATGGTCCAGCATTAATACGAAGATTTAAGCACGTTTTGATAGCAGGCTACTTTGATGTTTACTATTTAAATCATGACTTACTGTAGAGAGCCATTGCTGGGCTTCCTCCCCAGCGTTGCGAGCCGTTTTTTCGGGGACCGGATTAATAATCCAATAGGAAAACCGAGCGCTTGCTTGTTAAACTGGTTGCTTCGTTCCTCAGAGATCATTTTCCTCACAACTGGATCCTCGTTCAACGACTGGGATAACTACTGAACGCTTTGAGGTGTAATAATAACGCACATTAAGAGCCACTCGTTTGAGGGTTCAGACCGCGGTGGTCCGCTTTGACACTACTTTCCATTTCCACTGGCAGTTCAGGATGTTTCCCACTGCTCCAGCTACATTCTTGAAAAATACTTCTCTGAAGAAATTTTCTGTCCTCGAGAGGAAGAGTTTCCAAACCAAAATAATTAAGAGAAAACAAAAATAGGTTGGTTATAGCTGTCACTGAGAACCTGAACTCAGTGTGAGAAGTGTGAAGCCTTCGAGCTGTCCGTTGAGAAGTGAGCGTCTCTGTGCGAGCGCGTGAACGTGTTTGAAAAGTCACGTGAACAGCTCCAACAGCGCGCTCCCACCATGACGTCATGCCCAAGAGGACAGGGCGCGTACACTCCGGGGTAAATAAATGCTTAATATTAAGTTGGATGATCGGAGACGTCATTGCACTGTTAGATGCCAAGTGAAAGATTAATAAGGAAACACGACAGGGTTTTAAGAATATGCAGTGACTAGAACACAGTGTCCATTTCCTAACAGTGGAATCTGGGCTGGTTTGCGGAAAAGGGAAGGGTGGGAAAGGATATCCCTTGACCTAGGCGGGAACAAATGCAAAGAAATAGCATTCTTCATTTAGTCATAATTAAGGACAAATCATATTCATTCTAAGAGACTACCAAGATCAACAGTTGGCGTTTTACCCCCGGAAAAAGCAAAGACGTCTGTAAATAAATGCCCAGTCCCATGTAAAGTGCACCATCTACTGGCAGGATCATGTCATTTTCAACTGCCTTCCAATGCCATAACCCTGTACACATTTGGTTAGTAGAGCGTCTTTATTTGCTTGGTGAAGAATCAGCATTTGCAAAAATAATGTAGTTCAAGCCAGAATCAGACCAACTTAACTGTGGTTTTGAAATTGAGGAAAAAATGACAATAAATCTGATGAGAACAAAATGCTATGCTGAGTTAAAAATATAAAAAGACAAAGCAATTCTGTCAAAGGATCCCATCCCACAAGAAACTTGTTTTCTTAGTAAAATGTAAATTATTGCTGATTAGATGCAAACATGCCAGTCAGTCACAACTGAACAAACAGGTTACATGGTTACTCATGTCTGAAAGGCTCACAGAACACAATAAACACGTGACACCTTGCAGTGAATTCATTTGGACTTTTTATTGAAGACAAATACAGCTTTTTAAAATTCAAACAAAATGAAAATCCAGTTTTTCTAAACTAAAATTGATCGAACATTTGGGATATAAGCTTACAGAGAGGGAAGAAAGTTAAGCGTCAGAGAGCCCAATCAGAGTCTCCGTTCAAACACTGTACATTACTCTCCAAAACTGGTCTTCAAATTCTAAAACGTGAAGTGAGACCCAACTGTGCAAAGCAAACATGTTACAGGTTCACTGAGTATACTAACAAAAATTAAATTGGCCCTTTGTGTAATTAAAGGCTTTTAAGCTCATAACAGTAAAGAATGAAGAAAAACAAATGGAGTAAAAACAAGGTCCTGTGAAACTGGCTGTAAAGGGCAACAGAACAATTTTTACATGTTTTCCTTATATTTTATTCTAATTAGGCCACTACATCTGGTTCACCTTGTTTTAAGCAGCGGAGTATGCATGGCAAAAGTTCGGAGGTCTTCAGGTCTTCTTCACTCGGCTGTCCCAGCATCCCCTGACGTGCACAAATAGTCAGACAGAGTCAATTAGTAGTTGAAATCCCATTTACTCAAAGAAAAATAGTCATTTACTGTGCACAAAAATAGGAAAAATAAAAACTTCTGCATGACCATGGTCAATTAGCTTTAGCTTTTGTATTATATTACAGCATTAGCTACAAAGACAAACTGTAGTTTATGACTTTAGCCAATCAAACAGTGAACAGTACAGTGAAGACAATTCTGACTGCTGTACATTTCAGTATTTACTCATTTTCTTCCTGACTAATTGCTTTGGAATTTGCTGTACTTTGACCAGCATGACAAAAATTATTGACTCTTCATTTGAACAAGATATTAGAAGAAAGCACACAAAACCCTGGAAGCATGAAAAATTTATGGACTTATGCTTTTTTTTTTTTTTTTGCCCTTGAAGAGTAACCCGCTTGATATCCCCTCGTCTACATGGCACTGAAAACGAGGGATAGGGAAGCAGGTGCACTATACTGTGATTGCCAAAAACAAAAACAAAAAAACAAAAACAAAACAAAAAAGTTGATTACCTGTTGATCAAGCAGCTTAGTTCAAATTTGGATTGAAACATATTATGGAACTACTACAGCTTCAACAATCAAATTGAAAACCAAAGTAACAAAAAGCCCAAAACAAAGGAAAACCGAATTGATCTGAAAAGCGGGCAAGGGTGATTAAGCTCTAATAACGTCGACTCTGGGATATCAACCGGGTTCATCTGTAAATCCCAACATGTTACTCAACCTTTCACATGTGATTAGCATTTAAAAACCAAGAGAAAAGAACAAAATCTGAAGATCTTGACCATAGTTAATAATGAAAGAAAAGCATTATCAAAAGAAACCAAGAACATCAAGCTCTGAAACACGTTCACAGGTAACAGCATTCAAATGGATGTGGGTAGAGAAAGGAGTACCTTGGGTGAGTACCTGCACAGTTTGACAGTATCCTTGATTTTTAATTTGGCTTTTCATGGGGTCGCTCACAACACCAACGCTGTGTGAGGTATGGAAGTCAGCTGCAATAATTCATTAACCCTACACTTCCATCATCCCAATGCTATCGGCTCTCGACTTTAAGAACAGACTGCATTAAAGTGCAAGGCAAGGAAGCACACATCCATGAAACTGAAGAACAGAATCAACACTGACGGCAGTTTTAATGGATTAAAAAAAAGCTCCTTCTGTGAACACCTCAAAGACATTTACAGATAGAGCTAAAACTGCTGCGTGCTTATATATGTTGCATACATAGGCACATTGTTGTATGTTTGTTCAGTGAACGAATTAATGAAATACCACAGTATACTCTTACTGTGAGCAAGGAGTTAACAGGTGAGGTAGTATAGGTAGAGGAAAATAAAAACGTAAATTTGGAAGAGAACTTGTCTAAAAGACAAATATGTATGACCGATACAAAACAAGGTACCTCCAGGCATGTTTTTCAGGACTACACTGGCTTTTCCCTCTGGGTATGTTTCATTCTACCTTCTTCTGTTTCAGCCTCTAGTTCCATCTTCAGTGCATACTTACGATGCACTATTAAAAAACAGGAAGAAAAATCACAGACATAACTGAAAGAAAAAGGGGGGAAGGGAGGGGGGAAAGAGCTAGGCTGGTCGGGGAGAGTGCACTTACCTGGAGCTGATCTGAGGTCCTATCAGATCAGTTTTAATTGGACTGAGTGTCACCTTCAGAATGGAGGTCTTCAGTGGTGCCGTTCAGCTCTGCTTTAGGAGGCTCTACCTCCATGGGCTCAGACTTTGAGGGCTCGCTGGGCCGTTCATCGCTCGAGCCCTTTCCACTGCCTTTTTTCTCTTCTGTGTCCTTGTGCTCTGAAGAGACAGGGGAGATGCAACACGGAATTTAACAGAGCGGCACAAAACATTAGATTTACATATTAGGACTTCACAATTAGAAAAAGTATAGTAATATAATTAAGAAATATTGCACGAGCGAGAGTTGCACTGAATATCAGCATGGTTGTGATTTAGCTGTAGGCACGAGGCAGCAAGTAATCACATGCCAATATTCAGTAAGCCATGCTCGCGAATGTGATATTGCTTTTATACAACAGTTCGATGAATAAGAAATCATCATCAATTTCTGACATAATACGACCAAATATTTTGGTTATTTTTGCTGTCAACAGAAACACCTTCCAAATAAGGTACAGCTGGATAGAGCGTCACGTGTTGCGTAGAGAGCATAGAGCAATGCAAAGCACAGGCTGACTGAAAGCATTACTACACTTCCTACGAGCTCTCAAAGTAACAAACTATTGCTAGAATTTGAATTTTATGTAGTGAACACAGACAAGCAGAGTGATACAAAGAGTGAAATTTCCCAGTGATGTTATACTTAATATTAGCACTCTTGGAATGCTGCTTGAACAATCAAAGTAGTGGATCAGAACTAACTGTTATATAATAAAGCCACATGAGCATTCATAATAAGGAGCTACAGCATTTACAGTATCTTAACTGTACATCACTGTACACACATCCACATAGTTTTGAATACTGTCTTAATGCAATCAAGGTAAATAATAAGAAATTGTACAATGCTAATTGGAATAATAGTTGGCTTAGAGCTAGTTAATATCTAAAAAATTAAATAAAATTATATAACATCCTTTTTAGGGGTGGGGGACGAAGGAATCACCAATTACTGTACATCCCTTTATACCTCGATGTGCAAGTCTGTTCACAGGTTTCCTATTACTATCCCCCACACATTTCAGAAGCCTTCTCTGAATATAAAACACTAATTATAAGCTTGTTCTGTCTAAATGTGGCTTAAAAACTTTATAACTCAGAAGTCCACAGAAGCCGCCGCAGCCGCTATTATTAGAGAGGAGAACTCTGGGATGGCTGGATTCCAAACCTGGGCCATTTCACTGCTCTAAAGCTCCTACTGAACCTGGACATTAAATGACTAATTGAATCAGGGATGTTGCTCCCATTGGGCGACAAAGACCATAGTGTCCCAGATTCAAGAAGATGGACAACTCCAACCATTTACATCTTCAGAGTAGGAAACATTTGACCACACTTTTGTCTCACCTTTGTCTCTGGCAGTTTTATCCTTCTCTCTGTCTTTGTCTCTGTCCCTGTCTCGACTGCGGCTGCGGTGTCTGTGGCTCTTGCGCTCAGAGCTGCGGGACCTCTTTCGTTCCTTGCTGCGTGAACGTCTCTTCCTGTCCGAGCGCTCCCTGCTGCGCCTCCTCTCACGGTCACGACTCCTGATCAACAAGAGACAATGTTACTGTAACCAAGGTATGCTACTATGAACACAATATAGTACCAACACCAACAAGCCACGGTATTAAGGATTTTATTTTATTTTATTTTTTTGCTGTGATTGCAGAATGAAATTGAAGTCTGACAAGTTAACCAGTCCATCAAATTGCAGTGAGGGGGTACAAACAGGCCCGAGAATGAGGAGTCAGAAAAGGTATGAGAGTCTGTCTAGATCATTAGTATGTGTACCTGCTGCGCTTCCTGTCCCTCTCCCTGTCCTTGCTTCTGCTTCTCCGTCTGTCCCGAGATCGGCTCCTGCGGCGGTCGGAGGCCCGACTCGAGTGGCGGCTGCGAGAATGACTCCGTTTGCTGCGTCTTTCACGCTCACGCTCTCTCTCCCGCTCACGCTCTCTCTCCCGCTCTCGTTCCCGCTCACGCTCTCTCTCTCGCTCTTTCTCCCTCTCCTTCTCTCGCATCTCCTCTTCCTCCTTGCGTCTCTTCTCACGCTCCTCCCTTTCACGCTCCCTGTCTTCCCTTTCTCTTTCCCTCTTCGCCCGATCGTCTCTTTCTGGGTCCTCTGAGCGCCGACGCAGTTTTTCCTGCAGGGTCACAGATCATACGACAAATTAATAAAAGCTTGTTAAAAATGAGGGGGAAAAAAAAAGATCACTTAAAAAAAAAAAAGAAAAAAAGAGAGTCCCTGTACTGCACCGTTTGAAGTTTTCACTACTGCTGACACCCCTGATCTAACTGATGAGCTAATAATTACGGCCTTAATGCGTTGGACCAGGTGTACTGAGGGTTGGGAAAACTTGTGTAGGGCAGGGAGTGGTGTTTACAGGAATCAGTCCATCACTCTAACCACCCTGACTTATTTTCTAACCATCCAGAACCTTTTTTTTTTTTTTTAAAAACAGTCCACAGACATCATCGTAAAATATAACAGTGTTATCACTGTGGCAGCACCGGCTCAGTGTTTAAGAACTCAAATCCTAGAACTTCCAGAGAGCCACTGATGGGCCCTTAAGAACAACTCTAAACCCTTGATTGCTCACACTTTGCTTATTTTGGATTAAATTGGCTGGCAACTGAATAACCATAAACTTATATTCCTGTAATGACCTTTCATAAGCCAGTGTCAGGAAAAATGTAGCCTGCCCTAAATCTTATGAAATGTGCTACATGACTGCTCATTTAAACTGGCTGCACAATAATAATGACAGTTATCAAGCCAATTCAGAAATTAAACATTTGCCATTTCTTTTATACTGGAAAGCACGAGTCTAATTTTAAAGGCAAATTTAGACTCAAACAAACAAACAAAAACACCATCACAATATGCTACACCATACAAACAGTAAAAACATAACTGGGGAGCTCACAGATGCTCAAGAATCAATCATTACTATCAGTAGCTATTTACTTTTAACCTTTGCAAAAGTCAATAATTATGTTTAACTAAGAAAACCAAAAATCATGATTAAATACAATGAGCTGAACAGTCCTATCAAACAGGAGGTTTTGCTAAATCATCTGCAAAAATACAGTTGTGCTGACCAAGACATCCTGGCTGTCAGTGGGCTTTTATTATTTATAAACACATGGTGTGCGTGAACTGACTGTAAATTAGCAATTAACAAGCACGCACTCATTCAAATCTCATAAATCAATGTTTCTAATGCTGCAAAACCTACAATTCAAATGCTACAATGCACCAAAAAGAAAAGAAAAAAAAAAAAAAAACCTACCATGAAAGAACTATTGACTCACCTTGAGCTCCTCCACAGTAGATTTAATTTTAGCATATCCCATATGCTGTTTGCCCATTAGATGGTCATCTACTCTGGACTGAGCATCACCAACAATGAGGAAAGCACCGCACACCTCGCACACCTCCATCTGCTTCTCCTGAGCAGCAAAGCTCTCAATTGTCTGCAAGTTCAAGAAAGCATGATTGCTCCGAATTCAAAGTTTGTTTAACCTTCTTGGCTAAAAATGCTGTTACACTGAACCTTGGACTCCGTGCCAAATCACAGAAGCCATAGATGCCAAAGCAGAGCAGTTAGAGATTTAGAACTCACAGATGGTGTGGAGCTGAGCTGCTCTCTCTCCTCCTTAAGCTGTTCCACCAGCTTCATCATGCCCTGAGCTTCCTCTACACGGCCTTCTGAGCCAAGCTCTTCAATCTGAAAACAACACAAATTAATATCTTACACCGGACATGCAGCACTCATATCACAGTAATTAATATTTTCATAAACGATTTTGAGTGACAGCAATACTAACTAAAGTATTGACATACCATGATTACTGAAAATACTTGCAAAAACAAATAGCATCTTGGTACTCATGGAATCTTAAAAACCACAGTGTCCCTTTATACCACCTCATGAGTTATTGAGATGTTTTGTTTCTATTTTACCTAGACATGGTGCTGTTAAGAGGCTTATAGGTGTTTTATGCTGTAGGATTTGTTAAGATAATGCTGCCGAGGACAAAACTATCTAATTTTCAGATTCCTTGGTCATAAGCTAAAACCAGTGGTCTCACATATTTTAATATTATATACTCACTGGGGGAAAATTGACACCCCCCCCCCTTCTTTTTCTCTTTCTTTCTATTTCCAAAATAAATAAATAAATAAAATCCAATAAGGTCTGGCAGCATCAAAAAATTTGGACCCAAATCTCAGAAAGTGAACACTGCTATGACAGCCATATTGCAACATAGGACTACCATAAGAATTCTATTATATAATCTGATGTGCAATGCAGTTGTCATCACTGATATTACAGTCTGTCACATGATCATCATCTTGTGCAATGTGCCAGGCAATAAACTTAAAACTGCTGGTATCACACAGTGTAAAGCAGCCTTCGCATACAATAAAAGGAACATACTTCCAGCTCAAACACTGTACATGAAGCGATCATACCTGGACGACAAGTGCCTCAATCTTCTCTGTGAGCACCTGAGCCTTCTCTTCATTCTTCCCAGAAAGAGTAGGACCCTATCAAGCGCAGGCAAAAGTGAGTACACGTGTAAGTCCACTATAGAACACTATTTTTAAAGGTAAATATTCCACCATTGGAAAGACAATCGTAGAAATTTGAGACACCATTATGCAAAAGCAATAGGTCATCTGCATTAGGTCACATAATGAATGTGACAACATACTACCAAAAAAAAGTCATAAAGAACCATAAGGTCAACATAAAGAATCAGAAAGCACAGAAGTGAATTTTTCATGATGCAATTCTGTACTTTAATACAGATGTGTTTTCCAATTCAGGATCTAACATGGAATTACTGATTGCATGAGCACAAAAGCTATCAGTCCACATACTCCAGAGTTCTGCTGGGCCTGTGACAGTGCCAGTCTGGCATGGCCTCTCCGGATCCGGCGCTCCACCTCAGCCAACAGACTCTGCAGATACCTCAGGAAGTCTCTCTCGTAGCCTTCCTTCATGAACCGCGAGCTCTTCTCATACCTAACGCACGCATTACTGTGTTATTTCAAGCTTTTGCATTAAACCGTTACACATAGTTACACACGGGTATTTCACTTACATTTTTCGCAAGTTTTCATCATGAATCTTTTCACAAGGTCCTAGGAGAAGAAGTTGCCTGGTTACATACAGCTTTTGGTAATTGAATGGTAAGAACATAACTATTTCACCGTAACTCTAAAACGCTGCATGCTAGTTTCCTTACCTAAATCAGAGCGTGTGTTGGTGAACAGTTCAGCTGGGCAAAAGCCACACAGATAATATTTGCAGACCTGAAAGATAAAGGAGGCCAAAATGAACACTGAAAGCATGTCAAGCAAAACACATATAAATGCACGTTTAAAACAAAAAAAATAAAATAAAAGACACTGTTGCATTTGATTTTGTCTGACTAGCTTGCAATGCACTGCAAGCTCTAATCAAATAACGTGTAATCACCAATGTGGCTAAAACACCAGAGTCTGATTATGTGCAACCCCATTACAACAAATGCAGAACAGAAAAACCTCTAAATTTCTCCTTTTTTTTTAAAATTTTTTTATTATGCAGACAGGGTTCTGGCAATTAATTATAAACTAAATATACCACAGTGTTTCTGATCAGAAAGTAATTTTCTGTAACAGCACGGCTCTGACAGTTGTTCCGGCTATAACAAACGATACATTTATGTTAATGCACTTGTTCGAATACATTGCTGTTTCTATGGTAACAGAGACTTGTACCATGGACAGTACACATAATCTGAGCCTAATCAATTAAAAATTGCACTATTTAAGAAAGAAAAAAAAAACAAAATCACTGATAAAGTGAGATGTGTGTTTTTTTTTTAAGGAATGTCTAACATTTATAAAAGGAGTCTCCAGTGTCAGTCATATGTAATGGTCAGTAAATTTTCCATAAAGGGAAGTCCTCAGGACAGAGGATTAAGTTTTCTGGTTACTTGGTAACATGACAAGCTGCTTTGTTTGTTTCAATAACTTCAAGAGAGAAACAAAGACTATATGTCATTCATTAAAAATTGAAAACTGTTAGCTTTAGCAAATTGCTGAGTTATAAGAGGAATAAAACACTTCTACATGTGGGGTTACTGGAAAATAATGAACAGCAGGTTGGTAACACGATCTCTTGGCTTCAGGGCACATCACACCACCCCATTGTTGATCATGTTGCTCTCCCCAATTTATTTATTTATTTATTTATTATACCAGGAATGTCCAAAGTCTGGCCCCAGGCCCAAATGCAGCCCACAGAGAGATGTTACCTGGCTCAAGGCTTTTCTGTTTGAATGTATGATCAGTGGCCCCCAGGCCAACAGGTTTCAGTTTCTCCTTCCACCTGACGGTGGCAGCACACTGTATTACACCGACAGCTAAAAAGCATGTGTCTCTTCCTCATCTAACTACACACGCAAATTTATTTACATGTACACTCCTGGGCAAAAAAAATGGGCCAAGCCCAAAATGGCAAAATACTAAAGCTTTTAATAGTCAGGAAATCAGCAATAATTAAACAAATAGATAAAGGAACAGCTTTCCCCTCTGATTTCTTTACATGTTTAAGCCTTGTGGCTCTTGATGGGCTGCATCAGGTGTGGCAGAGAACCTAATAATGCCTAATCTTTTAAGGAAAAAATAAATAAATAAATAAAAACATCCTAGAAGATATATTTTGGAAGATTTTGTACACCCAGACATATCAGTTTGAATTTTACATCAATTGTTTTAATCATTATCATAATTTTACCTTTGTGTACAATAAAACCATATAAGTGAATTTCCCTGTTTCTAGCTTTTGCCCAAACAAACAGTTCACTGCAGCAAAAGTAAATGAGCAAATGGCGGCACAGGAGCTCTCAGGAGTGTATTTGTTTAATTCTTGCTCATTTTCTGATCAATGATTTGTTGTTTTAAACCATTAATGGCTTAATATTTGCCATTTTGGGCTTGGCCGAATGATCTTTAGTCATGGCTACAGACAAAATGCCCAAAGTTACCAGACAGAAGGGTTGATTTTAAAAGAGGTGGACACCACTAAGCTGGAAATATTCCTGAATTCCTGAAAGAGTCCTTAAATAAAGTGGATTTGCAACCAAGTAATCAAAATGATAAATTAATTTAGAATTATATTAATTTGTCCAAATACTTTTGGTCCCTGAAACAGGGGAATCACATACATAAGTAATTCCTACATCGTCCACCCGATTTGGATGTAAATTCCCTCAAATTAAAGCTGAAAGTCTGCACTTGGAGCTCATGGTCATTATTTAATATCATATATTAGACATATTTCCACACCCCTGCCTTGGGTATTGTATCAGATAAGGTTTATAAAACCGCGGCCTAGCGGATGCTAACGGAATGTGCTGTAATCTGCTCATTAATGCTAATGAGGATTTAAGGACAGTGCACTCTGACAGAACGTCAAATCAAATTTAGTTAAACTGTTGCTACGCTGCAGTTTCGGCAAACATGTTAATGCTAAATTAGCCAGCAGTAGCTCAGCTCGCTTCACAAAGGTCCTTGATCCGAGACAAAGTTTAAAACCAATAACTTTAGCCAACTGCACAACATGGTCAACATTAGGGACTCAGGAAGGGCGGGATAGTGTTTACACGCTGTGTTAGCGGTGCTAGCTAACAACGTAGCGCGCTAGTGTTGCTAAGGATAGTTTTCTGCGTGAGAGGCGCTTAGGCCAGCTTGAGAATGCTAACACTAGTATATGCCAATATTAAATCATAAACGAGAAAAACTAACATTACAATAACGTCGGATAACATCACAACAGAGCCATGTACACCAGCATGTTCTGTATTCTGTATATTTTCAAACAACGCGTTAGCAAATGAGCACAGAGAGGTTTACTTGCTGCACGAGCTAAGCTAGCTGGTTAACTGTTCCTTGACTACTCACAGTCTCGTGGTCCCAGCGAACATTACAGCGCTTTTCATCAGGGGCCAAGTTTCTGTCTCGGCCCATTAACTCATCGAGTAACTGGGCTGCGGAGAGCATTTTGCTTCGATTTTATTCAAAAGCAACCAGCTAAAACCGTCCGCTCTAATTCGTTTACATACAGACGCTTTCGGCAGACGTTTCCGAATTCACTCGTCCTAACAAAATGGCACCGGCGCTGCACACAACAGATATTTTTTCCAGTCACCCGAGAAACTACACAGAGGACAAACAGTGTTTAAGTGCGCCACCTGTCGGTGAGGAGGACAGAGCTGTCGCGTGATTTAAAAAACAACCAAAAAAAACAAAACAAAAAACTTATGGTCTCTTGTCTGCCTCTGTTCTTCTAGATTAATTTATTTATTAATTTACTTATATTTAATTATACAACAAAGTATATTTATTAAGATTTTTAATATATTTTTAATTAATATTTAAAGTACAACGTTTACAGACTACCAACTCAAAAAAATTGAGATATAGCTACTACAGTATGGAGTCCTAGTCTTAATCTTTGCATCTTGTTAGCTGCCTGTTATCTTCAATTGATGCATTTTTAAATAGGGATGTTTTAGCTGCACTTCTTGCTTACAGCCATATACACCCTGAGAACGCCTGATCTTGTCTGATCTCAGAGGCTAAGACAGGTCGGGCCTGTTTAGTACTTGGATTGGAGACTGTCCGGAAATACCAGGTGTTGTAAGCTTTTGCTTCTTTTCTTATATCTTACAATATAATTTTCTTTTTTATTAACCACTTTATCCTGGTCAGGGCCGCAGTGGATCTGGAGCCAGTCCCGGGAGCACTGGGCATGAGGCGGGAACACATCCAGGAAGGCCATCACAGGGCACCATTCACAGTGCACATACATTCACACCCTCATTCCACTTAGGGACATTTTATCATAGGCGATCCACCTACTGGCATGTTTTTGGGAGGTGGGAGGAAACCAGAGAATCTGGAGGAAACCCACATTGACATGGGGAGGACATGCACAGAAACTAAACACAGGCAGTAACCTGAGCTCAGCATCGCGCCAGGCACCCTGGAGCCTCTAACAACATAATTATGTCTTTTAAATGTGTAGATTACTACTAATAAATGAATCTCAATTCAAGTTTCTAAGATTTCTTTATATCCTATTAGAAATATTTCCTCATTCTTCATCATCTTCTTCTTCTTCTGCTTTTCCTTCTTCTTATTATTATTATGTTAAATGTTTTAGATGTCCTAAACTACTGTACCTATAGGACAAACGCTGCTTAAGTGCGCCACCTCTTGGCGAGAAGTGAAACAGCAGCGCAGGCTACGAGAAGGAAAGCTCACATGAAGTCGCCTTAAAAAAATCTAATGGTTTGCTATCCGCTTTGCATGTAGGCTGTCAAAATATTTGACACAGTGAATAATGTATTTGTATGTAATGTCCTTTAATACGTATATTTATCATCAAAGTATACAGACCACCAGCTCACAGATTTGCAGATATACTTTATTAACATTATTTATAAACACATTTTTTACTTCCCTAGCACACTGGCTTATGTTATATTCTTAAATAGGGATGTTTTAGACACTGCTCTCGCTTACGGCCATACCACCCTGAGAACGCCCGATCTCGTCCGATCTCGGAAGCTAAGCAGGGTCGGGCCTGGTTAGTACTTGGATGGGAGACCGCCTGGGAATACCAGGTGCTGTAAGCTCTTTTCTCCTCACTAGATAATTGTCTGTTCTCAAATATTACGCTCGGGTTAGGGTTGCTGTAAATTACTAGCATTTTTAGTCAGACTAGTAGAGCATGATGACATTTAGACTGAAGTCTTTAGATGAGTGCTGAAGCCTCAGTATTAATTTTTCTTGCTGTCAGGCATATTTGGATGTCTTTATGATATTTATGGTTAAGTGATATTTCAGGACTGGTTTTGTTGGTGTATACGGAAGGGGAAAAACAGTGGCTCTGTTATGCTGTGGAAGGCATTTTACTGGCATGGTTTGGGCACTGCAAATCAATACAAAATTATTCTGACTGATGTCCTATATCCTATGATATTCTATGATGAAGCATTTCTGTCCTGATGGGAGTGGCCTCTTCCAAGACCCTGTCCACAGGTTTGATGAATATGAAAATTATGTAAAATTTTATGCTATGGCCTTCACAGTAACCAGATCTCAACCCAACTGAACACCCAGGGGAGATTCTGGAGCAGCATGTTAGATGGCACTCTCCACCACCATCATCAATACATCAACTGAGGGTATCTATTTTGGAAGAATGATGTTCATCCCTCCAGTACAGTTCCAAAGACTTGTAGAATGTATGCCAAGGTGCACTGAATCTTTTCTGACAGCTAGTGGTGGCCAACACCTTACTGAGATGCATTTTTCCCCCTTTAATTGGTCACCTGTCTGTAGCTACTGTATATGTTGGGATAGAGGCAGTGCAAAGGAGGGAATTTTGTAGCAGCTCATTTAAAAGGCAAAGCACCTGCTGATGATCTCTTTAGCTAGACAAGATATAAGTGTGTAGATTCTATCTTTGCTCAGTATATCAGTTTACTTCCACTATGCTGTACACACACACAAACACACACACACAAAAACAAACAAACAACATATAATGAGCTTTGTAGTCCCCTATAGCAGCATTGCTGTCTCTGACCTGTAGCTCAGCACAACATCGATAGGCTCAGAATAAAACTTCTCTCAGTCAGTGTAGTGGTGCACAGTGCATCTGGGGAGGGTGGGTTCTGCCTCAGTTCAGGTTTAGATGTGAACAGTGCATCATGTTCTTATTTAGCAGTGGATGTTTGGCATGGAAACAGCTGATGTGCTTCCTGCTTGTGTTTGATTATTTTCAGCTTTGCTTTCATAATGTGTGTACGTGGGAGATTTGCAAGATATGTAAGCTCAGTCTGTAAAATGATATATCTCTGCCAAGTTGTGCTGCAGGACGAGATGCAGAGCTGACCCATGGTATGGGTGGCTACCTCGGGCACAATCCATTTTTAGGGGAGAGAAATGTCAAACTATAAATTGAAAAAAGGAACACAATGCTGGCAAAAAGTGTTGTGTGCCTGTATGCCTATCAAGATATAATGACAACAATTTGCAAGCTTATCTGCCAAGCGGGCTGTCAGTAAGTTACTGTTAATTTGACAGTGCATTTGTGGAACATTCACTTCCTTAAAAAGATATGGGTGTCATTAGAACAAATCTATGGCACATCTGTTTTTGGAGGCATTGATGTAAAGTTGCACCCATAATTAATGGCAAGTTGCTCTGTCATTTTTAAAAACACACACATCTTCAGTTAGCCTGAGGTCCAACTGCAGTGCTATGATCTACATATCAGTATCATGTGTGTTAAATCAATTCCTATTGTCCAGCTGGACATTAGTAAATACAACTACACTAGGGCATTTGCTGGCTATGCAGACATGGGGAAGACAGAGATGTTGCTCTGTCATGCATGTATAGAGCTGATTAAATACGCTGAAATGATTTTATAATTATCTTGGTATCAGTGGCAGCCTCTAATTCTGTTTCCTAACACCAAAGTTATCTTATATCACAGAAATGTTTAACAGATCCGTCTTTGCAGAATATTCAGGATAACCTTTCTTTTACCCTAGCACTCTTGCTCTCATTTCATTTGAGAGAATATTCTCGTAGCAACTCTTTATGAAGATGATAAGTGTATGCTGTCAAGACTGTTACATATAAGAATATAACCTTGTGCAGTCTTGTGCAAATGTATTCCTAACCTCTCTCTCATTACTACATGTCTCTTGTATGCTAAACGATGCTCAGGCAAAATATCTTGTTGCCGGAGCAACAAGACACACATAAGTGAGCATGGAAAACCTTTTTAGAGTGAACTCTAGTGAGGACAACAATCAGCAAGCCCTACCACATGCTGATAATGAATTACATTAAGCCAAACAATGCCATGTGCAAATGGCTTACTGTACATCACTGTCTCATGATGAATGGTGCTCACAGTATTTGTAGCAAATATTCACCATGAGCCCGCTAAAAATATCCAAGGAACTTGTCATTGAGTTGTCTCACGCTGGAATCTATTGTAGACTAAGAGCAGATGGCTGCTTTCAGATGTAGCGTTGGCCCGGGGATCTTGGAGTTCTATTGCTAAGTCTGTCGCACATTCGGACTGTTCGAGCTGTGTACACTTTCTGTACTCACCTCACAATGAAATAACAGTTCCCATCCTTGGAAGGCTTTCAGGTCTTGAATAACACCATGTACTCACACAGTATAGTTGAAAATAACCTTCTCAAAGACTATTAAAAAAATACTGGAATTGGGAATGAATAGAAATGTGAGTGTTATGAAATTGAGCACTACATCGTTTTGATAAGCATATCAAACTTTGCTATTTCTCTTTGGGGTGTCCTTAAAGACTCTTTAACATAGGGTTGTAGATTGGAAAAAGACCATTCTGAGATGCTTTTCTACTCACCATTCAGACATTTGTGTAGCATAAAATTCTTAAATGATTTCGTTAAGTTAAAGTTAAAAAGTGGATAGAAAACCATTGATTCCATTACAGCCCATTTCGACCCCCTTTATGCATTTTTGGCTTTTTGAGTTATAGTAGATTTTACAGGGTTAAAGCTTGTGCTGCACATTGTTGTGGCTGATTCTGTGAAGGACATTTTCCTATATGCTGATTTGAAACTGATTTAGTCATTTCTCAGTTAATGTGGTACATAATGTTTTATACAGCCATAGATAGGAAAACCACCTATAGTACTGGCACAGAGATCAAATCCTTTATAAAAATAATTAGTCAGAAACACATAAAATATTTATTTGTTACTGCTGAGAAGACTTCTTCTGTTTGCTATGTCAGAGATGGTCTATTATCACCAATTACTGCATGACTGAGTAGCAAATGAGACCCTTATTTTTATTATTATCCTTAAAGGTCACTTCTGCTTTCTGCTTCTTTACACTCAACTTTGCTTCTCATTTAATGTCCATTACTGCACAACCCTCCATCTGTTTGCGAACAGAGGTAGAAAGTGAATGTAGTCAGGTAGCCACACATACACACTCTCTCTTCCAAATCTGACTGAGGACAGAACACACAGTTCTAGTCCTGTGCTTGTTATTTCTCTTACACTGTCTCTTGTCTTTCCAACCCTCACTTCAAAGAGCGAAAACACATTTATGATTCAGACAAAGATTTTGAGAAAAAGCAAAGAACAGCATATGTTCAATGTTAAAAAAGAATATAAAATGAAACACTGATATTGTCAGACAAAAACATGTGAACTGGTCTACTACCACGCAATAGTTGGGCGAATGAAGGAAGAAAAAAAAATGCAGCAAACTTATGACATCCTAATATCTTTCAAGATCCACAAGAACATTTATGTGGGTGCTTTTACATTGGTGGCACTAAATGGAAACTTAACATCAGAGCATATACTTACTGATTAGATAACTGCATGAATGTGCAGGTGTGCAGGTATTCCTATTAAAGTTGATGGTAGGTGTAGAAATTCTGGTAAAACTGGTACTGTCCAATATCTTAAAACACTATTATGAAAAAGGAACTCATAGAAGTGAAATATAGAATATAATAGCTGTAATAGAACATATACAAACAGGCAGTAACCAATTTAAAATGTTTTACAGGAAGATTTTTTTTTTAATCAAAGCAAACCAGATGGGAATGGGGAAAAAAATTACTTCCCTACATTTAGTTCATCTTCAGTAACCACTTTATCCTAGTGAAGTGATGTGCGGCCAAGTGTGCACACACACACCCGGTGCAGTGGGCAGCCTTTTTCGCTGCGGCGCCCGGGCAGCAGTTGGGGGATCGGTGCCTTGCTCAAGGGTCTCACCTCAGTCGTGGTATTGAGAGCGGAAGAGAGCGCTGGTCATTCACTCCCCCCACCTACAATCCCTGACAGACCTGAGACTCGAACCCACAACCTTCAAGTTGCAGGGCCCACTCTCTAACCATTAGGCCACAACTGCCTAATCCTAATCCTAATCCTAATCCTAGCCCTAGCCTGGTAACAGTGGGCATGAGGCAGGAGAATTCACCCTGGATGAGATGCCAGTTGATCACAGGGTGTCATACACACACACATTCACGCATTCATTCACAATTAGCATAGCCAATTCATTTACCTGTAACCAGAGAACCTGGAGGAAACCCACACAAACGATGTGAAATCATGCAAGACTCCATCTAGACAGTAACTGGAGCTTAGTCTTGAACCTGGAGCTGTGAGGCAGCAATACTGCTCACTGTGCCACCAAGCCCCTCATTTATAATGTTACTCTGACCATACATTATATAATAGCCTATTCTGATAGAACTCTATACCTTGATAAAGCCTAGCTTATCTGCAATGCAGAGATTTTTTTTTCATGCCCAGTTTAAGGAAAAGCATTTTTTAAATATTCTTATCCCATGATACACATGCTTTGGATTTGATTTGATTAATAAGTGAAGTTTCCCTATTCAAAGAGCACCAGTGGAGGAAATGGATTACATTAAATCTTAGAGAAACCCCCTCACCCAATTTACAGATAGGGAGACATGGTAAAGTGAACAGGATACTGATTAAACTGCTGATTAATTAAGCTGTAATGTAAGGTTAAAATTAAAGTAGAAGGTTTTCTCTTTGGGTATGAAAATGTAGAAGACATTGTGTGCAAGGCAAATCTTATTTGAATATGTCAGGATACATGACAAAGACAAAACTGTTCTTCAGCCTTCTGCATCAAGGATATGTATTTATTTCAACATTATCTCTCCAGAACAATACTGACGCATGCAAATATCAACACACAAGTCAATTTTGAAAAAAGTGTGTTTGTGAATGACAATGTCTGGTCATGGTTTCTTTCTTTCTTTCTTTTTTTTTTTTTTTTTTTTAAAAAAAAAGCTTTTCTGTCCTCAGTTGTTGACAGGTGTTTATGGAATTCAACAAAAGTTCAACATATCCAAGAAAAGGTTGTCTGACAGACTGCATTAATGCTCTGAACTGCCTCATTGGAACGCATGTAGGCCTACAGCACAGAGAGAATAAATGAAGCCCTACATTTGTTTTTCCTTTTTCTTTTCATTTTTAATTCCATTAAGATATCAATTTTGCAATGCAAATTTGTGCTACTGTAAAATATCACAACACATTTAATTTCACAAATCTAAAAGGTAGCACAGATAAAAAGACCTGTTTACATAGGTTTTATATCCATGCAATTTCAGAAACACCCTTTCAAAAATGCCACATCAGTTATTCCTTTCTCCAATTTCTGAACAATTTCTTTAAAACACTTCTGCTACCATGCCTATCAAAATTGGTATTTAAAAAAAAAAATCCCACCCAAGTACACGAATAAAATAATAAAAACTATGCTATAAAAATCTGTGTCAAAGTTATGACAAAGCAGATGTGTGGGGTTAAATCTTAATGAGAACCCCGTATGAAGAAGTTTTTGGTTTAGATCATTTATTGTTTTAAAAACCTACTTCATTCAAAATTTGAGTGAGAGCTGAAACAAAGCAACGAATGTAACATCCAATTATTTTTCATAACAAGATCTGGAAAAAAAAAATTAATCATATATGGCAAGTGATAACAGTCTGGATCAAATCAAGTTCCATATTTTGTAACAAGATTCAGAGTTTGTCATTTAATGCAGCACGTCTCGTCTGCTATCAGTTTCTCTGTCACATATTCCAGTGGCACTGACTCACAATGTCCTTCCTTTCCTTTAAATAACTAGACTTAAACTCGGCTATTGTGAGATATTACACAGTATAGCCATATATACCTGAGAAATTCTTAAAACACCTTCAAGTCAGAAGAATTCTTTCAAAACTGTCCATCTGCACTTATAAAATTGTCAAATGACACCTACAGTAGTGTCTTCTTTCTCAAGCCATGGACAAATGATTCTGTATCATCGCATCTGAATCACTGGCATGCTCTGTGTTTTGTTTAGCACAAATCAAACCTTCTCTGTGTTCAGAATAGTGACAGGCATCCATATGCACTACGACCACATTGGTAACATCATCCGAGCAATCCAGGCCTTGCTCACTGTGAGAAGACCCATTGAAGCTCTCAAAAATGCACCATACTAAGAAACAACACAGAGAAAATGGCATGCATGTACTGTTCAAATTAAGAGAACGTCTTAGGGAAGTTCTGATAACATTTTGGTTTAGAGGGACTTGATTTTTTTTTAAACAATGCAACACACCATAATGGCAACTGGGCATTATTAACTATATACTGCTACAGTATAAAATAAATAGCAAAATATCAGAAGTACAAGACCAAAATAAATAATGCAAAAAAAACCAACAAAAAAAACCCCTACTTTTTATTGAAGTTACCCACTAACCAAATGGACATTCAAGCACAAATAAGTATAACTTCCAAAAATCACATTATGAACATTTTCACATTATATGCTTTTGCAGTTAGTCTCAGACATTACAACTTTGACCGTTGTTACATTGATTTTTATTTTTGCAAAACATTTAACATATTGCTATATGATGGTACAGGTAATTTCACGGCTGTTTGTTTGTATGTTTTTTTTCCCATGTGTGCACTGTTGCTAATGGTGGACTGATTACATGTGGACTAACATGGTTGAAATGCTGAGATACACAATCAGTATGACTTGACTGTTTTCGACTTGTAGTATTCCCTTAGAGACACTCATCATTAGGAACAACTGACAAGTCTGCCTCCGTAGAACATTTTCACGGAGCATTTCCTCCTTGTTTAAGGATATGAGTCCTCACTGTTGTTTAAGGATATGAGTCCTCACTGTTGTTTAAGGATATGAGTCCTCACTGTTGCTTAAGGATATGAGTCCTCACTGTTGTCGACTGGTTCCCAGTGTTTTGAGTATGTGTATAGTCTGTTGCCTTCTAGAGCCTCACTACACACAGATCTCGATGGGTGTAGTCACAAGGATGCGACCTCCATTACCGTTGCTGTCGCGGGATACACGCTCGTAGCTGTTATTAGAGGAAGGCGAGTTGATGGTAGACACGGTGGAGTAGGGTGGTGCCACCGGCTCAATGACAATGCCTGCTTTGGCCACAGCACACACAGGTGACAGACTCTGCTGCTTCAGACGCTCCACCAGATCATCTTCCTCTGAGGAAGAAGAGCTGAGCTCAGCCAGGTGCCCATTGAGCACCGTGCCACTGGGTGAGGTAGCCGTGTTGCCATTTTCCGTGTCTAGCATCCAGCAGTGGCAGAAGAAGGTGAGCACCTCGTTGACAGAGCAGCGTTGCTCCTTCTCGATGGCCAGGAGGTGACGGAACATGCGCAGCGCCTCGTTGGTAAAGCGGCGCCATTGTGATGGCACTGCACCTGCCCGCCTCTTTGGCTGCTGCTGCCAGCGTGCAAACTCCTCATAAAAGGCATCGCATGGTAGCGCCTTCTCCCATGGAAAGTTGCCTGTGAGCATACAGAATAGGAGCACTCCAAAGGCCCACACATCTGTGCTGTAGTCCACACAGAAACCATCATGGCGGCCTGGCTCACACAGCTCAGGTGCTGTGTAAGGGATGGTACCGCTGACGCGCTTTACTGGTGAACCGGCTCGACGCGTCATGCCGAAGTCTGACAGCTTGACCTTACGGCACTCCCGGTCAAAGATGAGCACGTTCTCAGGCTTGATGTCACGATGCACCAGCTTCTTTGAGTGAAGGTAGTCCAGTGCCAAGGCCACCTGGTGCACACAGCGTTTCGCCACATTCTCTGGCAGCCCCACCTATGCAGGACAATGGAGAACAGAGGCTCAATGAAGACTTTTGCACAGACAACCTGGACCAGAAAACCTGACAGGTAATAAGCTGGAAACTTATTTTACCATGGCATTAAGATTGCACAGAACATGAAATTCTTGTTAAATCCAATCCAAAACCCAGAGCTGACATTTTTTTAAAAGACCAGCTATAAATACCTCAAGAGGGTTAGGAAATTATTAAATAACAGACTAACAAAACAGTAGACACAGAGATATAAAATGTAAAAATGGAGTTTTATCATTAATTTACAGTCATGGTATATCGTAAGTATAACAACAGTCAGGTTGGATCATCATAGTGGACTGCACATAAGGGCTGTCAAACTATTAGTTAAAAAGAAAAACACACTACATTATATTAGAGGTGACTGTGCCTCATATCATATCTCACTGATAAGCATAACATTATACGCCTGAATAGATCTATTCAAAATAGCTTAATCAAACACCTGGACAGATTAAAAACTAAATCATAATCATACTCCTTGAGGGAAAAAATTACAATAAATAATTAAATAAACAATTAAAGAGCAAGTTGTTGAGTGTGAATGCAAACCAGCATCAAGACCTAGTACAATTACTGAGTAATTGTAAAAGCATTGCTTATATCATTGGGGACAACTGGGGAAGTTGTTACATGTCATAAATGTGAATTAAACAAAGCCTAAACATTACATTTAATAATGCGAATAAAAAAGCCAATAACGTCCCTGGATTTTTCAGTGTGAAGTAGCCTCTTAGAAATATTAACAATAGTCCGTCAGTTTTGCTCACCTGAGGAGGAATGATGTCAAAGAGGTCCCCAGCTAATGCATACTCCTGAGCAAAGATGTAATACTCGTCTGTCTCAAACGCGATGCCATACATGCTGATGATGTATGGGCACGGGGAAACGTAGAGTGAGATGCTATACTCCCTCAGAAAGCTCTTCAGCTTAGTGGTTTTCTTCCGCAAGAACTTCAGAGCCATCTTAGTGCCTGTGGAAATGGAAAAGATTAGCATTCAGCAATGCTTCAGCGTCAATGAGCCTAATAGAAAATATAATGAAATCTTTTAATCTGAATATTAAACACAAGGAGTGTTTCTTGACAGGTCATTAGTTTTTGAAGAAATGGATTAACTCAACTGCCCAAAAAAGAGCTTTTATCAGATTTATGAACATTGTAAGAGTAATTCTGCAAGTTTCAGGATACACCATAGGCAAATTCTACCAAAAATAAAGCATATTTTAAAGCTATCTCGCACCAATGTCCCAAGTTTAGATATTACAACTGGAATAATATTTGCCATAGCCTCTAACATGTTGTGTAATTTTTTTTAGCTGTTAACTGTTAATTTTTTTAGCTGTTAAATGTGATAACAGTGTGATAACAATAGTCCTATTCACATTAAGCTATAAAAAGATAATAATTCTTTTTTTTCCTTTTTTCATTCTCATTTATAAAGAAATACATTCTTGTTTTAATACAAAAAAAAATCACAGTCCTTTATAGTATAATTTATTCTCACTGCTGGTGATGCACTATAATTTCAGGACAGTGTTCTTGATGCTGTATTTCTCTCTATTATATAACACTAAGATAAGTAGATGATTTATGAATTTTGAAGAATTGATTTCTGTTATTTCTTCCAGTAAACCCTTTCACTTCATTCATTATGTAAAGATGTTGGAAGTATGGCTGGATCACAGCTCTTTGGGGAATTATAGCAACGTTGCTGATGGAGATGAATTTAAGGTTTTGTCTTGTCTAGCATGTCCTTCTCACTCTGACTGAAACACTTACTACCGTAGGACAATGTTGCACAGGCAGTTACAAATCACCAGTGACATTTTCTTTTAGCTTAATTAAATCTCTAGACTCCACTGTGAAAGGAGCATCTGACTGAAATTTGTTAGAAGACACTCGTCAATATAAGCCATTGTTATGGAAAGCTTGAGTAGAGGAATGAATGCCCCTCCACAGCTTTGCTTTGTTACATAGATCAGACAATCTGTTGGACTAAAGAACCAAAGAAAGACAAACAAAGGCTCAGAATAACCAACAAATTCACAGTCAAAGTACCCAACATCTGTCATAGCAGATGTGTCCATGTATCTGAAATGCAGAGAAGAGGAACGCTGTCAATACTAGTAAAGGAAACTTATAAAGAAAAAGGCAAGGTGCATATTGGGTTTGTCAGATTCATTTTGAACATGACAGTATACTACATGTTCTGTGGGATTCCAATATAAGAATAATGTTTCATTTTAAAGTTAGATGCTGACTTAGTTTTTCTTTTTTTTTTTATCTCTCTTTCCGACCTCCTTAATATTTCAGAAATTTTAATATTTTGGAATGACTAGTCATTGCCTCTAGCTTTATTACTGATGATGGTCCCCGTTATCTATTTACAATCAGCAGAATGTCTGGCCATATTTATATAAATGGCAGCTATTTCTCAGGATATGAGCTATATTCTTTGACATGAAGTCATAATAGGTGTGAAGAAAAGAAAATGCACATATTTTTGCTGTGATGATGAACTTTAAAAAACATAATCTGCGTTGTCTCATTTTACTTTCAAATGAACTGCAGCATTAGAATTTACTGCACTGCATACAACCAGCTTCATATGACAAATAAAGGCATTTTCCGTCACAGAGGGGTTCAAAGGGTGTCTGAAATATTTCATGGACTATATTTCAAGTAAATCTACACCCTAGACATCAGTGGGCATCCTGTAGACCCAGTGCAGCAGTCCACTGTAATTTCTCAGAAACATTCCTTATTGCAGAAATCCAGAGGCAGAGTCAGTGATATAACCTAGAAATGTAACTACTTGAGGATATAGTAACTGCCTGTTGATTCGAGAAGAGGGAGTATGGATTTCTAGGACCATCTGCACAGTTCTTCACTGTCAAGCCCCTTTTATAGAGTGCTTTATGCACAAAGGCTGAGAGTGCTGGGGTTTAGGGTGCCAACAGATGGTGTGTTTATCTGTGGCTCATTAAAAATCATCAGAACCCAGTGATTAACAGAAGGAGCTTTAGGCTGGAGAGCATGAGAGGTTTCCTAGCCAGCAAAGACAAACATGCCATTTGACCTAAACTTTTCTTGCTTCTGCTGTTTATAAAGAAACATTAATACTACAACACAGTCTTCTATTTCATGCCCACTGACCGCCAGAGGATGGGTTAGCCTATGATGTTGCACAAAGGGTGGACTGAAACTCATGCCTACAGAGCGGCATGTTATGTAAGCCCCTGCCAATGTAGCCTCTTATTATTCTTGTGTTTAGTAGATTTTAGTAGATAATTTAGTAAATAATTTTGTTCTTAGAGATCTATAATATTCCAGCTTCATGCTAAACCCTCACCAGTCTCCAAGCAATTTTTGGAGCAACTGTACTGTGGCCCTCAGTGTTATACTCTGCTCACAGCCTTGACATTTATGCTGAAACTTTATGCAGAAATCTCTGTAGGTGTTTTCCTTGCTGGTGCTGTGCACAATTACAGAGTATCTTCTAAACTAAATGTTTCAGCAATTTTTTTTTAATCTCAACTGCATTTGAGGTGATTCTACCACAAAATCATTACTGTACGCCTATCATTTTGTATCAAATATATCCACATCGCAATGGATAGACTTGGCTGTAAAGCATGCCTAGAGACTCTTAAAATTGTTCATGGCCATAATGAATATCCATCCTGTCTTTGTGCAGTTGATCCCCAAATTAAATGAATGCATTCAGTCCCAAACCCTGCTGCTGCAGCCCCAACGTCTTTGACAAAATCACATTTAAATTTAAGGTTGGGCACGGAGAATGAATGATTTCACCACTGGAGCGAATTGTCTAGTAGCTGTACTGCCTCAGCTCTGCCCATCAGCTCACCACCTCCAGAGGAGGAGATAGATGATGATGCATTTTCCACTGCAGTGCCTAATTCTCTGTTTACTACTAAGTGTAACAAATAACCTGGCATGTCAAGGGAGGATCAAGAGAGGGGAGACCATGCTCACTTGAGGGGACAGAGTCCTATATGAAGCAGGTAATTCTTATTCCAGTGACCACTTTGACTTGGAGAATTTCTTAATTATGGCATGAACTAGGGGCAACTTTCTGGGTGCCTCTCAGTTTGGTTTAGACTGGATGCCAGCCGTGGGTTATTGTACTACCTCTCTGGTATTTTCCCCAAAAAGGTCAGATGTCCAAGTGAGACCTACATAGATATTGGCTGGGCTGATAACCATGTTGTTCAGACCAGCTGCAGAGAGAACGCAAATTCCCTCCTGCTTTTGGTGGCAGAATCTTCAAGACATCGGAGAAATGCTAAGCTGACTGTGAGGAACAGGCAAAGCCCTGGGGTCTAGGGACAAGATGAAAGCATGTTGGGTACGTGGTTTAAGAATCAAAGCAATTCTGATTAAACATGACTGGTTGCAGTCAGGGCTGCATTAAGCTAATGGAGGAAAATACGAGCCATCACAGCACCACATGAAAGTGACTGGATAAAATATTTAAACATCCAACAGTAAACCTGTCATTAAAGCTAAGCAGTAAGGCTAAAACCCAAGAAGAAAATTAGGCCAATCATCAAACACAAAAGATATGCCAGAACTTTAAGCATTCCAGTCTACACTTACTCCATTAGATTCATGTAATATGCAAGACAGTGCATCCTGCTGCTTTATTTATGCACCACTTGCAAGTGTATGTGAAGTGTAAACTCAACAGAGATGCATTAAAATCTCACAGTCACTTTCTCTCTTTGCTGTGATTTTTTTTTTTTCAATGATATGATGATTGCCCCGAACCTGTAGTTGTAGAGCAAAGTGTTTGTACAGTACTGATCATGGACACTGTCCAATGTGAATTCAGGGATACTATTATACTGTATTATACTGTATTTCTTCTAAGCAAACTCCTCAATCAGATCACTGAAGTCACTTCACATTTTATCATATTCCAGCAACAGTAGGGATAAATATCTCTTGTTGTCTGGCTTTCACTTTCATGCCTGATTCTCCAACCTCTTTCCTGACATTTGGAACACATGAAAACTGTCAAACAAAAATATAACTATCCTACATTATATTGAAAGAACCAAAATTATTGTAATTTTGTTGCAGATGAGCAGTGATTATATTTCAGTGGTTACTGTTTTATTGTGCTTTTCTTAATATATATTTCTTTTTTTCTTTCTTTTAATTTCATATAATTTTAATGGTACTACTATCATGGCTTATGTTAAGTGCACTGCCAAGCTGCCACTGGTGGGCCCCTGAGCAAGGCCCTTAACCCTCAACTGCTCAGTTGTATAAATAAGATAAAATGTAAGTCGCTCTGGATAAGGGCGTCTGCCAAATGCTATAAATGTAAATGTAAATGTAAGTGGCCCCTGTGGGGAACGTGGCCATGGGCTATTTTGCCATTTTGGGCTTGGCCCCCTTTTTTTTTTTGCCCAGAAGTGTATGTTTACTGATAGGTAGAACTATTTCACAAGAAAATGAAACCATAACTGAGAAAACTGTTCCAGTGCTTACCTCTGATCTTGTGGACAACCAGATCCACCTTGCCATAGGTGCCCTTGCCCAGCTCCCTAATAACCTCATAGTACTTATTAATGTCCAGCTTCTCCAGGTTCTGGGCAGCAATAAGTTGCAGCTCCTCCAAGATGTCGATGGAGGCACGAGATCCACTGGGGGAGGTGCTCATTCTTCCAGTAATAGGAGGCAGTTACCACAGTTAATAAGTTCACTGAAAGTTCTGAAAAATAAAACACGAAAGAGATGTGAGATCCAGACAACTGATATAAGGTTACAGAGATATTTTCATCTTGAGTTTAGCAGCATGACTCGAATCCTGCACACAAAGAAATATTTTATCCTGAACATCAAAAAGATGAAGTTCAGAGAAGTTTAGTATCTAAGCCAAACAATTTCTTATGTAACCTTCTGTGTCCTGCAGTAAACAATCTAGTTTCTGTTCCCTGGATCCCCTCTCAAGCCCTCAAGATTACAAGCCTTGCTTCACACCAGCTGAACAGAAGCAGAGAACAGAGCAAAGCCAGACGAACCCTCTCATGAATTGCTAAATTACATTGTTGCACCCTGCTTGCCATTTACTTCTGCATTGCAAAAAAGTTGCCAGACAATCTTTTTGCACATTATATAACACTAACATTTGGCTTCCACAAAAGGCAGTTAGGCTTATCACAAGGAATGGACTGATTCTGATCAGTCAGAATCACTTTGTACTGATTTGCACTGAGGCTTCCCTCAAAGGGGATAAGTTGACCCAAACAATGCCAGAAAAATACCCATACAGCATAACAGTGCCGCTGTTTTTGTCCTTTAATAAGTCATCTGTCTGCATATATGTATAGATGTCACATTTAAATAAACGTTCTACCATAATGTTACACTATCATGAGCTGATGGATGATATATTGAGCTATTTTATCCTTCAGCATACTGACTGGTGTGATTTCTCAATGACTAAATAGACTTCACACTCCCGACAGGCTGCCAGTGCTCGTTAATGGAGACGAATGTGGTGAATGAGACAGGATGCATAGCACATCCTGTCCATAGACGCCATCTGGGGAGATTTGATACTCTGTATGTGTGAGAGAGTGTGTTGTATGTAAGAGACTGGCTGTTTGTTTGCTGATCTGAATTTAACTCTAAAATTTATAATTTAACCTCAAAAATAGTAACACACCACCTAATCTAACATTAAAATTTTTGAATTTGCATACATTTTCTGCCTGAATATAAAGCTTTGGCATATTGGCTTGGCTTCCGTTTGGCGCATGCCAACCCACTTGTGACATTATTAACTTACTTGGTGAATTGAGTGTTATCATTGTCAGCCATGTTCAACTAAAGGAACCGGAAACCTGAGACCCTACCCGTGAATTAGAATCTCAAGATCCATTGCAACAGTTGTCAGTTAATTTTCTGAGGCAAATGTTAGCACTTAACTCCTTTCACTGAGTCTGACCAGATAGGAGAATTGGTTTCTGGCAAAAGGCAAACCCTCAGGAGCCAGCCCTGTAAACCACTGTGACGTTTGACTAGTATTAAAGTTTGTTGTAAAGGTGCAGGGCTATTATGCTACAGTAAACACATATACATGCACATAGACTGGAATTGTATGTGGTGCAATTTGAACATTTTATATTCCCCAGGTGAAACTGAATCTGTCAAATTCATTAGAACAGACAGTTTTAAAGGAACATCTCAGTCAGTTCTATCTAAATCACTGTGTTCTAAAGTCCATCGGAATAAAACATACTGAAAATGAGGATGCAGAATCGAATGCAGATGTGCAGAATGGATACAAATGTTCTGATTGTGAAGCCTGCAGATCTCAGCTGCTGCTCAGGCCACCCTGAGTGTCTAAGTGCAGAAAATTAAGAGCCTAGTAATATAGTTGATATACTACTACCAGCAAAGCCTTACAACAATTACTGGTTGGCTTCCCAGAATTAAAGCGCAACCATGGACAGCAACCTCTGTCTTTAATTAGGTTCAGAGCAGACCTTGAAGGTCCTGTTAGTGCTGGTCTGCATGCTGTTTCTGTTCAACCTGCACAGTCACACACATACACCTACACTTAGTGTTCATGGAGCATGACAGCACTAACAGTTTGAAGGAATCAGCTTGGTCAATTAAATCAAACTTGCCCTCACTAATGTATTGATGTCCATCTAATCAGAACATCCTCTACATGAGACCCAAATGCAGATGCGCAGAACGGATACAAAAGTTCTGACTGTGAAAGTAATCAGACTCAAAGGTTTACAGAGTGAATATTAATCTATTTAACAGATTTTTATATTGATTATCCACCTTGTCTGATCAGACACAAACTTCATTCAGATTGGCCTTGATCAGTTAATATATTTTTCTTTTCAAATTAAGCTATTAGTTAAACTATTAACAGATCATTAGACTGCATGTAAACAAATCAACCCCCCCCCCCCCCCACACACACACACACACAATATGTGAGGATGTTGTGAGGACCTTCCACTGACATAATTATTAAGGCCCTAACCCCAATGTTCAGTAACCAAAAGGAAACCTTTTGGCGCTTTTATTTTTTATATACATTTTTTAAAATTAAAAACTGTAATTTTTGTGTGGGGAAGAAGCAGTTTTCCTCATGGGGACCAGACAAGGTCAAAACACACACACCAACCTATTTCAACCTAATTCCACCTATATGCAACTAAACTACACTTGAGTTAATCACTGGTTTGGTCACATACATCCCAAGTCTGCAAGGTGGTAAGGCATCCAACAAGGTCCATGTTAGCCTGATACAGCACTACACAACAAAGGTCCCACAAGCTAAGGCATTGTGTAATGATGTACAACGTCTTGCTTCATGCAGCTCTGCTTGCAGAATCGGCTAAGCACAGCTCAATCCCCCCCCCCCCCCCGCCCCCCCCTGCTCATCATCGCAGACCACTGGCTTGCTGCTCCTCTATCCCGCTGTCACCACAGCTACTACACAGTCGACGTATCTGCAAGCATATCTCAACCAACAAATCAATGCCAAATGCCCTGCTTATCCTTTTGCAGGTAACAATCATTTCTAATGACTTAATCGATGTTGCAATGGCAGTTCACGAGGCTCTACAGCCACTCCAGCTTCAGGCTGTAAGAAGCCAACGTGTAGAGGTGTATATACTTCATAAGTGGACAAAATGATGAAGACTGTGTTCTTGCCTTTAATAGCCTTGCATAGTTTGCATTAAATCCACACTAAGATCAGTTAAGATCAGTTAAAATATAGCTCAGGACTGCACCAAAACATGATGACACTATGATTGTACACAGCAAATCCTGCACAGTATTTGTGTTTCTAAATTCAGTAAGCCAACTGAAGCCAACTATTTTAGGGCTTTAGTTGTTCTCTTAACACTCTCAGCTACAGTCAAACATGGATAATGATGCAGCTACAACCAGTATGCAATACAGCATGCAAAAATCGTAATGTTTTGTGCTGTTTCTGAGGCTCCTGCAGCAAATCTGCTTTTGTGCTTTGTCAAGCCTCCCTGTTTAAGTGTATTAGAATTGTTCAGTGATCTGTGGCATATTCAGTACACAATGAGGTTTGTGCGTGTGTGTGTGTGTGAGAGAGAGACAGAGAAAGAGAGAAAATTCCATTTCCATGATTGAACAGCCAAAATAGTAACAAGGAGAAATCTTCAGTGAGGCCTGCTTATTCAAACCAAGGTTATTGTCTCTATCACACTGATCGTGCCACTCTTTCAATAACAAGGCTATAAATGTCAGCTCATATTACAATCTCCTGGAAGACACAAAGTATGCTTGTAAGATCCACTGTGGTTTCTGAAATCCTTTGTAAGCTTGAGAAGTAATTTTGCAAGAAGAACAATACTAGGTTTATTAGGCATTGATTTTACAGTAATTGACATCTGGAATTATTGCAGATTTGGTGTATTCAGGTTAAGCATAAAACTGCAGACACTGCTCAGACCACCATGAGTGTGGAAGTGCAGAATATTCACAGTCTAATAGCATAGATGATATAGTACGTCTACCAAATCCTTACAACAATTACTGGCTGGCTTCCCAGCATGAATGTGTAACCATGGACAGCAACCTCCATCTGTAATTAGGTTCAGAGCAGACCTTGGAGGCCCTGTTAGTGCTGGTCTACTTGCTGTTCCTGTTCAACCTGTGCGCGCGCACACACACACACACACACACACACAGTGTTCATGGAGACTTGGAGCACATTAAAGGCAGCAGTGTCTTCAGTCAGCATGTCCTTTGTATGCCTGGAATCACTAAGCCCATTTTTGTATTGGTTCTGTGCAAATACCACAGGCAGCTCTATGTAACGGCTCGTTGTGCAAACTCAAGCTAATGAGTGCACACTACATGCATAACACCTCCCTCTCAGCAAACTGCTTGGCTAATGTCAGGCTGCAATAATGACAAGGTGTGAAGTCAAACACGGCTTGCTCACAAAACACTCTCTTGCCCTGAGGAACAGAGAGAACAGGATGTGGATATTTCAAGCTGAGATCATCTCAACACTCCAGTGTGCACCGTAAGAGAGAGAAAGGGAAGAAATACTGTTACTTCAGTATTTTGCTCACCTCTCTTAGTGGTTTTGGAAATAACGTCATTGGCTACTTTCAATCACTTTTCACTGGCATTGATCAGTAAAGGTGCCTGATCTGGTAGACATCTGGAAGACTGTCTCTATGACCCTTCTGTATATGTGTGTGTATGTGCGTGTGTTTGCAGCCTTGAATATTTGCTCCTGTGAACATATGTGAATCATCTCTGCAAAAGCAAACAAAGGACAGAAAACCTGACACAATGGATGCGATGCTCGATATGCTATGGACACCTATTATTCCTGTCAGTGGACATCTTCCTTTAAAAGCACAGCTTCATGCAGATGTTCATGTCAACACCACAGCATAGAAGAACCCAGCGTTCGGGGCCATTGTGTGTTTGCAAGCATTCTGCAACATCAATACAACGATTTACTGAGCACAAAAACGGCTTCGTGTTTCTGAAACCAGCAACCCCGATGGGAACTGAATCTGAATGTGCCTTCACTATGAACTGAGACAAATTAAAGCCTGTTCAATTATACGCATCCATGCGTTCAAATAAAAATGTCTCCCTACCTTTTTTTTTTTTTTTTTTTTTCAAAGCGCACTGCGTCCACCAGCTCCCGCCGTCATTGCGTCTCGAGGACAGCTTTGATTATATCATTGGGGTGGATCTGCTCAGTTCTTGCTTGTGAAGTATCTTATCGCTGTATTCTCTCACTGAGTCGCACGCGAGCACACCTGCCCGATCGCGCGCTGGCTCCTGTGACTGAAGCGCGCGTTCTCTTGTCTATTTACTGCTTTGGCTGGGACTGAGGTGAAATAGGGAGAGATTAGACCACGCCCACTGCACCAAGCAGCCAATCAGAGCTCACTAAAAAGGAGCCTTGAGGTCATGCTGCGTTTCAAGCCACTAAATAGTATGGCACAATAATACTTACTAAAGAGTATACCATAATAAAACTTACTAAATAATATGCAACTATAATACATACTAAATACTATGCCACTATAATACTTACTACATAGTATGCCGCAGTAGTACATACTAAATAGTACGGCACAATAGTACTTACTAAACAGTATGCGACTATAATACATACTAAATAGTATGCCACAATAGCACTTACTAAATAGTATACCACAACAATAATACTTACTAAATAATCTGCGACTATAAAACATACTAAATAGTATGCCACTATAATACTTACTAAATAGTATGAGACTATAATACATACTAAATAGTATGAGACTATAATACATACTAAATAGTATGGCACAATAGTACTTATTAAATAGTATGCCACAATAGTACTTATTAAATAGTATGCCACAATGATACTTACTAAATAGTATGCCAAAACAATAATACTTTCTAAATAGTATGCAACTATAATACATACTAAATAGTATGCCACAATAGCACTTACTAAGTAGAATGCCACAATAATACTTACTAAATAGTATGCCACAATAATACTCAATAAATAGTACATGACTATAATACTTACTAAATACTATGCCACAATAATACTCAATAAATAGTACATGACTATAATACTTACTAAATAGTATGCGACTATAATACATACTAAATATTATGCCACTATAATACTTACTAAATAGTATGCCACAACAATACTTACTAAATAGTATGCAACTATAATACTTACTAAATTTTATGACACAATAACACCTACTAAATAGTATGTCACAATAATACTTACTAAATAGTATGCGACTATAATACTTACTAAATTGTATGCCACAATAATACTTACTAAATAGTATGCAACTATAATACATACTAAATACTATGCCACTATAAAACTTACTGACTAGTATACCACAGAAATACTTACTAAATAGTATGCCACAATAGTACTTACTAAACAGTATGTGACTATAATACATAGTAAATAGTACGGCACAATAGCACTTACTAAACAGTATGCGACTATAATACATACTAAATAGTATGCCACAATAATACTTACTAAATAGTATGCAACTATAATACATACTAAATACTATGCCACTATAAAACTTACTG
>CM075015.1:10678517-10703613 GCA_037576675.1 Pangasius sanitwongsei | reverse complement strand
AATAGTATGCCACAATAATACTTGCTAAATAGTATGCCACAATAATACTTGCTAAATAGTATGCCACTATAATACTTACTAAATAGTATGCGACAATAATACTTGCTAAATAGTATGCCACAATAATACTTACTCAATTGTATGCCACTATAATACTTACTCAATAGTATGCCACAATAATACTTGCTAAATAGTATGCCACAATAATACTTGCTAAATAGTATGCCACTATAATACTTGCTAAATAGTATGCCACAATAATACTTACTCAATTGTATGCCACTATAATACTTACTAAATAGTATGCGACAATAATACTTGCTAAATTGTATGCCACTATAATACTTACTAAATAGTATGCGACAATAATACTTGCTAAATAGTGTACCACTATAATACTTACTAAATGCCACAATAATTCCAAATGTATCATACTATTTTTTTTTATCTATTTGGATACTGTCTTTTATGGCAGTACACAGTTTGGGATGTAGCAGTCAGCTATGGCAGTCACCACAACGTCTCCATACACGTTCTGCACATGTTCAAATGAGCACATGCACTGACCGGTGATACAATATCTAATAAGGCCTTCTTGCTTCTTACTATGCCAAAAACAACAAACAAAGTATTTGTCCTCTATAACACATTGGATTTAGCTTAGAAGCTAATCATCAAGATTTCAAGCTTTTATGAATTACATAAGGAGTTAACACCACACTGTGCAGTCCTGCAGCTCCCACGAACCTTTCTGGTTATTCAGGTCATTCTGAGGCTCTGTGAAGAATGATCAAGGAGCCATCAATAGGCCTAACATTTTTCAGAATTATCTCAATCCAAAACAAAAGGCTAAGGCACAATACAAGCTACTGGGAAGATAAATTAGATGCTACCTGATGCTTTATTTTGTTATTCTGTGGCCTACAACACATCAGCTTAGGTGAGATGTTGTTCTTGTAGAATATTTCAGGGAACTCTATTCAAAAATAATGCCAGCAGGTTTCTGAAAAACACATGTATACGGTACTAAGGACTACAGGTCTTAATTAGATTGCTACAGACACTCTGTGTGAATGCTTTTTTTGATACATTCCCTTGAAATTTGAATAATGAGGTCCCTTGGTCCTTTTTCTCAGAGTTTGTATTGATGTACATCTGTCGCCATGGCAAAAGTACAAGAAATACACAACACACATGCACTGTTGCTGCCCCCAGAGCAGCTTTTGCACACCCTCAAACAAAGCAGCATGGCTCCAATTCTCTCACTGGGGAAAGACAGTGAATATAATAGTATATGTAAAATGGCTCAGCAGTAAGTTCCTGTACTGTTGCTGTCATGCATTTTGTTTCTCTCCACCTTTACTTGAATGATTCTTTTTTAAATGATTCTCTCTCTCTCCCTCTCTCTCTCTCTCTGTACGCTGCATATCATTGTCTCACTCAACCCCTCTTTATTCTTAAAAAAGTTGTCTGGATATTCAGGCACTCATTCCTTTTCACACATTCTTCTCTTATTAAGCCACAAAAATACTGTATCTTGGGTACTTAAAACACTGGCTTTCATTTTAAAAGCACAAAAATGACTAGAGAATGCCTCAGAATCAGAGGATAGTACTCTAGGGTAATGAAAAATTATGTCGTAATGATACTATTCTATATAATTACAGTGCTTATGATTAAGGAATAGTTGCAGACAGAGTTCCATATTCAGTACCAATGTACCAGTGCAAATCTGATATTTAAATGTACCAATGCATATCTGATATTTTAAGGCAAAAATGACCAATCAGTTTTCCAGTCAGCAGATACATAGAAAGATAGTGCTATACCGCTTCAGTCATGTTCATCTAACAAATCAAATAATAATTTTCATCTTTTGGCTGTGGTGCAGGCAAACCAATAACACTCAGTCACATCAATTCCACAGTGAAACTGGAACAGAGCCAGACTTTACTGCAGAACACAAGCTATACAGAGAGATTATTATCATGCAGGCAACTGTTGCCTCTTAAATTATGGTGATTTGTGTGGTAACGCTCATTACTGTCACTGACAGACTTGTTTTCTCATGCTGCAGTTAATTTACAATCCCCCGGCTCTTGGCCAGTGTCATAAAACTAATGCACCTCCCATGCACCTTTGCTTTTCAGTCCAGTGAGCAATATCCCTCCCTCCCTCCCTCCACTCCTCTCCTTATTGCATTCCCTGATCTCTTCTGTTGGGCAAAAGAGAAATGTGTGCTGACACAGAGCCATACTACAGGGTGTCCGAAATGTCTCCATAAATAGGGGACTATGTATGCTACCACCATGTTGGTTGTGCCTTCATCAGTGGATGTTCATGGGCGTCCACTTCTGGTCCACAACCTTTCCAGTCTTTTTGAATTTGTTAATAAGTTTGGCAACAGTGTCGTGTGATGTACGTGCCATGTTTCCTGTTAAAGTCCATCACAACCTTGCGACACCTTCCCGATCCAGCCATGAGAATGATTTTAGTATGTTCTTCTTTAAAGGAATTCTTAAAGGCTATCTGAAAATAAATATATATACTAAATATGAAAAATTTTGGAAGACCTGTTAATTTTTGTGTTAATTTTTCCTATGTACAGAGACTTTTGGGACACCCTGTAGAATCCGATGCAGGAACACTTTGTTTATGTTTGGCCATGCTGTCTGTGAATCTGTGTGGGGTATAATCCAACCTCGAGGACCAAATTGCTGACATCATCTGCTACAGATTAAAAGTTGAAAGTCTGACTGTATCAGTGCAATGCAGTTCTGACCCTGGGCCCTTTCACTGGGCAGAAAACATAGAAGAAAATGCAAGAATTTAGAGTGGCAGTGTTATGTAACTGAATGGGGACATTCACAGTTCAGATTGGGTATTGTCAATCAGCACATGGAGAGTGTGTGTGGGTTCATGTGGTAGATGGAGTAGACAGTAAGATGTGATGAATCAGCCCTTGTCTGGTCTAAAACCTGGAAAACCTGAGAGGGGTTTGTATATTAAGTGGCATGACCCATGAGCAGTAGAGAGAGAGAAAGAGGGTGCCCGGCACATGCCACTGCACATGATTGAGTATCCCACCTAGAGAGACAGTCTTTATTCTGCAGCAACCTTCCAGACACCCTTCTGTGGGTGAGTGTGCTCTTGTAAATGTGAGTGCGCAAAAAGAAAGAACTGTATATGTGTGTGTATCTGCAGGTGTGTGCTTTAGATAAGTAATGTGCCTGGTCACTGAAGGACACAAGCAAGTATACATTCTTCTGTTCCTGAAAGTGCAAGTCTTGTTTTTTGACAGATTGGGTTTAGCAGACAGAATACTAATATTGTCTTATTAATGCTGTGCCACAGCTCTCCCTCTTGCCAATATGAACCCAGGGGGATTACAGATGCACAGCCTGTGATATGCATCTAAACTATGAAGGGAACTGGAACAAATGCACTCCAAGGCCACTCCTGGATTCTTCCTTTCATTAAAAGCAAATCTCTATCTGACACCCTCTGACCTCGTGCTGCTGAGTGAGGGAGGATGACAGGGACAATAATTTCTTTCTTCTGCGGACAGAAGAGCTGCTTGTCATACTGATGACTGGTGGGGAGGCTGATGGGAAGCACATGACGTTGGCTCCATCATAGTCCATGTTTACTATCAGTCAGGACTGGTGTGTGGTGAACCCTTCAGTTCCTATAACCAGATACAAAGCTGTGCCATTTTAAGACAGCCAACTTTCGTGTAGTGGTGTGAAACAATACATAGTGATTATTTTACTACTGAAAAAGGCCAAAGCATAAACATTTTGAGACTGCCAAAACCCCATCTCAGGGACACAGTGTCCTGCTAGACTATTCCAAAGCATGTGCGCTGGCATAAATTCTGTAATTACAGAACACACCACCAGGGGATTTTCACCCGCAGAATCTTTAATGTGAAAGCAGATTCAAAATCAATTTATTCTATTTTAAATACAGTAATGGATGCATTAGATTGTACAGTAGGGCTGGCAATATGACAGAAGAAATCATATCACAATACTCTAACACATGGAATGCATTATGATGTATAGGTTTGCTAAGAAACTGCCAAGAAAACAGCAATGTTACATTAAAAAAGTTGCATGTTTGGTAATGCTTTCATTGAATTTCTACAAAGGTAAATGAACAAAGGTAAATCAAACAATTCTTTAAAAAAAAATTCTAAGTGAATTCTGACATAATTGATCACAATATTGATATTACAGTATATCGTCATCTTGCCCAGCCCTATAGCACAGTTGACTAAGTCTGAACATTAGCCAGGAATGGGCAGGACCAAAGTATGAGAATAAATGAGGCTTGGCTCTGATGGCAGCAGTCATTAAGCCTATCTATTTCTGGACAGCCTAGTCTTGGTCCGATATATTCTGAACAGTTTCCATTTTATTACTCTGCACTTTGCACAAATTGCAAATAAATATATACATATAATAAAGATATAAAATATTCTCACTTTATTTACATTCTCCTGTAAATCGTACTCCCAGATCTTTCCAATAATAATTTTTCCATAAATTTCAAGTGAACATGGAAATATTTTAATTGTGCTTATTCCCTAAGCTTATTCCAAAGACATTTCTTTTATTTGAAACAGAAAAATTGATATTCCAAATAAACCACTAAGAATGGCTCCAAACATCATAATTAAGGACTAAAACACAAGGGCTGTACTGTTACAGGAAAACAATCAACAGCAGGGTGGTGTGCTGCTGTTACCACGTCAAAGTTAATTATTTTCTTATAACAGCATTATCCAAAAGCATTTTATTCTTCTTATACCACAGCAATTCACCAAAGATTACAATCTTATTTATTTATTAAAGAACAACACATCATACATTTTATCCATTTATAGTTATGTTTAATGTTGTAATAGTACCTGTACAATGTCTTCCATCCTAAGGCTGTTCTGTAGCAGAAAATGTTCACCTTTAACGTTAGGTGTTACAGTGCTGACACTGGAAACTCTTTCCAGAAATGTTAAATAAATGTGTCCTTTCTAAAAACTTTTTTTGAAGTGTCACTGTTATTGATTGACATGCGAGAGAGAACATGCCATCCCTCCCACCCAGAGAGCATGGTCAATTTTTCTCCTAGCTACAAATAGCTGTGGCCTTATCGGGATTTGATCTCGCAGTCTCTCAACAATAGTGGAAACACATTTCTGTTACTATAGAAACAATAAATTATTGAAACAAACACATTAATATCAACGTGTGATTTTCTTTTTAGCCAGCATTATTGTCAGAGCTGCTGTTAAAGAAAAACAATCAACACCTTCTGACCAATCAGAATAGAGAATTCAACAGCGCTGTGGTATAATGATATTTAATTATTTTCATCACACATTCCTGCTGTTTCTGGGAGTGCCACTTTGTTTCAGATCATGTTTCATGTTATGTCATCTGAGCTCTACAAATCAGATTTCCATGAGTATTTCAAGAATATAAAAACAACCACTGGTTTTTAATTTGGTGGCCTCTGTTGCTTTTTTTTTATCATTTACATTGTCCAATGTTTGTCTACTTTAGCACTTGTATGTGAGTAAAACAGGAAAATCAAAAGGTTATTTTGGATTCTCATAAAGAATGTTCTTTTCTTTTCTGACAGCTCCCACCTGGCAGTCCATGTGAGCAGCACCTCAGGCAATTCAGCCCTCTCTCCTCTTATCTCAATCTGTCTTTGTTCCTTTGCGGCCACTGTACTGCCTCTGCTTTTCTCCTTACACACACCAGCATTCACATGAAGCAGAAAGCAACAGTGCTATAGTGGAAGAGGAGAATAACTGACAATATGGTCACATGTGAAACCATGTGGTAAAGAAAATAAAGGTGATCTGTTTTGTGCAGATGCTGGATGTTTTGGGTTTGGAAAAGGAGTACTTGCATGTAGCTTACAGAAAACTGTGCAAACATAAAGCAGACACCCTGGTCACATACGTTACACAATCCAAGGCAAACATCTTTAATTGCCAAACCTTCATGGCAGAGCAGGGAGAAATTGCTGAAGAAAAAAATCTCATAGTTACTTATGTCGGTGTTCATGGTTACAAAAATTTTGTACAGCTGATGTTAGAAATCATCAGCAGCCTGGAGTCTGGCCTCTAGAGACCCAACTAAATCTGCAGGTTTATTGAGAACTCACAGAAGGTCAACACAATACTATCAGCATTATAATCAATCTGTCTGTCTATGTGCTGTCCACACAGCTGCTGGCCAGTAAAATGTCTAGTCATCCTGCTTTTAGAGGTTCTGAAAATACATAAGCCTCTTTGGCATTCAGCTATTCAGTGGTACCACCTGCTGGACAACAAGATATTAACAAATCAGGTGAGTTTATACTTTATAGTTTCAACCTAAAGAATATACCCCTTTCAATATTGTTTTTTTTTTTTTTTTTTTTACTACTACTACTACTACTACTTATAGATATTTGACCTAGTGTATTTTCAGATAAGCAAAACCCTTTGGATTTACTAGCCTATATACAATATACCACTTACAAACATAATTAACCTTTAATAAGTCATTCAGATAAATATTTTCTGGTAATTTACAGTGATAATCTATTAACTGAGAATAGATAATGTAGTATGAATAGGAACAAATGAAAAGCTTACAGCACCTGGTATTCCCAGGCGGTCTCCCATCCAAGTACTAACCAGGCCCGACGCTGCTTAGCTTCCGAGATCAGACGAGATCGGGCGTTTTCAGGGTGGTATGGCCGTAAACAATAGCAACCTCTAAAACATCCCTATTTAAGGATTCGACATCAGCCAACAGTCCCCAGGCAGAATTGATATGGAGCTTAATAAGGTGATGTGAAATGAGATATATCATATGAATGAAAGGTGAGACAGTTTTGGTACAAATACAGAATGCCACCGTGAGCCACGCGGTTGTGGCCCGAGATTAAAACAGCTTTCAAACGTCTCCTATTTTCATATATCTAACGTGTATAATTAGTATTTGCAAGTATATTTAATAGAATGTACAACTTATCAATATACATTATCAGCTAAATTCAAACATATTCCCAACACATCCAAATCTTTCTAGAGGGCGGTTGTCTGACATCTTTAAACAGGGATATTTTAACTCACGCTATCGCTTACGGCCATACCACCCTGAGAACGCCCGATCTCGTCCGATCTCGGAAGCTAAGCAGGGTCGGGCCTGGTTAGTACTTGGATGGGAGACCGCCTGGGAATACCAGGTGCTGTAAGCTTTTCATTTGATTTCCCATTTCCCCCCTAATTGATTAGCAATCACTTTTTAACAGTTACTAGTTTATCATTACAAAATACGAGAGATTAAAATTGATTTGGTTTAAGAAGTCAGTGGTCTGTTTTGAGACGTCCTTACTCACTGAATCGTCTCTCTAAAGCCGCTTCACTAACAAATAATACTCATGCGGCACAAACAAAACCAGCCCGCATTCACACAGCGTGGTGTGGACACACACCGAATAAACGTCAATTAAAACATGCTGCCACTGCGACCCCCACCAAGAAAACCGGAATGAAAATTACTGTACTTTTACATAAACGCTTAAATATAGATGTTTTTAGTCTTTGATAAATACGTTTGTCCTCGATTCCTCCTGACTTATTTGTTTATTTATATATTAACCTAATCAAATACATACAGTTACAAACATGCTTACATACCTTTACACGTTTATATAAAATTTTAAATAAGTGACAGATCTTAATAGTCTTAATTGCTTTTTTTGCGTTTTAATGTGCCATCTCCATTTTAAAATACAACAAACATGCCATCTTACCTAAAACAGTCATAGAGTACATAATGTGCTGCAGGTCCCAGTGCACAGAAAAAGGTATTAGAGGGTCAGTAGCGCCCCCTTGTGGAAAATCATCACCCGGATAAACGTCAGTGAGTTACAAGCTAGTGTCATGATCTGAAAACAGTGAAATGATCAAATGGGGCTCTGACCTGTTATGTTTCCCCTCTGAATTTTAACATCTGTAAATGTCAATAAATACCCTGAAATTAATAGTAAAGCATGGACAATTATGAGCAATTTCTTACTAAAAAAAAAAAAAAATCTGAACTAAGACACACATCATCTTAAAACTGTAAACTGTGTGCATGTAAATGCAGCGGACACAAAAACTGCAAAGTGGTATAGAATGATTCCGCAAACAGTTGAATGGTTGAGATTTGAATCATGCTTATTATTGATTACCGTCAAACTGTTTCCATTCAAAATTTGATAAATGTATAGAATAACTGCATAGAATGATAAATCAGATTTCAAAAAATAAATGAAAAGCACATCAAAACTTAAACAATTTATTTCATGCTTAGCCAGACACAGAACAGCACTGAACCACTCAACAAAATCTTTTCTTTAGAATTTTTACAGACTGAACCAAACAATTTAATTCAGCATTTGATGTTTTATTAACTTATAAACAATTGATCTTTACTGAATTACAGTTCAGAAATAGGCTTGTGTGGCCAATATGGATACTTCTCCTTGTCCAGCTTGGTCTCAGGGAAAGCTTCATTGAGGTCTTCAATGGTCATCTGGTCAAATGGAATCATGTTCCTGAACTTCTCAAGCTGCCAGTGAAGTAGGAGAATAGATCAGTTACTTATCTAACAATAATAATCTTTACTACCAAGATTAAATATCCAACACAGGACTGCTAAACAACTAGGCATAAGACGATACAAAATATCCCAATACAGGCTTCACAAGACCATATTGACAAGATGATACTGAAACAAATTAAATATTTAATTTGAACACATTTATTTTGACAACAAATCAAACCACTGCAATATCAATTCATTGTACAGTAAGCAAAGTAGATCAGAATTTATAATATAAAGGTGTCATTTTCCCCTATTATTAACCTGTTAATTTAATCTTTTTCACTGTCAAATGTATTTCATGGCAATGTTATTAATATGGAAATATTGTTTGACAGTAGATTGTGCCCTAAATGATTAAAATAGCTAAAATAATGATCAAATTCATGTCATCACCACTCCTACTGCTGTCTGATATCCACCTGAAATGCTCAAGCATGTCATACTTACCAATTTAATTGTACAGATCAGGAAAACAATTGAAATTATTTTATTTTGCGGGCTAGATTTGTGTGTTGACAAGTGCCATAACGCTTCCTTCTGATTAGCATAACTTTTTTGGACTATTAAGTAAGCATGGTCCAAGGCAGTTGGGTTTCCGCTCACAAACGTTCAAACTTTAATGTTTACACATACCCCAACCAGACATGAGATCATACAATCAAATTTGAATGTATGTAAATTGAATAAAGGCTGGGAAAAAATAAAACGTCATTTTCATCTTGCCTTCTTCTCAATCTCAGTTATCGCTAAAGGAAAACACTGAGCCGTTTCACTCAGAAATATCTCGCCTCACTAACGGAAATTTTGATTTTCATTTCCACATTATCTTTAATACACAGAATCACAACACACTTAATAACAACACGCCAGCAACAATTACTCGCAACACACCTCTCAAATCACTACACTGGTTGCAAATGGGCAAACCTAGCTTTATTTAACGGCTAGTTGCCATGGTTTCACTCGCAGGCTCATGTGATATCCGCACAAGCTAGCTACAGAACATATATAAAAACACCTATGTGACCACAAATCAGCTGTCTTTACATTTCTGGAGAGAAGCTGCTTGCATATATTAATAAATGCATACATAAATAGATTTATAGACCTATATTATATTTACTGTTTGTGATTTCTGCTGTCTATTTTACAGGCTTAAGGTGATGCACCAAAGAGAAAGGCAAAAACTATTTTGTAATTCAAACACTTCAAGCTCATAGAAGCAGAGTGCCTCTGACTGACTCTGGAGCTGTGTGTATGAAAAATATGTGGAACCAAAAACACAGATGTTTCAATCTGGTGGGGGGAAAAAAAGGAATATACCACCATCTCTCAATCCTAGCGGTTGCCAAATTGCTTCATTTCTCATCTGAATAAAGTTAAAATTCAGTCAACTTTGCCACATGGATTGCCCTTCACAAATGTAGCTAATGGTTGATTTGCCTCCTGTGTGATCACAAGGTAAGAACAAACATCTACCAGCACATTCACTGTGATCTAACAGTAGCCATGTTTACCTCTTTTTCATACTGAGAAATGCGAGCCTTGGATGCCTCAATGTAGGCTGCAGCACTTTTGTTCTGCAACAAACATGAAATAGAAAAAAAACAAAAAAAACCTTATGAGCAATGCAAACACACATAAGTTAAACTCTATATTTAGTAAATACAATTAGGCGTCACTTACAGCCTCCTGCTCCTGTGTGCTGATCTTAGTCGACTGGGTGTCCACTGGCTCAGGAACTGTCAAAGCAGCAAACTACAAAAAAAAGATTTGAAAGCAACAGACAGACATCAACAAACAGCCTTAGGAGAATATACATCTTATGAGACGTTAAGGCTGATAGCGTGCACCTTCTTCTCAAACTCGTCCACCATGCCTGCTTTAGCTACCACCTTCCTGTAATAGCTCCAGTCAATGGGGGCCGGCTTCTCCGGCAGTGAGGCAAGTCTGAAAACAGTTTAACAAAGATCTCACAATCAGGCACACACAAATATGGTGATTGTTGGTTTACATAGAGACAACATTAAAACTAAATCCCCAGCGAACTTTTTATAAATTATGTAAACAGTAAAGGAGGTTTTAATGATTTTTTAAAACCAATAATAAACCTAGTGTTAAAGTAATAAAGTCAATCAAGAGTGCTTGACTGTTGAAATTTATCCATCTAACTTCCAACAATGATGACTATCCTGGCACTTACTTAGCAGCAATGGCATCGCTGCGGGTCTTCAGGTTGTTGAACATCGTTCTCTGGTTAGGAGGAACCCTCTCAGCGAAGGCCAGCCAGTCAATGGTCTTTACGGCAACACGTCGTCCAGCCATCTCTCAATGCCTGTCACAAAAAGCAAAGGATGAAGTATATTTAAAACAGATGATGGTTACAAATCACATTTAATATGCAAAGATGGTTTTTCTCCATATGAAAATCATGTTTAGCACATATTTGTATCTTACAATTTTAAACAGAGACAAGGGCTGTGACATTTAATTAAAGTGATATGGTAACTACACTACACTACACTACACTACAGGCAATTCATCATAGGCCAGCTAACCAGATAATCGTTTAGATTATCCTGAAGGTTTTTAAAGAAAGTGAATCGTTTTAACTTCCATAAAGATAATTATTTACTCCCTAGCTAAATTAAATTATTATAAAACACACACAGAAATGAGCAGAGAACAAGTGAAGGTCCCTTCATAAGAAACCCAGCACAAGGTCAGCATTACACTCAGCTCACATTTATTAACACACACTCGAGGTAAAGGTCATCTGTTACACCAAATATTAAAATCCAAAATGAGAAGGAGATTAGAATGATTTACAAATACACGGAAAACAATCTTTGTTAAAAATATAAACACATTACAACCCGTACTCACTTGTCAAGGATCAAGCCGCTGCAAAGACAGGAGCGTGATGGCCGCCGCAACCGGAAATACTCAAGCCAAGTTCCATTTCTTCATGGGCATTTAAAAAAAACTTCTATACGCCCCACATAGAGCACTGCCACCTAGTGGTCAGGAATCAAATGGCGCTTAGCATTTCAATCCACAAGGTCACTGCACTCAGAAATAAAGAGCTTGTGCTGCGTTGGCATCTACACATAAACAGAAAATAACACTTTAATCCACTCAAAAAACCAGTGCAAGCAAAATGAATGCATGTATTTTCAGTGCATATCTACAAACTATTCATTATTTACAAATATTAACAGTCAGTTCTTGAAGTCGATATGTTGGAAGCAGGAAAAATGGGCAAGCGTAAGGATCTGAGTGACTTTGACAAGGGCCAAATTGTCATGGCTAGACGACTGGGTCAGAGTATCTCTAAAACCACAGGGTTTGTGGGGTGTTCCCGGTATGCAGTGGTTAGTACCTGCCAAAAGTGGTCCAAGGAAGGATAATCAGTGAACCAGCGACAGGGTCATGGGCCCCCAAGGCTCACTGATGCATGTGGGGAGCAAAGGCTAGCCCGTCTGGTTCAATCCCACAGAAGAGCTACTGTAGCATTAACTGCTGAAAAAATTAATGCTGGCTATGATAGAAAGGTGTCAGAACACACAGTGCATCGCAGCTTACTGCAGACCAGTCAGAGTGCCCATGCTGACCCCGGTCCACTGTTAAAAGCCCCTACAATGGGCATGTGAACATCAGAACTGGACCATGGACCTAATGGCAGTGGCCTCTTTCAGCAGGATAATGCACCCTGCCACACTGATAAATTGTTCAGGAATGGTTTGAGGAGCATGACAAAGAGATCAAGATGTTGAACTTTGGCTTCCAAATTCCCCAGATCTCAATCTGATGAAGGGATGTGCTGGACAAACAAGTCCGATCCATGGAGACGCTACCTCGCAACTTACAGGACTCAAGGGGTCTGCTGTTAATGTCTTGGTGCCAGATACCACAGCACAACTTCAGAGGTCTTGTGCCTCCTGACCCATCAAGGCATGAATCAATGAATTTTCCATCCATTTTCTGTTCCACTTATCCTACACAGGGTCATGAGGAGCCTCTCCCTGGGGACTAAGGGCACAAGGCAGGGGGACACCCTGGACAGGGTGCCAACTCATTACAGGGCATAATTGCACACAACTTCACAGATGCCAATCAGCCTACAACACGTGCCTTTAAACTGGAAGAGAAAGTACGGGGAGAACATGCAAAGCCATTGTACAGCGCTGGCGGGGGGCGAACCCCCAACGCCGAAGGTGCGAGCTAAACGCACTAACCACTAAGCCACCGTGCCTATCAGGACATGCTGTAATTATATTGGCTGGTGTATGTCCGCTTGCTCTTAGCCAATAGTTGCGTAGCAATTCTCCGCCATCACTCAGCAGTCACGAGCTCGCTCCCCCTCCTCTAACCCAGGGAGTATGTGTGTGCGTGTGTGTGTGTGTGTGTGCGCGCGCGTGGGTTCAGTGTTGGAGTTCCCTGGTCCAGCACAGGGGGTTACGCAAGGCCACAAAGGAAGGAGACTTCAGGGCCACTTCATGTCAAGCGCATATGTCATCTTCCTGCTAAGGTGAGGAGACAGTGTTGATGTTGTTGGAGAAAGGCAGCGGGAGAGAGTGAAGTTACCGATTATGCACCATATTCTGACCACAAGGTAAGGCTGTGATTATACAGTTCAGATAAAGGTACAGGTGATTTTGTGTGTTTGCTTTTTTCTGGACAATTCTACGGATATGTAGTGAGCTGAAGGTGAAAAAGGAGGAGGCTGTGCTTGTGCATGGTGTTTGAGATGCTGCTGTGGTCCGATTCCCTGGAGTGAGAATGCAACAGGTGCTGGCTTGTCCTGCTGTGCCAGTGGAGAAAGTGACAAAAACACAAAAAGACGGTGCTCGAAAACATTAATAATAATAATAACATTGAAAGCTGTGTGACGAGACGCGTGGAGGATTATAATCACAGCAGGAGAAGATTAATCAGATTAGTCAGCACTGTAATGCCGAGGTTTGTTCTGTGAGCTGGTTTCAGAGCAATGCTGAGAGCGTCTTTGGGAAAATCAGGAATCGAGTAGGTTGTTAAATGGGACAAGCTATTTTCAGAGGACCCGTTGACTTCACATGATGAAAGCGGATCTTTATTCACTTGCTGAACGCGCAAGCTGTGCATTAAAGCATTTCCTGAAAGACACCTGGAAGTGTAGGATGGATGGAGGTGGTGCTGTGGAGTGAAAAAGTGAAAACTTACTGTTGGTCATCATAAACATTTTCTCATATTATGCATTGTACTACTTCGTTTTTGTTGTTTTTTTTTTTTTTGGGGGGGGGGGGATTAAACCGTCTTTATTTCGACGTAATATCTCCTTATTTCGAGATATGATGTTGTTATTTTAACTTAATATCCCATTATTTAGACTTAATAACCTACTGCTTAGTTATTATCTCGTTTTTAAAAAAACATTATCTCATGATTTTGACTTAAAATATAACACCCTACAATTGCATACATACAACCTACCAATAAGATTTGGAATCCCTGAACCAAAAAATGTTGAAGTGCTGTCAATATTACAACATCACTATCTCATTTTACGACTTGATAACTCATTAATTTGACATTATGTCATTATTTCAACTTAATATTTTGTTATTTTGACTTAATAACTTGTTACTGAAAGAAATTATGCCGTTTCAACTTTATATTTGTGTTTTGTCTTTATTTTGAATTAACATCTCATTATTTCGGGTGGCACCTCCAGGGTTGGGGGTTTGATTCCCTCCTCCATCCTTTGTGCATGGAGTTTGCGTGTCCTCCCCGTGCTTTGGCCATTTCCTCCCCTAGTCCGAAGACATGCGTTGTAGGCTGATTGGCATCTCTAAATTGACCGTAGGTGAATAGGTGTGTGAGTTTGTGTGTGTGATTGTGCCCTGCGATGGGTTGGCACCCTGTCCAGACTGTCCCCTGCCTTGTGCCCCGAGTCCCCCGGGATAGGTTCCAGGCTCCCGGTAACCCTGTGTAGGATAAGCAGTACAGAAAATGGATGAATGGATGGATTTCATTATTTCAATTACTATCTCACTATTTAGAGTTATTCTTGTTATATTGACACAATATTTTATTATCTACTATTTAAAATCATACAATCTATCAATAAGATTCAGAAACCCTGAACTGTAAATTGTGAAAAAAAGGATTTTATTAATATATTATATACTTATTATACATTATTATTATTATTATTATTATTATTATTATTATTATTATTATTATTATCATCTCAATTTTTTAACTTAATATTTAACACGCCATAATCTAGCAGTAAAACAAATTTACTGAATATTAGCTTATGATTGTTATTCTGCATGTTCTTTCACTTTAGTAAGGCAGATGTTGCTTTAGTGGAATGCAGTTTGCACATATATGTACACTGTATATTAAATACATTTACTGATGTAATACACTTAAATGTATTCAGGTATTTTACATCAAATTCAAAGGGTTAAAATGGCTACTATAGCCATTATGTAATTTCTTGGGTTTAAGTGTTAAGAGTCAAAATAATATGTTAATATAAGGAGATAATAATGAATAGTGAGTTGAAATGACAAGATATTAAGTCAAAATAATGAAAGCACATTTTTAAATAAGGCATAACATTTTCTTTTACTTATGGTTCATGACTTCTGCATTGTAACCTAGTTAAGTGAACAAAATTTTGGAATTTTCTAAGACCCAGCTTTAACTAAAATTGCTGTTTACACAGTTTGATAGAAGCATTTGTTGTGCATGTACTGTGTTTATTTTAGTGCAAAAAACATGTTATTCATTTATTGCACTTACACAATTAAATCCCAATGGCAAATAAAAGTCAATTAATAATATGCTTGACCAACTGAAGATTTAGAGGGTTGGACTGCAGTTTGTATTGTTGGTTTCTACTATTATCTAAGCTTTTATAGATGTTCCAGTTCTTATTTAGGTATTATAATTAGTGACCACTTGAATGGGTTTATAATTACAACAGCTGCAGTAATGTGTTATATCATTATTTTTTTCAGTGGAAGTAACCTTACATCTAGTGCATCATAGTGTATGAAATTATAAAGGCTTTCTGAAAATCAGGCTTTATAGTGTTTTCTTTTGTCCTCTAATTCATACAAACAGCAGCTGGAAGAGAAGCCCCTCTGGCAAGCAGAATGACCGAAGGTGTTGATGTTCCACAGACCCCGAGGACCACACTAAGCAATGGCTCCATCACCCACCAGGCAAGAGCCAGTGCTGATGCTAGGCAAAGCCCTGAGTCATGGAGCAGGACTTCCTCTTTACATCTTTCAGATATAGGGCCAGGGCAGGGCCAGGAACACAGCTGTGAGCCTGAGGATCAGGATGATCAGGAAGTAGAGTCCTCCAGCCTCCATGAGGGGCTGCAGTGCCACACAGGAGTAGCAGGAGAGCGACACAGTGGACATTTGGCACCTGATGGAGGCTGGGGCTGGGCTGTACTGACAGCTACTATCCTGGTCTTGGCACTCACACTCGCCTTCCCCTCCTGCATTGGCATCTTTTACACAGATTTGCAAAAAGAGTTCGAAGCGAGCAACTCTGAAACATCCTGGGTGCCAGCCATCATGACAGCAGTACTACATGCAGGAGGTAGGAAGTTAATTCACACAAATCCATAGATAGGGTGAGATGTATTTTCATATTTATTGCTTTATTTTTATGTAATGACTCCTTGATGATGTCAGAACACAACAAACTCAATGACTCAATGGCTTTCCACACAGCTGAGTTCCCTGCAGTCATCAAATGCAAACCAAAGACCCCTTTCTTCAATAAGCACTCAAAAGAACCTTATGTACTCCTTTATTACGTTCACTTTGACCTATGTATTTCTAAATTTTTCCCTTGTGTATCCCACAATGTTCACAGTACTATCTATCAGACTTAGAATAAATAAATAGTCAGATAAAGTGAAGGAAGATTTTATTGAAAGCTTACTCTTAAAGAAATGTCACTCAAATGGAAAGGTTTTTGCTTTTAGATGAGTATAAATTCTGATAAGTGAGCATAAGAAAACGTTCTTCTTTTGCCCTCTGGAGGAACATCAAGTTCGGTATGACAACTGAGACAAATGAGCCAGGCAGGAGGTTGTTCTAACAACCTTCATAGTCAGTTGTTCAGCTGTGAGAATATTTCAGTATATTTCCACTGGCCCTGAGTTGGAAAAACAAAGGTGATCCTCTAAACTGTTTTCTGCACAGTGCCATGTCTGATGAAACGTTGTTTTGAACAGGGGTAGTATTTAGTTTAGGTAGAAAACATGCCTGGATTGAGAGGATTAGTAGTAATGAATGGTACCATTACTAAAAATAGTTGTTAGTTGTAAATATACAGCATTTTGGAATGCTTATTGTATTTCCTTAGCTGGTACCTGGAGGACTAGTGGTTAGGCTACAGCACTCTCATCGCCGTGGCCCAGGGCTGATTCCCGGCCAGGGAACCGCACACGACAGTGCACTCCTCGTGTCGGTTCTTAGCCCGGATGAAAATTGGGGAGGGTTGTGTCAGGAAGGGCATCTGGCATAAAAACTGTGCCAAATCAAATATGTGGACCAATGATCTGCTGTGGTAACTCCTAACAAGAGAAGCTGAGGCAACAACAACGTATTCCCTAGCTGACACCAAGTATGTGAACAACCTCTAACTCAATGGAACAAGCAGGAAATATATGGTTTTATGACTTCTTTACATATGGCTGTGTACTTAATAAACCACACTCAGAAATGCTACATTCTGAGTTTGTAATTGAGAAAAAGAGAACTTGGAGAAGACAAAGCCATCAGAAAGATAAAAAAAAAAAAACTAATTGAAGCCTTCTACCTAAATGAAAGAACATTTGTAATTTGAACTATCATGTCATTTAATTTTCTCAACTTTGATTTAAGGGGTAAGTCTTTTTTTTTTGCGTCTTTTTCAATCTGACTATTGTATAGTTGTATGCAAATGTTTGGGCACCCCTGGCAAAATTACACATTTTAGTAATTTGTGGAAAGAAGTGGAAAGAAGTAAACACAACAGCTGCAGAAAAAAAAAAACATTTTCTGCACAGGTTAATGCATAGTTATTTTATATTTGATTAACTTAAAAATAGAAAAATCTCTTAGAAAAAACAGGTACAAAGTCTCAGGAGCTAATTAACTTTTTAGGCCCTTATCTTACTCATTAAGACTCATTAGGAAGGTCAATAATTGTCATTCAGAATCATTCCAGAGCATAAGAAATTCTCTGATTCTTCAAACCTTGAGTCAACAACCATGGGCTCCAAAATTATATGAAGCTGACAGCTGACAGAAGAAAATGACATGAAGCTAACTGATGCCTACAAAGCAGAGGAAGGCTTTAAAAAGATATCTAATTGCAGCTCACGATTTCTAGACACCGAAATGTCATTAAAAACTTCTGCACATGCCACATTTCCCCCCCTATTTTTTCAAATAAAAAGTAACTGTGAATTAATATTTGCAACTTAAAAAAAATAAATAAATTTGCTGCAGAGGTTATAATTCTTTCACTAAAATCAACAAAATATGTCATTTGTCTGGGGGTGCCAAAACATTTGCATACAATTGTAAATAAACCTGGAAAAATGGTTATTCATACTCAACTTCCCTTTTGTAGTCACAGTGTTTGTATACTCCACTGCAATCCTCATCTATTAAAATTTACTCAGATAATCTCCATATGTGTGAGGATGCTAAAAGGCTTCATCTGCAATTCAGATACTCTTATTGTCATGTCAGGGTTTGGGTAATTGCGTGTGCTTTGTCTTGTGTGTATGACTCCTTGTGTATTGTTTTTTGTATTACAATGCTAATGTTCCTCTGTAGGCCCAATATGCAGCATTCTCGTGGAGTGCTTTGGTTGTCGTGCAACAATAATGGTGGGTGGGATCCTGAGTGGACTTGGGATGGTAGTCAGCTCTTTTGCTCAGACCATGGCTGACCTGTACTTTGCCACCGGAGTCATCACAGGTGAGTCTCACAAATAACACGTGTGCATAGTAGGCATGTGCCAATAATCATAATATTCAGCACACACAATACTGCTAATGTGAACATGTCAAAATATCCCAATGTTCCATTTATGGGGAGGATTTCAAGTTAGGCAGCATTCTTGCTCCCATGATATCCCATTCAGAAGCCACGTAAAGACATCTAAGCTCCCAGGACAAAAAAGTGGTTGCATCCACCAGTACAATGTCTATAAATTGCATATCTGTATACATATAGCAAAAAAAACCCCAGATTGCCAGGTGATGACCAGTCTCAGAGAACACCCGAAGCACAGTATCGACAGAGATAGATAGTGTTGTATAAAATTGGTGAGAAGGACCGAAGAGCAAATCCAGAATTTGCTCATGTATTACAATGAATGGTTCAGCTGGTCTCTGAACAATTATTTGGCATTATTAGTTTAGCTGAATTGGGCACCCAGTTAGTGGAAGACTGGATTAAAATTAACAGGAACTATCTCAAGACAGGAGAAGGGGAGGAGTAACAAAGTATTAGGAAAGAAATGATGCATGCAACATTTTTTTTAATCCAGGGAGCTTATCTTCTATGGTTCCTTATTTTGGGCAAATTTAAAAGAACCATTGCTTTCCTTGAGGGAAAAGGCAATCCCATAATTCTGTTCACTGCATAGAGTCCCATGTAAGTTAAAACAGGGTAGACAAAACTCTCACTCGGATTTTACAGGTGCAAAGCAGAGAGGAGAGGTCAAGGTAAATAGCTGGTTGTTTTTTGAAAAAAGAAAATTGTGATAATATCATAAAATGGGTTTGATGGTTGGTCATTATAATTATATGAACATTTGTATCTCAGCAGAGGGCTAGTGCACAGTGGAATCAGTGAGGGCTTTCTCAGAAGCATTTGTTGGACCCAGGGAAGTAATTTTGTGAGTTTTTTTTCTCACCCAACAGGACTGGGATTCTGCTTGTGCTTCCAGCCATCAGTCACCATGGTGGGCCATTACTTTGTTCGCCGCCGTGCCTTTGCCAGTGCCCTCTCTTCCACAGGAACAGCTCTGGGTCTAAGCACTCTGCCTTTGCTGGCCAACTTTCTGCTGGGGCAGTTTGGCTGGCGAGGCAGCTTCCTGGTGCTCGGTGGAGTCGTGCTCAACTGCTGTGTGTGTGGGGCAGTCATGAGGCCTCTGGGGGCCAAAATGAAGGTGAAGGCAATGCCAATACAGTCAGTAAATCCGGTGCTTAAAACCAATGGTCTTCTTGCAGAGCAGGAGCAAAAGGGGCTGAGGGGGCGTCTAGAGAGCACCCTGTCATCCCTAGTGCCCTTCCTGTGTAGGCATATGGCTGTTGACCTGATACGCACCCACCCACGCTTCCTTGCCTATGCGTTGGGTGTGTCATGGATGATGTTGGGTTTTTTAGTGCCATTGGTCTACCTGGTGCCGTATGCCACTTCACATGGGATAGAGCAGGAGCGTGCTGCTCTGCTTATGGCTGTCCTCGGTCTGGTCAATGTCACAGTAAGACCGACGGCAGCGCTACTTTTCGGACTTAAGCGCTTCCGTGGAAGCCGCCACTTTGTCTACGTGTTCGCCTGTGCCCTCTTGGTCAATGGCCTGAGCAACTGTGTGTGTGGTGCAGTGACCAGTTTCCATGCACTCCTGGCTTGTGTGCTGGTGTTCGCTACTTCCATGAGTATCGTGGGCTCTCTGCTCTACACTGTGTTGATGGAGACAGTGGAGATGAGTCGTTTTCAGTCAGCCCTGGGCCTCATCAGCATCATGGAGAGCGTCATGCTTCTTCTGGGCCCACCTCTAGCAGGTGAGACATGCCTTCCAGAACTGTGGGCGAGTTTGTTGTTATTAATACGAATATTACTATATAAATAATAACAATCAGCACTTATATGGTGTTTTTCACTTTGAGAATTCTCTCTAGATAGAAAAGATTAAAAGTTTAAACAAAGTATTAATGATAAAGCAAGAAATGATCTACAAATATTAGTGAAATAACTAACTATAATCAGCAATAGGCAATAAAAAGGTTATAATATGTATAGCCGTCTATGGTCTTAAATAATAATAATGCAGTTTTAGAGATGTTACTTATATAGGTCTCAAATGATAGACACACATCAAGTGTTGTACCATTTCCATAATGTCCATTTCTGTTAGCACTTTATACTGTACATTGATGTCAGGAAATATACCATGCTCCCTGTTTGCCTCTTGGAAGTTGTACTTTACAAATGAAAAAAATTACGGGAGGGAAGCTCACATGTTCTGATTTCCTCAAGGTAAATAAGATCAGCACATTCCTGCATTTTCTTGTGGCTTATAGAGAACTACACCAAAGACACAGCAATGTTCCTCTCAGGTTACAAGTAGCAACTCAAATCTCAAGTCAGATGAGAAGACCATGTATACAAGCTTCCTGCTGATCTCCCTAATAAATAGGAAATGGTACTGACACACTGTGGATATTATCTCATGCTGAATTTGATCTTGCAGGAATGTTGGCAGATTTTACTGGGCAGTACAGCTACGCGTTCTTCTTCTGCAGTGTGTCTGTTTCCACCGCTGGCCTCTTTATTATGGTATCTTTCTACTGGCTGGATAGACAGAGTAAAAAGGAAGAGAAGAGGCCTTTCTCTGAACACACCCACAATTTGAAGCCCAGTATCAGTCTGGCTGCCGATGATGGAGGCAAACAAGTGCCTTTACAGAGGAGGAGAGTCCAAGACACTGATACTGCCACTAATGTTTAAATGATACAGTGTAAAATGCATTTCTGCATACTACCACTAGTATTTCAGACCATACAAGAATGCACACAGATATTTGCTTGCCTCTCATTTTCTCATTTTTTAGTCATGGATACTGGGTTTTGTTTCCCAGTCAAGTAGCTCAGTGGTGAAGGTTTATATTTGCACACAATGGTACTGACATTTTGATTGTCTAATTCAAAAAATTGAATTTATAACAAACAACAATGGCAACCGAGTGAATGTTGTTCTCTTGCTATAGATAATTTTGTATTTTTGTAAATATGTACAAAATCATTTCACTTAGATATTATGGAAGAAATATTTCCATCGGAATAGCCTAGGTGCCTAAGGTCAGTCGTGATATGGTTGTAGGTCATGCCCAGTGAAAGATGTTTACTCTGCTAATATATGGGCATAATTATAGAATTATTGACACTGTGAAAAACCATGATAGCCTTGTTCAAACTAAATTTTAATTATGAATTTATTTCAGTTATTTTAATTTAAAAAAATTAAAGCCTTAAACATATTTATATATGTGATCTTTTATTCGAATAAAGAGATATATTTCAGTTCTGCTGTTCTGTTGACTCATTTCATTAGTATAATCTGTCTACTACACAGTGAGAATTATAAAGGAGCATACATGTACAATACGTTGTTTGTTGCAACTTGCATTGTTTTCAAAGGTTGCTTGGCCCCTAGCAGATTGCGGATATATTTATTATTATTAATAATATAATATAATAATATATTTTAAATTATGTTGATAGTTTTTATGCATAAAAATTCTATTTTTGATTCTACTGTGTGTGCATGGTTCAAGGAGTATTCCTTCCTCGGGACCAGAGTTCATGGGATAGGCCCCAGATCCACTCTGACCCTGATCAGGATAAAGTGGTTACTGAAGATGAATGAATGAATGAATGAATGAAGACTGCAGAACTGCATGAATGAAGCTAAATGCAACAACTATACAAGCAACCAACTAAAGTATTATTAATGCTGTGGTCTAATCTTAAATAAATACTTCCATCTAGTGTTACATTTTGGTGTTCCTTTCCTTTTTTCTTTCATGTTCTAATGTTTTTTTTTTCCCTTACAGTACTTTTCTTACATAGTTTCTTGTTAGCATATGTAGATCGTCTCTCAAAACACACAAAATTCACACCTATTATTTTTTCTGAATTTTCCAAGGGAGTGAAGAAGGCTGTTTATTCAGAGCATTTATTCGCATGCATTCATTTGGCATTTAGTGTGTTGTACTCACATATTAGCCATAATAACTCAAAAATGTGTTTATAAAGGCCAAATTTGTGCATCTGATGCATTATTAGGCAATTATGATGAAGTATGATGAGGTTTGCAGGCCTGGTGTGTGAGTTAAGGTTATGTATTAACATACCTGGTATGATTTGCTGATTCATCTGTGGGATTGTTGACATTATCTACTGCAGACAGTGTGTTAATTGTATTAATTGGCAAATAATACTTGCTTGCAAATAGAGGATAAAGGCATTTCCTCTCATTCCCGTGCTTGTAGGCTTGATTGCCATTATTATTATTATTATTATTATTATTATTATTATTATTATTATTATTATTATATGCCAACCTTCTACATAACTGAAAAATATGAAAAACATATATATTTATAAATGTATTTGAGCAATAGTATTACTAATATGTGGGGAAGTGGTGGCTCAGTGGTTAAGGCTTTGGGCTAGGTAAGGTCATGATTTCAACTCCTAGCAAGGTGCCATGGTTGGTCCTTGAGCAAGACCCTTACCCCTCATCTCCTCAGTTGTATCCTGCGTCAACTATAAGTTGCTTGGATATAAGTGATTTTATGTAAAATATTTTCCCATAAGGTCCCCCCCCCCCAATATCACTATGTGCAAGCCAGGAGAATTCACCCCAAATGGGATGTTAGTCTATCAAAGACCACTGGTGTGAATCAGAGTGTGATTGTGACCTGCTTAGCATAGCCAGTCCACCTACCTGCATGTTTTTGGACAATGAGAGGAAACCAGAAAACCCAGAGGAAACACAGCAAACATGAGGAGAAAATGCAAAACCCCACAAAGAAAGTAACCTGAGCTCAGGATCAAACCCAGGACCCTGGAGCTATGAGCCAGCAATGAGTTAACCAGCCTTGATAACTTATTTGACTGATGACATGAATGAGTCACTTGACTGACTAATTTCAATCAAAACATAATTAATTCAAAAACAAGTACACCTATATTCTGCCCCCAACCGCTTTCCAGTAATAAATTTCTCTAGCTTGGAAAATTGCTAACAATGTTTATTCTAGTTTTACAACTTGTTTCTGTCATTACGTTTTTTTTTTTTTCCCATCTATTTCCTGTACCGCTTATCCTACACAGGTGTACACCCAGACATGTGTTAGTTTGAATTTTACATCAAACATTTTAATCATTATCATGATTTTACCTTTATGTACAAGAAGACTATACAAGCGAATTTCCCTGTTTCTAGTTTTTCCCCAAACAAACTGCAGCAAAAGTAAACGAGCAAATGGTGGCACAGGATTTTTTTTTTTTTTTTAATTATTGTTCATTTTTTGACTAATGATTTGTTTTTAAGACCATTAAAAGCTTAATAAGCTTTGCCATTTTGGGCTTGGCCCATTTTTTTGTCCAGGAGTGTACATATTTTACAGGGTATTTGCACCTTAACACTCCGCATAATTGAAAGGATTAGTCTCCGATGTCTTTAGTGTTGTTGTCTCTATTGTGTGTGTGTGTGTATGTGTGTGTGTGTGTGTGTTATGGGCGGGTACACACAGAAACACGCATAGGTAACTAAGGTCAGTGGAAAGCTGAATGAATTAAGCGTTTAGAAAAAAGTACATTTCAGTGGGAAAGTGCCTGAAAGCTTCAATCAAGCCTTATGGCAATGAAATTGTTAAGACAGTTTGGCTTTAACAGCAGACGATTTAAAGCGCACTGGAATCGCCAGAGTGGGAAAATTACTCAGCACTGTCGGTAAGTGATCAGCTTCATTTCACATGATGCTTTTAACTTCAGTTAAATGCATTCTTGCAGGCTGTTTAATGATAGCCATAACGACTGTAAGATATTATATACATTAAACACAAAATAGTTGTGAATTCGGGTACAGTTCAATTTGTTGTTTCTATTTCGGCTCGGCCACAGCGGATCATTTGGCCGGATATTTGATTTGGCACAGTTTTTACGCAGGATGCCCTTCCTGACGCAATCCTCACCAATTTTATCCGGGCTTGAGACCGGCACTGAGAGCGCACTGTTGCACGCAACTCCAGTGGCTGGGGTCGGATCCCTGACCGGGAATCGAACCCAGGCCGAAGCGCTGAGATCATACCATGATTTAATTCAGGTGATATCATATAACGGGATGTGGTCAGTATCAAACAGTTCACTGCAGCAAAGATAAACCAGCAAATGGTGGCTCAGGAGCTCTCAGGAGTGCTTTTGTTTAATTCTTGCTAATTTCCTGACCAATGATTTGTTAAGACCATTAAAAGCGTAATATTTGCCATTTTGGGTTTGGCCAATTTTTTTTTTTTTTTTTGCCCAGGAGTGTATATTCCAGATATTTATGCTGCATATACACTATATTACCAAAAGTATTCGGTCACCCATCCAAATGATCAGAATCAGGTGTCCTAATCACTTGGCC
>CM075015.1:10660029-10678417 GCA_037576675.1 Pangasius sanitwongsei | reverse complement strand
AATATCCCATACACAATTAATAAATACACTCATTTCAACTTATCGCTGGACGAATAGTTGATCAGCTATTAAAATATCAAGTTTACAAATTTCCCCTTCTGAGCTGATCTGCTAATCTCCTGCATATGTTGGTGGAGAATACATAAAATTAACCTAAACAGCTAATTTTCCCTACAAATGAATGCATGAAACACCAACAATTAAATGATGAATTGATGGATTTTATGTACATCAAATTGTGTTTTTATGAAATATCTTGATAAGCAGGGAATAAGGATGGGAAATCTAGAATGAACTTAAGACCTTAACCCAATTGAGCATGCATTTCACCTCCTGAAGAGGAGACTGAAGGGAGAAACCCCAAAAACAAACAACAAGCCAGGAAAAGCATCACAAAAGAAGAATGCAACGTTTTGGTGTTGCGAGTGGGTCACTGGCTTGATGCAGTTATTGCAAGCAAGGGACATGCAGCCAAATATTAAGTGTTATTTACTTTAATTTCCTTTAAGACTATCTATTTCAATACTTTTGCTCATCAAAAAAAAAAAAACAGGTGGTCTGCCAACAAAGGTGTCATGTTCTAAACTGTTTAACAAATTTAGATGTAAAGATTAGGTAATGAAAGCTGAAATTCTGATATATCCTCTCATATTCATCTTTTGATCTCAAACCCAAATCTCGTCAGTGTATAGCAAAAACAAAAGAATTGACCTTGGCATTCAGAATGAATTATTGATAGACTTCAAAGCACTTTGTAAGTCACTCTGGAGAAGGGCGTCTGCCAAATGCCGTAAATGTAAATGTAAATGCAATACTTTCGGAGGGGACTGTATATCCACTTCACATTTACGCACATAATGTCTTTCGACTTTGTACTTGTAAATATGAACAAAAAAGTATGTATTCATAAGTATATATTTAAATAATCTTTTAATGTTAGTGTTAAGAATGTTTTAAAGATATGTTTAAAAAACAAAATTGATAGTATTTGGACAAAACAAATTACCAACATTAGTATTTTGTTGCAAAACTATTGCTGGCAAACAGCTTTGAGAAGTCTACAGTAAGAAGTAATTAGCTCTTTGTGGCATTGTGGTTCAAGTTTGGCCTTTTCCTTTTGGCAAACCCTCCATACACTTTGACCCTATTCACCATATTTTAGCATTCACATGTTACTACTCAGTGATTTCACTATATTCCTTATTCTCTTGCATAGATCGGTTCATGTTGTCAGCCCTTCTGCTTTGAACATCAGCTACGTCCATGGCCCTACTTCTGTGTCTCTCCTCTCTCTGACTGTTGGTCAGAGTTTACAAACAACAGTGAATAAATGGCCTGACCGAGAGGCTTTGGTCTTTCTTCAGGATGGAGTTCGAAAAACATTCTCTCAGTTTCAGCATGAAGTAGGTTCTGTTAATCATTTCATTTTTTTTATGGTTGGAGATGTATGGGTTCGTCATCAGGTTTGACATCAGTCAGACTGGTTGATCTGACGACATGAATATCTTACCTAAATGTAGTTTGTTTTGAAGTTGATCACAGTAGCAGAGATCACCTTTTGGGTTGTTATCGGCATTTAAAATTCATTTGTAGGTGGATCATCTGGCTGCTGGTCTTCTTGCACTCGGCTTGCAGAAGGGCGACAGGCTCGGTATCTGGGGACCAAACACTTATGAATGGATCTTGTTCCAGTTTGCCACGGCAAAGGCTGGAATCATCATGGTAAGCATGTGAATTATTAATATGATTCTTTTTCACTGTAGGATACATGCTTATCTATGAAATGATGGACATTAACCAGAAGCTCTTTGCAGGTGTCGTTGAATTCAGCTTATAAAGTCAGTGAGTTGGCATTTGCCCTGAGAAAGGTGCGATAAACGTTTTTTTGTATATGTATTTTTAATGTAAATTCATCAACACAGATTTAGTGCATGCTTTTTAAAGTGTGTGAACCTAAGTGTCACCAATTTTTCACCAATTTTGATACTGTTTTAATCTAATTTATACCACAGTGCTGTTGAATTCTTGTTTCTATCATTTTTGTTAAAGCACAGCTTGGACAGTACTTCGGCTATAAGGCAAAACACAGTTTAAACTTATTCACAGGAACTTGTAAGGCTGAGGTAGATTTAAACATATTTAAATATGTTTAAATGAGGAATCATTTATTTTGCTTTATTGGAAGGTGTCTCCAGTGTCACTGCTTTGTAATAGTCAGAGGTAAAGCTGCAACTGAAAGTTTTCTGACACAGGACAGAGGGTTTTGTAGTTTCTCTGTAACTTGACAAGCTGCATTTTTAATTTCAACAGAGAGAAACGAAGAAACGAGGGAATTACTAGGTAAACCTGTTATAAGACATGCTGTTATTGGAACATTTAGGGTGGTACAGGTGCACTGGGCTAAATCAGACCACTGTGTCACTGATTACAGCACACCTCATGGTGTTTTCTTTCTTACATGTTATGCATAAGTTTACAATGTGTTATTTCCCTTTGAATACAGGTGCAATGCAATGCAGTTGTGTGTCCTACTCAATTCAAGAGCCAGAAGTTCTATGATATGCTGAGACAGATCTGCCCAGAACTCAACAGTGCAGTATCTGGTAGTATTAGGAGTGCCAGGTAGAACATCTTTACAAGATTACAGCAAGGAAGAAAATCAGCCAGAGTTACAGACTATGCAATTCAGATAACAGTATGCTTCATAACAGTAACTTGTAATGACTAGAGAAAACCTAAGGAGATTAGTTTTTGTTTAATATCCTCTTAGATGATCAGTGAATTACAGTACTTTTCACAGGTGGAAAACCATCTAAGTGTTATTTTTTGCCCAGTAGTTTAATTCATTTGCATATGGACATTTAGGTTGCCAGATATGCGTAATGTGATTGTGACAGACAGCAAGGAGTCTGGTATGTTGCATGTGGATGATGTGATGCAAGCAGCAGAGAGTCGGCACTACCAGCAGCTGGACAGCTTGCAGAAGATCCTAAGCCCGGAAGACCCCATCAACATTCAGTTTACATCGGTATGATGTCTAACACATTCACACTGTAACTTATGAGAAATAAATACCACTTTGCCTGAAATTCAAATTAGCAAATATTAATTTGGTGAGCACATATCCAGTACTCATATCCTCATTTCAACTTTTGGTGAAAAACAACTTTTGCGTATTTCATTTTAAGTCTGTAATGAATGTGTATGTACCATGCAAACTTCACACAGTACTGAGATAGTAACTCAGTAGAGTGACTACAAGGCTAGGTTCTTCATCTGCTTGGAGATTTTTCACAACAGCTACAATGGCTCTGCCCACCTAGTGTGCTGGTTCCCAATACACCAGAGAGAATTGTTTACTGCTGTTCAGCCCTGTTCACTTGGAGATTATCCCAGGGGTCTTGAGTGCATGACTAGAACATAATGTTATATAACCGATTGGATTAAGACTCTAATAGCAGTGTTATGCTGGCTGAAGTCATTTGTTAATAAGATGTTTTTTTAAATTTACATTTATTGAAATGTTAAAGGCAGTTTGTCCTCTGCTCCTCTGCTCCAGAGTCTCTTGAGAAAATAATGCGATTATGCAATAGTAAGTTGGTGGATCACATTCAAATGATTGCAATTCAGGGACAGACCTGGGACAGACCTGCTCAGAAAACCAGTGTTTATTCCAGTGACAATCATGCCAGAATTACTTGACCATAAAGTCCTTAGTCAAAAAATCAGTTGCATACGACATTTCTTCCATAGCACCAATCCTGTCAGGAAAGGATGCCACCAGTGTCTTGTGACTGGTATAAATTTTAGCTTATTCTTTCACTGACTGGATGCACAATAGGGGTCGTGGTGTCTATTCTGGTGTTTCACTGTGCATTAATAGTTGTCTAGTTTGAGTCATTGCTTTTCTCTATTGTCATTCCACAGGGTACAACAGGGAACCCAAAAGGTGTCACTCTGTCCCACCACAACATTGTAAACAATGCATATTTCATTGGGCTGCGCATGGGCTACAGCTGGAGAGTGAGCTTTCCTAATGAAACACTCACAAGTTCACATATAGTTCACTAGATAGCCTAATAATATTGCTTTAAACCACAATCAGCACAATAAAATACAGATGAATGTTGGAGTGGACCTCATATAACAAACACTCTCTCTCCCTAGGCAGAGGTGCGTGTTTGTGTTCCTGTGCCCATGTACCACTGCTTTGGGTCTGTTTTGGGTGGAATGTGCATGGCGGTACATGGCATCACATTGGTCTTTCCTTCAGCTGCATATGATAGACAGGCGAACTTGGAGGCTATTCAGAAAGAGAAGTATAATTGGATTTACTGATATTTGGTTGCATTTTAGTGTGTAGTGGGATAAAAATAAAATATAGCCTGCCAGTTAATTCCACCTTGTTAGAGATTTAAGCAAGAAGGATAGAGAACATACACATTAATGGCATTTAGGATTTATTCTGGATATATATATATTTTTTCTTTCAGATGCACAGTTATCTATGGTACCCCAACAATGTACATTGACTTGCTGAGTCAGGGAAACATTGAGAACAATAACTTGTCTTCACTTGCGACAGGTAAGGTTTAGTTTGTAATTTTGATTTTAACATTTAATCCAGTGATGATCAACGCAACTCTAGCAGGAATCTTCAACTGCCAGGTGTCATGGGTGGATCCTCATGTCCCCCTGAAGTCATACGGAGAGTCATAAGCGACATGAAGGTTAAAGAGATAACGGTAAGTGTTTGCCTGCTATGTTGCTGATGCTTGAAATACACACAAACACACAAACACATTGAAATAAATGTTTGCATGATAACACTGTTCTTGTCTCCATGTTTTCAAATATCAGGTGGCTTACGGAACTACAGAAAACAGTCCAATCACATTTCTGGGGTTTCCTTTGGACAGGCTGGACCTTAAGACTGATAGTGTTGGGTACATCATGGACCACACTGAGGTCTGGTGGTTCCAGTCACTTAACTTCTTTTTATGCATGTACACTCTTAAGAACGGTCACTTAAATGGTAATATGTATGGTGAGAATTTTTTGGTTCTCTGTGGCACCAGCAACGATGTTTAAATTACAGTAAACTGGTCAAATGATTCTTTAGGAAATTAGGAAAATGGTCCTATGGCATCACGCTAAAGAACGTCTTCTAGCATTCTTTATTTATAAGACTGGATATAAAGTGGACATTTCATCAGGTAGAGCTGATAGCCCTGTTAGCCCTGCTCCTCCTCTATTCGTCAGTCCAAAGGGACCACCATAAGACCACAACTGACCAGATGTTTGGGTGGTGGATCATTCTCAGCAGAGCAATAACACATGGTAATGGAATGGTAGTGTGTGTGGCACTGGTGTATCGGGCATAGCAGTGTTGCCGGGATTTGTAACCAACCTCAATATCAGTTCTGGGTTGAGAAACAGTCCACCATCCAGAAATCTTCATCTAGCAGCATGTTGGAAATTTACTGAAGCTCCCACATGAGATTTTTTATTTAAGATTGTGCCTTTGGCAGAGTAGCCAGTCTATAATATAGCCTAAAATTTTATCAACTCAGTAATGTGGCAGCTTTCCAGCTTGCATTCTGATTTGCTCTGCTCATGGCCACATACACATACAGTATGCTCAGTTCACTGTTCAGGGAGAGAGAAAGAGAGATCTGATTAGTGTACAGGGAAAACAGGGCTCAGGTGTGCACTATTAGTCATTACACTGGTAGCTCATCCCCCAAACACCTCCCTCCCATTAAACCACACCCATCTGCTACAGGACAATTAGTACAAATTGTACATGGAAAAAGACACACTGTAGTCTCTAGGTATACACAGTTGGACCAAAAAGATTAGTAGGTGTAATAAAGTGGCAAATAAGTGTACGTGGTGTACACACTAAAACGACATTTCTGCTGTGACACTACCATGCCACTGTGGCTGCTGTGCTGAAAATGGTCCACTGAGTGGACAAAGTGTAGAGAGAGGCTGACAAATTGCTACAGTGCAGTTTATACGATAGATACACCCAATAAAGTATCCAATAAAAGTAGTACAAAGTAGGTGTCCCTAATAAGGTGGCAATGAATGTACATAGCCATAATTTGTGACTGTACATTTTACACACTCAAGTTCTATTCTTCAGGCTAAGGTAGTGGATTCATCGTCTGGGCAACTGCTTCCTCTGGGCCAACCTGGAGAGCTGCTCATTCGAGGTTACTGTGTCATGCAGGGCTACTGGGACGAGCCTGACAGAACACAGGAGAGCATCTCAGAGGACGGCTGGTACAAGACAGGGTGAGATTTTGCTTATGCCAGAACCGTCCTTTTCACACCATGAAGTAGATTAGGTAGGGAACATGAGTACATGCATGGTAAAAGGATCTATTTTCTGTTACTCTGTCCAGTGATATCGCGAGCCTCAATCAATATGGCTACTGTCGTATTGAGGGACGCATAAAGGATATGATTAACCGTGGTGGGGAAAAGATCTTCCCTGCTGAGGTCGAGCAGTTTCTTTACACACATCCAAAAGTGAAAGATGTTCAGGTGAGCCTGGCCATTGCTTCATTATACCACAAGGAGGCAGCAGTGCATGGGTTACAGAAGGAATATAGAGGACTAACTGGAACATTCTTTTCTGATTTGTCTGCATGAAACCTGCAGGTGGTCGGTGTGAAAGACGATAGGCTGGGAGAGCAGGTTTGTGCCTGCATTAAGGTAGCAGAAGCACAGCACTGCACTGTGGAGGAGATCAAGGCTTACTGCAAAGGCCAGGTAACACGAATGTTTGTGTAAGAATGTGGTCAAACAAACAAACAAAAATACCCAAGTGATCCATTTATCTATTCCAGATCTCCTACTTCAAAATCCCGCATTATGTGATGTTCGTTGAGAATTATCCTCTTACTGCTTCTGGGAAGGTAAGGTTCATTATTCAGTGTTCTAGAAAAATATCATGTCACAGTGAGACAAGTGTGTGCTAAGGACCTGAATAATACAAGTTTGTTCTCCACCTCAGATCCAGAAGAATAAACTGCGTGCAGAAATGGAGGACAGACTCGGACTGTGATGCTGTCTCAACACCATTTCCAAAGAACAGGGATCTATAGTTGCACATTTTAGCATGTTAGAGATTTTTTTTTTAGATCTTTAGATTTTTTTAGATTAGATTTTTGAAATTAATTACAATGGATAACCAATCACATTTTATAAGTGACATTTTAAACTTTATTGGACAACTGTTTTATCATTATATTTTGAAACAATATACAATATGTAAAATTCACTCTTCCTCTCAAAAACATGCCATAAGTAATTTGAAATAAATTAATGAGCTGTAAGACCCAATCTTGATATGTACAAATTGCCTGGGCAAACTTTTAATGCTTACAATCTTATATACATGTGACAATGCAGAGTCAATAGAGTGCTCAATAACTTAATATACTGTGTGAAATTAAATACTAAGGGGCAAAAAAAGTGCTCCAACATTGTGTGGTTTACAAAGTGCTGGTACAGGCAAGCTGAACTGAAAAACAGAAACAACCGTCAGAAGTACAGACCTGTGAATGAAATAAGTTAACAGTGAAGGTCAAACCAACCAGCAACGTCAGGAAGCATGAGACAGAGATGAGGTTAACACAGCCACTAACAATTCTTCAACCGACAACCTCATCATAACCAGTTTACATAGCCATATAATGTTCTAGAGATAAAACAGTATCATCTTTATTATAACCATTCTAAGCTAGGATGCTGGCTGGAGTAATGTTAAACATGTACTACTGAGAATAGCTGTGTTTTTTAACGTGCTGTAGTTGGAATTAATAGCACACATTTCAGATCATTTGTTGCACAAACTGTCTAAAGCTAATATAGGGACAGTGAGGTTTTCTATGTCAGTAGCTATCCAACCAGCCTGCTGAAGCAGCATACAAAGCAGAGAGACACACGTGAATAATTCAAAGGGCCACTATTGAGAGTAGGGGATCTTTCCATGCTGTTTTAAACGGCCGAAACAGTACATTCCAGGTCAACCCCCCACCGCTCTCAGTAGAAAATAACCCAATTAGAATGTGACTCTGAATGCAAACATGGAATTCAGTTAAAGAGGTATATGCTGTGCGTCGCTGATCTTTTCCATGGATGCTTCTCGGATGTGTACACACAGCCACCCAACCTCAAATATATTTCTGACCTAAAACAAAATTCCATTTAACCTCTTTTTTTTTTTTTTTTCTTTTTTCTTAAACAAAATTTTTTTTTCATTTGTGCAACAACATAACAAGCCAAAAAAGAAGCAGGGGCCTGTTTGGGCCACTTTGTCATTTCTCTGGCTTCAAGTAAAACAAAACAGGCAAAGTGAAAAATGAGAGCTCTGAAGAACTGGGCTCAGCCAACAGAGTCGTATGTGCCCCAGTGTCCGACATGCATCTGCCAGACACACACACACACACACACACGAGACTCTGAGTCACACTCGTACACACAAACACACAGAGTGGCAGGGTTTCCCAATGTCCTTTCCATTTTGTTTCCATGCTGTCCATGGTTTTTTGTGGAGGCAGCTGTGGTTCTTTCACACGCTGAGTGGTAGCATGCCGGGAGGGGACACGTTTCGCTGTGATGTGATTGCACTCAGAGCGCCAGGATCCAGGCCATTCATAGTCCTGCGAAGCATAATCAATATTACCACAGTGTGATCAATACACAATTAACACAAACCCAAATGCGTTGGGTCCCAACATACCAAAAACACTATGACAAAAGCAATGCAGCACTCTGAGTTGATAGGAAAGGGAGTCTTTCTACTCACGTTTTATCAAAGTACGTTGTGTGAAGAGAATGAGAGAACTTAGTGGCATTGCTATTTATCAGGTTCCCATTTTCTGTGTAGTTTTTCCTCGCTGCCTGATCTTTGGCAAAATTCCTACAGGCAGCCAGCTTGGACTCCAGGGCCTGTAGATATAGGGAAATGCACACAGAGTTTACTTCTGCCCACTGTGAGGACACCTGTCCCCTACAGGCTGGTCTATGTGAGTAAGAGTCACAAGGTTTTATTTAACAATTGTGCATGTTGCCACTTTGAAAAGAATTTCAGGAATTACCCCAACTTTCCGCAGCAGATCACCAACAATGTTGAGAGCGGAGATCCTTGCAGAGGGGGTGAGTGGAGAGTTTCCACAACCAGTGGTCAACACTAAATCAAGAAATAAATACATACAAGTAAACCAATGATTCTTGCAAAAATACAGAAAATGAGTAAAACAGGTAATGTGTTGAGATGCAACCCTGAAGCCCAGTTGACAACAGGAACTGGTTTGTGAATTAGTAAAACCCAGAGTATTGTTAAAGTAAAAACTTGAGATGGGGGGAGCTTATACTTTGTATACCTTTCTGATTCACGAAAGGATGGTCTATTGTTTTTCCCACTGGTGTAGCTGGAAGGGAAAGGGAGGCTTGAACAGCTGTATCCATTTTGTCAGTGTCCAGTGTCGGAGAGCTGGGTGCTGACATTCTGGTGGAATCGGAGGCTCTTTCCCGCACAGCCAGCTCCTGCCTTAGGTCTGCAAAACAGACAAATAACAGTATGGGCTCAACATGTTGCAGTACAAGTAGCAAAGAGAGCAGTGTCGAGTAGAACAGCGCAGTCTACCTCTGGCCTCGTCTTTTAGCCTCTGCACAGACACCAGCAGAGACTCCTTTTCATCCAGCTCACTCTCAAGGAAAGCATTCCTCTCTATGGCCTGGTTCAACCGCTGCTCAAAGTCCTCCAGAGATGTAATTGTCGCCCTGGACAAATTGAATCAGGTATGCAACGTGTACATTTAGATATGCATTTGTACTGGGGGTGTACGTGTCAGTTGTTTGTGTGGTGTCCCATAAACAGGGTTACAAAGGGGCTATTAAAAAAAAAAAAAAAAAAAAAAAAAGAATGCTTAAAATGCGAAGCACAGTGTGTACCTTTTGGCCCTCTCTAGGTCATCATTGGCCTGCTCGAGTTCCCTGACGTATTTGTGCAGCTGCTCCTTAATGCAGCGTGTCTGGCCCAGGTCATCCTCCAGCATGGCGATCTGCTTATAGCTCTGTGCGTACTGCTGCTCCAGTTTCTCCTGCACAGCACAAGCAAGCAGACAAAAGAAAAACAAAAAAAAAGTAATTCAAAGTCATTCCTGGCATTCTTTTAAGCTTCTAGATGTTGATTTCTAGAGAACGAGAGCTGGTAGCCAACTTTCGATTCAAAATTCAAACAAATACAGCTACACCCTCCAAAGTCACAAGACTAGTGTTTCTGCTCTGAGCAGATAGTTTAACAACTGAGATATGAGGAACACCTAGCCAAATTTGAATAAGACTTGACACTGGACATTTGTGTGTGAGAGCAATAAAGGACCTGATCAAACTGTAAAATATACCACATATATAATTATTATAATGTTATAATATATAATTATATATTTTTGTAAGTATTAATAAGGCTGCATAAATTGAAGCTTTTTTATGCCAATTCCGTCATACATTTTCTATTTTTCTCCTGCTCAGTTCTCGTGCACTAAAGGACTACCTCTAATCCTTTTACAGCATGTACCTGGCATCCAGCCAGAATGGATAATATTTTCTGCCAATCTAAGCTCAGTATCTATTTCACCCATTTTCTTGGGTGAACTATCAAATCAATGACCCTGGAAAAGCAAAAACAGTACAATAATTGGCTGACAATCTGAAAACAAAGTAAACTTGTACCTTTAGGTTATCCACCTCACTTTTCAGCCGTTGATTTTCAGCCTGCAGGTCGCGGATGCGGTGTTCTGCCTGGCCAAGTTGAGCCTCCAGCTCTGCCTCCAACTCACGGCTGCCCTCCTGGAACTCTTGCAACTCCTCCTGGGCATCATTATAACTGTGGAGATAAGCACACCCTAAGCAGACATGCCTAATATCCAGGAAATACTGCTGTGGTCCAGGCCATCTGTGATTTCATGTATTCAGCACTTTGTGTCAGTCAACTGTGCAAGCGGTAGTCAAAACTGGGTCACATGATAATGTAGAGGTTGGCAGCTGTCATGAGTTACAAATAATAAATGATGAATTACAAATTACTCTCAGTCAGAGCCAGCCTGAATTTACAGCAAAGAAAGGAACACTGATGAATAAGGAACGATATGCAGTCCTACACAAACCCAAACAAGGCAACACAGCACTTGGGCAATACTTATATTTTCTCTAAAAGCCTTGTGTTAAGTCAACAAGAAGAAGTGTGGCTGTGTTAAAAATGACCGAGTTAGCATGACGTGTCCACGCTGCAACCAGATGGACAAGAGACCTCCTGTATCAGTAGGTCAAAGATGAGAGTTCACAGAGGAGCCGAGTATGTATAATGGAAGTAGGAACGCTGGCAGGGGATAGGAAATTAACAAAGCAGGCTGACTCCATGTCTCTGATAATGTTCAGCACAAGAGGTTGTTTTTAGAAGGGGTTTATTACCAAGAAGCCACGACTGACAGGAAGGGTGTGTGTATCAGCAGTTATTTTCCTTTTACAGGCCTTAGCTCCTGCACATGGGCGGTCAAAGTCTTCAATACACACTGCCGTAGCAGTTCTATATAGAAATAAAGGCCTCAGCACAAACCCAAATAACACTTACGCATCAACACGAAATGGCTCAATTCTCATTCTACTTTCTGGTTTTAACATTCACACAGCATATTACAAATGTATTTCATGCTGAAACACACGATTACTAAAAATCCATGTTAAAAAAAACAAAACAACAAAATCTGGGTTTGGCAAATTGTACTTTGGCTGAGTATCCTTCAGATCTTGCATCTTAGTATATTTTTTCTATAGGTTATGTTATACAGTTTCCTCATCAGGACATTTCTGTGGTTTCAAGCAAATTTCTTCAGCAAATCTTAGGTTAGGTGTTTAATTTTTAATGCCATGCCAGCATCAAGGGCTATAATCCATAGCTGGAGCAACGTTATAAATAAATAAGTATATGAATAAAAATACATAAATAGATGCAACATTAAATGACTAAAGCACACAAAAGACTAAATCACAAAAGACTAAATAGGCTATAGGCTATGAAAGTATAAAATATTCCATACTGAACAAGTTTGGATCTATAAAAGTTGTTTCAAATTAATTTGATAAAAATTCTAAAATTCTTTCTGGTGTTACGTCATCAAATACCACTTTAAAAGACTTTACTTAACAATACCCATGTCTGATGATATTAAAAGCAGAACAGTTCAATAAAATCCACTTCAAAGTGAGAGAACTCCTACATGACTGGAAAAAAAAAAAAAAAAAAAAAGCTGCCTCTTCACCCATTAATAAAAACGGGTGATTCTTGAATGGTCTGTGCAACATTGTGTATATAGAGGTGATAGACCAATGACAATTCCAGCACATGTTAAGAAGTATTAAACTGAACAAAAAGTGCAGCAGCTGTGGTATGGCTATCCTAACACTCCTGCCAGCAGACACAGAGTGGTACGCTCTTCCAGTTCAGTTTCTTAGGATTGAATGGCTAATGAAAAATGAACGTGAAAAACAGTCAAATTCTTAACATTATTCAATATGCTAAATTGGCACACATCAAGCAGTAGGTCCTACGATGTTTTAAAAAACAAAACCAAAGGAAAATTTATATATATATATATACATACACACACACACACACACACACTCCATTTCATTAAATATTCACAAAAAATTTGAGAATGACTAACGACATCCTACGAAAGACTTCTTCAGCATGCCAGATATCTATGCAACAACAAACCTTGGGTTAAACTCACAGCAGACTTGTGGTCTTTTTTTGTGAACATTCTATTTCAGGATATTTCCACCACCCCTGGGAGCTAAAGAGGTTTTAACCGGAATAAGGCACAGGGTCCAAGCATATTGCAGATACAGCCATAAAATGACATAACTCCATTTGTGTTAACATCAAGCACTGCCAGTCATCATACTGGAATCTACTGAAAGACACTGTACAAAACATCTGTACTGCTCAGTGTTTCAGTGCAAGTCTTCTCTAGGAACAAAGGCACAGCCAGTATTTTTCATTTTTTAAGACTTCTAAGCAGAACATGCTGGTTCCACTTGTTTAATCAACTGATCTTGGTCTTCAGATGTCTCAGGAGTTTTTCCCAGGTGCGCACCAGTGTAATTTAAGCTCGACACAGCAACACTAGCACAAGATGTCACAGTGAATCATAAAGCATAAAAATCATAAAATAATCCTGGGTTGTTGTGGTGCTATGGTGTCATGAGGCTGTCACTCACCATGCTGTGTACATTAACTTTTCTGTAACTACATTTTCATCACAGGGGCTATTAACATGCCATACAGTGCTAAAAGCATAAGACAAAGCAACTGAAAGGGCACTCTCAGCAGTTTTTCAAAAAGTAAATGTTTCAAGGCTGCTACTTTATTGGCCTTTGCAGTTCTGCTCAACCGAGAAGGAAATGGCATTTGAAATGTCTACCATAGTCTCAAGTATACTGTACGCAGTTGTCCAAGGTACTACATCATCCGTAAACTTGCTTGACTTACTCATTAAAAAACAAATAAATAAACTGTAAACCTTAATAGACAGTTAAAGGCTTACCTTTTCTGGTACTTGAGGGACAAATTTTTCCAGTATTCAATTTCCTCATCTTTTGAGGTGAATTTTGGCATCATCTCTGTGTCCATGGTAGAAGCCTGTAGAATAATTAAAAAACAAAAAATTTAAATGCTGTTTGTGACCTATATTTGATTTATCTGCACCTCACAAGGGATCTGACCCTGATGAACTAGCTAATAGATCAATAGCAGTAAGGGTCTGGCAGAGGAACAGAACCCAAGGCTACTCTTGCATTTAAACTCAAGACAGACACAAGCTGAAATCAGTGGAAAAACCCTAAAGTCCCGTAACAGGAGAAGAACAGAAGATCTTTAGTTTTAGCTGCAACTGCTTAGCAATCACTTCATCCATCACAATTAAAATAACCAGAGACAATTATGGATTAGTGTACCTATACATTTCAGTGTGTGAGGCAAGAAGGTGCCCTTTAGAGAGGTGAAATTCCCCCAAGCCAGCATATGGACAATATTCTCATTGACTGAAATATAGATGAATGATAAATCACAGCCTTTTCCTTTTAAATAAAAAGAAACAGTCCCTGGTGGTGTAAAAGACCCAAGCTGGGTAAACTGGCCTTTGTGGAAAGCCTTCTTAGCTTGGCATCACTACTTTACTGCAGTTCTGTTTCCCATATGGGTTTATAAAGGTGAAACGATTCACACACATGTTCTACTACTACATCTGTGCTGCAGTACAACAGGCTAAATCCTTTCTAGTGACAAACATCCTAATGATTTTACATTCCTGGCATTCAAGATTTCAGTATTTTTATATTTACTGCTCAGTACATGAGAATACAGTAGGTTGCTAAAAAGGTAGTGCTGGGAAACACACTACACAGCACAGCTTTTGCTTCCACACACAACGAATCCAGACACACTAAAGCAATGCAGTTCACAGGAGGACACAGTTCACCCTACTGAAAGACAAAATTTCAATGAAGTACACTTAAGGCTAGATTTTGGCTAAGCGGAGCAGATGTGTAGATAGTAGAATATGACTTTGATGACAAGATAACATGTTGTAATCGTTCAAGTCAGACAAGTTGAAAGGATTCGGGAGAGCAAACATGCTGACTGAACAAAACTTTAAATGGAGCAATGTAAACATAAGTTTTCTTGTAAAAGTCCAAACTCAGCATTTCCTGTTTTTCCCCTTGATCTTATTTATTCCCCTTTGTATTGATTTAATTCAATATTAGTGGCTCTCGGTGATATGAGAAGGAATGACCCAACACGCAGCTTAAATTAAGGTTTAAGCTCCATGATGCAATTCCTCACAAATCTGACACCATATACACCACTGAACAGAACAAATATTCTTAACAAATCCTGTACCCAAACCAAACCCAAAAGAAAAAAATGCCTGCCATAGTGACCAAACAGGAAAGAAAAGCGGGATGTTGCCCGTCACTTTCCTCTCATTTCACGCCTGTGCTTCTCAGTCAGTGTCTAACCAAAGGGAAGGCTGAGGAGCAGCCAGATTCTTTGTCTATGACATTATTTCCTGGAAAACACGGAACACACACACACACCATCCTGCAAGACGGAGCCCGCTACCGGTGTTTATAACAAACCAGATACTTTCCCCAAACTAATTTAAACAAACACATTCTCAGGACACTGAGCTGTATCAAGATTTTAAACTAAAAACTTACAAACCGATTAAAGCGTTTTGAACTAAACAGACATAAATTTAACAATTTTTGCCTGCTTCTCGGCTTTAGGATAGAGGTGTTGGGCACATAAATGAGAAGTTTCAGGTTTCAGTGTATTAAAATAGCACTACTACATTGTGTTTTTGCAATACTATACTCAGTAATTTGAGCACAGAGGACAAGCATCCTAAATTTGCAGTGAGATCTAATCAATCAGTGATGCTGGGTGGATCCCTTATTTATTTATTTATTTAGTTCAGGATATTATATTAGCTACTGCAAACAAGAGGTAATTCAATCAGTTTTGCTAATGAGCATCACTGTCTGGATAAACAGTGGAAACAAAAGCAGGTTACTCTGCAAAGCATGAACGCCTAAAAGCCTACTAAACTAAATCTACTAAACCTGGAAAGTAAATGGTGGGATGAATCAGATATCTTTGAGCAGAGAAATCTCTAAACTCGGCTGGAAATTGGGCACACCTGCTGTAATGGCTGACTCAGAGACGGTTACAAACACATGTAATAAACTATAAATTCAAAAGTTCAGAAATGTGCAAATCTACTCAGTCATCTCTTACAGTTTAGTGATGTCTAGCTCAATTAATTATACTAAAGAGTGGTCGATATGTAGCGTACCATGATAAAGGAAGACTGAAGAGAATTTAGCTCATGCGGAAAAATTTAAATTTAATATAACGTTACACTCTAAATCAGTCTGTAACTGCTATTTAGTGAGACAGCTAGTTAGTGAGACATCTACCCAACGGTCATATCTGAGAAGCTAGCTCGCGATAAGTTAGGTTACGTTACTTAGACAAACAGTTAACACCTATTACATGACATTTATTACCTATACACCTATTTAATCCCCAACATTTTGTTTTTAACATTACGAGTTCAACAAACTGTATTTGACAATCAAAACGACCATTCTGGACGTCTGAAAGGTCAAACAAACTAACGTCTCCAGCTAACGCAGAATTCACTCCAGGCCCCGTCAACCGGCTAATCATCAAGCTAAGCCGCTAACGTCTAACTAAACAGCTGCGGTGTTTTTTCTACTTAAATAACAACACTTCAAAAACATCATCTCAATATGACAAGCAACCATTTATCAATAATTTACCTGATAATCTACCTCAACATGCCCAGCCCGCGAAGACAGCTCTCAACACCCCAGCCGAATTTACAGCTCTGTCACTGAGGAAGCGCCAACGCGGCTCACAAGGATTTTTTATTTTTTTTTTTCCAAGGAGGAGTAAAGACGATTTCCGGTAATGACGCTATGACGCCAGTGATGACTAATAGGACGTCAATCACTGCGTCGCCCAATCAAACGCGAATAAAATCTTATTTCCAATGAATCTTTTTCAAGTCACATTTTTAGCTGATTTACTCGAGTTTCTATGGTGCATACAAATGCAAACTGAGACAAATGGATTTTTTAAATACGCATTAATCATTTTTCATAGCACACAGTATGTTGCCTATTTTTTGTAAAATGTTTTCATAAAGAATGAAGATTGGTGTCTGGTGGAGAAACAACGTATGACATAAGCATATAGTTAAAAGATTGGACACACTTGCGCAGTTGTCTATTATACAATGGGCTCCTTGCGCAAACACTTCCGCATTATATTCACCACGGTTCCTGCGTTTCCGGTTCATTCAGTACAGTCGTAATTGTGGTATTTTACAGTCAGTGTTTACAAAAGCTAGAGTTGAATGTCAATCGTGACCTTCATCAGATATATAAGAACACTTGCAAAGCCCTTTCTAACAAGCTGGAGAAAGTGTGTGGTGCATCATAAACACACAACTATGAAGGTAAGAAAATATCTATTAACAGAAGCAAACATCCAAGACAATGTTAGCCCACACAGTTCATTGCAAAATAGCTTGTTCTGTTGTTAAATTGGTGTCTTTGGTTGAAATTCGATACTGCCCATAGTATTAGTTTCGAAACACATACATTAATAAAATATTATATTTTATTTTATTATTTTACATTTGATTTTATTTGAAAATTTATTACATCAGTCAATTTTTCCATGATAACTCACATGCTATAAAGGTAAATATTGCTATAATAATAGCAATCATAATAATAATTCGGTACAATGTAAGGTGTTATCACCTGCCTTTCTCTCCCACACACTGGGCCGTGATGTTTGAATACTAAAGCTCTTCCATTCATAGTGCAATGACCCTGTACTTTTTGTCACTCTTCTCAGACTCTTGGTGGTTTTACAGTAGTTAAACTAACTGATCTGGTGTTAAATGTCTGCTACCCACTGTCGTATGGGTGGAAATGATTAAATGGTTGCAACATAGGTTTGCTGATCATCTCCTGAGATCACTCTGAGCTAGGAAGCTGTTAAATTTCGAAGACACTGTGCAGAGAGGGACCCAGCAGTGATCATTTCTTCTTCTTTTTTTTTTTTTTTTGGCTATATGTGACTATATATGTTACAGTATAGCAGTTTGAAACTAGCACTAGTAGTGATATCTACTGCTGAGTACTAGTCCACTGGCATTTGTTTACAATGAGGGTGAGCCAAGAGGACTCAGGAGAACGCACCAAGGTTGGCCACGGCAGCCAGGCTCCCGGACTCCTGAGGCCTGTTTCTCCCAAAATTTGATTGAATAAGTCTGTGAACTGAGGGCTTTGAAAATGATTGATTGAAAAATAATGAGCTCCATGGCAGCACCTGAGGTTTCATTTTTATTTGGACATAGAGCTCCAAAATCAGCTAAAATGCCAGCCTTCCATAGTCTCATTCTTGGCACCATAGATCACAAAGGCATGGGGCTGGTGTCATTTGAAAGCTACTGAAGAGCTCTTTTTAACAGTTATGGTGTGTATAATGCATGTTGGTCATTGAGATCTGGTGCTATCAGGCACTTCGCAAGTGCAGATGATTACTGTTTTGGTAATGATGGCAGGCTGTCCATGTAAGATTGTGACCACGTGACTAGTGTGCTGTCTATCTTTTAAGTTCAAGTTCAAGTGGAATTTATTGTCATTTCAGCCATATACAAGTACATAGTGAAACGAAACAACGTTTCTCCAGGACCAAGGT
>CM075015.1:10584294-10659929 GCA_037576675.1 Pangasius sanitwongsei | reverse complement strand
AGTGTAAACATAAGAGTAGCAGCAGCATAAACATGTGCAAAAACTTGCATAGAGGATGGAGGATGCTCAGTTGTGTGCGTGTGTATATATGTATGTATGTGTGTGTGTGTGTGTGTGTGTTCCTTCAGTCCAGTTTAAGTCTATGGGCATAAGGTAGGCAACACGTGGTTTGTTTTAAATGTGCAACTCTTGGGCAAAATGTTTTGAGGGGGTTGGGATAGATGATATAAACTTATAAATGGGAGGTTTTTCTATACAGTTTTTATTGTTTTCATATGTCATAAATAAAAACACAAGCAAGCAAACAAACAAACAACTGGCAGCATGGTGGCTCAGTGGGTAGCACTGCTGCCAAAGAGATCCAGGATCCCCAGTTCTCCCCTGAGGGTTTTGCATGTTCTTCCTATGTCTGTATGGGCTCCGGATCCACTGCAACTCTGTCCACAATAAAATGGTTGCTGAAGATGAAACAATGACCAAATAAATACATGTCTTTTCATACTGGGCATACATTCAGCTATTCTACTTGGATAATATGTAGGTCTGCAAAAATCACACTTACACACCATGAATTACACACCATGAAAACTTCAGTCAGCCTATCTTTTGTTTATCTTTGAGATGTTTTTGTAAGCATAATTAAAAATACTGTTCAAGTTTATTTTACATTTTCATTTATATTGAGTCAATAAGAACATTTTAATATTAAATACTGCTGCTATGGCAGTGCAAACCCTTTTCACCTTGCTTGTGCTCACTTAAAATAGTAGGTCTGTGCAATTCCAAAGCACAGATGTAAAAGTTCACAATCTTTTCTTTACCTGTTATTTAACAGTGACTGAATGCACAGCAAATCTAGCGATTGTGCATTAATTTTCATAGCCTCTCATGATATGGATCTTAGGACTATTATACAGCACAATTACATTACCTTATCTGACGTGATGAATAAAACTTAAATGACATCTTGAGGCCCGTTGCAAGAAGGGTATGGTTTAAAATCAAATGTATTCTGTCAAACTATCCATGCATTTATTTTTCATGTGTTTTGAATTTCTAGTTGCTGTTGTCTGACTGCACTGTCATCGCCGGAGCAGGTGCAGTTCAGGTCTCCTGCGCCATCGTGTGTTTTAGCGCGTAACAGCTGAGAAGTGCGAAAAAAGAAAACAACAACAACAACAACAAACATTAAAGCTAGCTCAGGGGAGTTTTACCTCTGTTTACTGAAATCAACCCGGGGAACTAGGGAACTACGGAACTCTTAGAGTAAGAGTGTTTTTTGTTGTTGTTGTTGTTTTTTTTGTATTTTTTCTGTTAAACTGCTAGCAAAACAGTAGCATTAAAAAGTTCAATATGCTGCAATCAATCAACTCAACACCACTTTGCAGTTAGCGGTCAGGCTGGACAGCCTAGACTCTTAAAAACCACACTCTTTTATAAATATGCATAATTGAAATTGCTTCTGCTGTTTTGGTATTTATTGGTATTTTTAGTATTTAATTTTAATTACTTTTAAATAAATGTTTAAATTAAAATATTTTCCTTTGTATTATTTCATTTTCATTTATTTTGTGTTTTTATATATATATATATATATATATATATATATATATATATATGTGTGTGTGTGTGTGTGCAATTCTATATTTGTATACTTATTATCTCCTTACGATGTTTTCTTCACCGTTTTATTTTAACTTTTATTTTACTACTTGGTTGCAGAGGTGTAGCTAGGGGTTGGATTTCAGGTTTGAACCCCCCACTGAAGTATTTTATAGCAGTCCCAAATACTTATTCGTGTGTGCTCAACATAACGCACGTGCGGTGCGGTTAATTAAACACGTGTCAAATAAGACATTCTGCGCAGTAATTGCACTCTGATTATACCCATAGCTATACCCAACGCTTCCCTTACTTTGTTTAATAAAAAAGATTAACCAGTGGGAATGCGTTTGCTCAGTAAATCACTGCGGTAAACTTGATTTCACAGCAGTGACGTTATTTAAAATCCCCAGAATACACTGGCTACGTTTACATGCACATCAGATTGTGTTTAAGCTCTATATTCGGGTTGCAGTCATATTCCGAATACCATGTTTATATGTGTACAGGCATCGGAATATTCCAGTACACATGGCTGTTTTAAGTATGCCCGAGTTGCCATTCCTGAATAACTAGCCTACAGCTAAGCACCTGTTAGCACCCATAATTCCTTGTGGACTGAGCATGCGCGTACATCTCCTTTCAGTGGATTTTCTGAATAAGGTGTTCACTTGCAACAAATTTCCGGTTAAAACATATTCCAGGGAGGGGAATCGGAATTTGGGAAATCAGAATATTGTCTTAATCTGAATCAGGCAATCGGCTTGCAGCGTTTACATTAGTTTAGTACTAATTAGAATATTGCCAAAATCCGATTAATATCAGACTACTGATGTGCATTTAACATAGCCACTGATTTCTATGGAGCTTCGTAATCGCGAGGAGGGCCAAGGAACCGTCTACAAATTACGTTTGTTTTACGTTAAGTGTCCTTAAGATAGTCATTGTAATGAATAATAACTAATTACCAACTTTATAATAAAGTTGGTAATCATTTTACGGTAAACTATATACCATTCTGTGTAAACTCTAGAGACTGTTGGGGGTGAAAATCCCAGGAGATCATCAGTTTCTGAAATGCTCAAACCAGCCCATCTGGTACCAACAACCATGCCACAGCTCAAGTCACAGAGATGACTTTTTTTTTCTTCTTCATTCTGATGTTTGAATGTAGTTATTATTTGTAATTACTGGAAAGCTTTATATACAGTTTAATTATTGAACTGCAGTGCATTTTTTCTGTTAAGTTAGTGGCATATTATTTGTACACTTTGTCTATAACATTTGATGAAAATAAAAAATATAAAAAAATAATCTGCAATTGTATATTAATTCATTTATTTGTTTGATTTGTTTGATTTTATTCTTTTTAAATAAAGGCTTAATTTATTTTTTAAAGCTTTAAGTAAGCTTTCCATAAAAGTGCTCATTCTGATTAATACGTTACTATAATTTATGGTGGTTAATATAATAATGCTTGAAAGATTGTGCATGTTGATTGTGCATGTTGTGCACATAAAGGTGTACTATATTCTAGAGAAGGCATTCTACAGCTTGTTTTGGAAAAATCCTCAGAAGCTATTGAAATTTTTTTTCCACATAAAAATTTGGTAATGCCAAAGTAAACACTGTCATACAATCTAGAGAAATTGCATAATATTGTACACCTTGTTTTGGATGAATAAGTTCAACAGTTCAGAAGCTATTGAATTTTTTTCAAAATATAAATTCATTAAAATTCACTAACCTTGCATTTTATAGCCCACAGGCAGCACGACGCTTCTGAAATCAGGTGGTTGTCACTCTTTTCACACTTTTCTTTTTTGCCGCACTTTTCCGACGGTCCCAAACGTATCAGCGCAGGAGAACATACTCCGAATATGCAATATTTCGAGAACAGCACCTTGGAGTTGCCTATATTCGGAGAAAATATTCCGATCATTTTGAATCAGGACTTCGTCGTCTCGATTAAACGGTTGTAGACTCTTCCTTTGGTGACAAATCCATATCATGTAGTGTTACAATAGTTTGACGCGCCGTTCGTGCGTTATTGACCGGAAATCCCTGAAATGTCTGAATATGAAACTAACTTTAGCCTACTGCAGTCGGTAGATCTGGTTTTATAAGAGAAAACTGAATTTCCAAAGTATTACTAGCATGTTATTTTAATCATTTTAGTGGTCATGAAGGTATGCTAGTTTATTTCCTTATTGTTATTGTTTGACTGACTGAGGATAAATAGTGCTTCTACTCTGGCATCCATCCAAAATGCAGGAGCACGTCACATTTACCGCACTTATCACTGTACAGATCACGTGGTGATTCTTTTTAGCATATTTCCTCATCCCTCACTCCAATTAATTACCCTGCTTCATTGTACAGCCCCTTGAACTTCCACGCATATGACAAGTGATCTATAAATGAAGTTTATTATTATTTATAGCATACCTGGTCCACAGATGTGTTGATTCTGAGAACAGTCCCTCAGCCGAGGTTAAAATCCGTATAGCAAACTTTTCATTGGCCACGCGCAAAAATGACATCGATACCGGCAGATTGTCTTTCTCGGTTCTGCAGCTCTTCCAGTTCGACAACATTTTGTCCACATGCTAGTGAGTCATTAATGGCGCATTTACGCAACATCTGTCGAAGATCAACTACTTCCAGCTAAGTTAGTGTTCCTCATATGGAGACATGTAGAGAGCATGCGGATCTGACTGTAAACATTTCTGTGTGTGTGTGTGTGTGATGGATGAGGAAGCGTACAACGCGGAGTGTCCAGTCTGCTATGAGGGGTTTGCAGATGCGGCTCGCATGCTGAGTTGCGGACACGCGTTTTGCCATGACTGCCTGGTCGGGACTTTTGTGGGATCAAACAGGGACGGAGTTATCACCAGAGACACCATCATCTGTCCCGTGTGCAGACATGTCACATTCGTTACCAGACTGCAGGGACTCGGCAGAGAGAAGGAAAAACACGCGAAGATGCTGGAGGTGCCGCTCAGGTTCGCTGGGCGCTCCACATCTGCTCCGAGATCCAGCGGCGGCCGGTACCGGCAGCTGGGACGCTGCTTGAGATGGATTTCGTCCAGAATGAGCCGCCAGAGGCTGGTGTATCCTAAAGACTCCTCGCAGGTGTTCATCATAAGCGATCTGGGACGCCCTTTGGCTGAGGAAGACATTATTGATGTTGGGCCAAGTACGGTGATTCGTGAGAACAGCACTGATCATGGCTATACACTGTGTACAACATCACACTGGCTGCTGTTTCTTTTAATAATTTTCACTTTACTGGCTTTGATAGCCGCAACACTGCCTTGGGTTTTTCTGGCATAAGGATCATTGCCTTTTGGAGACCTTACTTTATTCTCTTATGATGGCATGTATGCTATGAGAGGTAAACGGGTGATCAAGTAACTGTTTATCAATTATTGACATTGGATTATTTTCTGACGCGCTTCAAGAAATACAAGAGATCAGAGCGGATGTGAACTATCACCACATTTCATTTCACCAGCTTATTTTGTAATTATTTTGTAACTCCTGGCATCCCTAACACAGGACACAATGGGCTGCTTTGTCACCAAAGAACTGCTGATCCCAAGCTGATGAAAACCACTGAGTTGTGCTGAGTTGTACCTTGAGCTCCTCTGCTACTAAATTATTAATATGAAAAAGGAGCAAGGTGAGCAAAAGAAGACAAGACTGGCAGGCAGGTTGTTGCTTTGTAAGGGGAGATGTGTATTGGATAAAGTTTCATCTTTTTTCAAATGTAGGGATTCTGAGAAGGTGTAAGTGTGCCTTGGTACTGCTTGCATACCTTTTTTTTTTTTAGACACACCCTTGTCCTTCAAGCACTTCTTGTCACACAGGTTGGAAAATTACATTTCTTTTCCTTCATGGCTTGCAATGGACTCTTTCTATGGTATATTGCTTTTTATTTGAGATCTCAGTAACATTTACAAATGCCCTTTATAAGCAACATATAATCTTTGAAAAAAACAGCATCTATATTAAAAAAACAAAAACAAACAATCAAACAAACAAACAAACAAACAAAAAAACAGTCAGACCAGAAATATTAAAAATGTAGAGTTTAATATAGATATCTATATCTGACATTCTGATCAGGATTGCGGTAGGCTTCACAGTACAGACTGTGTTGTTCCACTGATATGCTAAGCTGAGGGGATAGGAGGGGGAGGGAGGGGAGTGACATACAGGCAAAGTTTGTACAGAAGTTGTGAATGCAGGGGAGAGGCTGTACATCAATGGACACTGTGCACTTATACATAAATCCATGACACTTCTTTAACCAGCTGTTCACACACTTGCTATTTTTCACCCTCTCCCCAGTTTACTGATAACATTTAAGAGTCTTAAAAGAAATCAAAGAAACAGGAATCATGAATTATCTGAAGAGACTAAGTGCATGCATTGCATTGTCACATCCATTCTCTGCAATGTCAACTGACAGCTTTCGGGGGTACAAACATATGATGATTATATATGTTATGCATGTCTGGCTCTTGTCTCTTGTGTCATTTTTTTTATTTAATTCACTGAAGTACAATATAACTGAACTAAGGACCTGTGACACATGAATTTGGTGAACCTAACCTTGCACAGCAGCACCTGAATTCACAAATAAGCTATTTTCCTTAATAAAGAAGGAATGCAGATAAATGAAATAATATTTTGTGGTTCACATTGTGTAAAAATGTCTGTATTCCCTGTGGTCCTTGGTGGATTCAATCCTAACAATTATAGCAGCTGCATGAAAAAAAAAAAGTCAGGGAAAAATGATATGGCCTCAGGAATGGATTGCTATGGACTGTATGATTACAACATACAGACAAGTGCATTCACATCAAAATCCCCTCCCTCAATCCCCCAACATTTACACAAGCTTTCAAAGTGACTGGCAAAAGCGGCAGATTAAACGCAAAGAGGCACCTAAATAAAATAACAAACCATGCGTCTATTGCAGCTGCTATAAGGTATTGACGAAGCCTTTACCTTGTTGCAGGTCATTGTAAAAGTTCAATTACATTCAGTCAACACTCAATTATTTTGAATGCATACCTGCCTCTTCATAAAACACTGAAGAAACCATCACAAAAAAATTTAAAAACCCTCAAATATACACAAAACTCGCCACTGGCTTCAGGACATAAATATCTATTGTGAGGGCACTTACAATTATCATTGTATAATCACTACAGCTATTAAAAGAGTACTCAGTCACCAATAACCATCATATTAGAAGTAATTGAGAATGCACACTGAGTCATACCATATATTTCAGCAAAGAAGTCCTCTTGTCCCTGAAGTACATTAATGCTTAATCAAAAAAAAAAAAAAACAATAATGAAAGCCATGACATTTGGGATTGCTTCAGAGTCAGGCTCTTGGTAAGTTTAAAATGCATGGCTCTTATGGCCACTTCTCTGTGAGGTTAACAATAGAATGTAGTGTAATTGCACTTTCTCTGGCCCTATTTGTGTTCCACCTGCTTTCAAGTAATTCAGACATGACATACTACAGCATCTGTTGGTCTACTGAGTCTACTGATCAAACAGATGGCACTTCTAACCCACTGTCCAGCCTTCTTTTGGCTAAAGCTTCAGACTGGAGTGTTTCAGGGAAAAGGCAGCAAGACTACAGTGAATCATGGTAAAACAGAGCCTGCTTGTTTTGATAATGTCAGTCTGAAAATGAGCCCTGATGTGTAAAAGATACCTTTAAAAGGGAAGTCCATATAAGAAAAGAAAGGCCCCGTAAGGTGGCAGTAGCCGACCAGATGGAGGAGAATAAAGGCAAGGGAACAGCTTTGGTGACCAACAAAATGACCAAATATATGGCTACAAATGACATGCTTTTCCTTGCTGCACTCAGGTATTTCTTATTGTTTTCTGTTCTGATGTTCCTTAGGATGACCCAAGTACCAGAGAGGGCTGCAGGTCTCCCTGCTATTTATTATAAAGTAAACAATCAGTTCTTGTCTTGTTATAGTTCAGTAAAGCTATTCTTTTGTGTAATGCTGTTCACCATTATTTGTGTCTTTATGGAACTGCACTGTATCCAAATGCAAGGTCAGTAAATGCAAGAATCCAAATGGTCACCAATTTGGAGAACAAAGGTTATGTAAATTCTGAAGTTCAGATTTTAGCGCTAGACTCCACTTAGGCCTTTGACATATCTGCATTTATGTTTTTACAGTTAGTGTTCATGGCTTACAAAAGTGCAAGAGCTTACTTACTCTGTGTGAATCTGGCGACAAGTATTCAGGGACAAAATAATACTCCATTTCCATAGAACATTATCTCTATACAAGATAAATATGGCATGTAACACATATGAATATATAATTCATATTTGCCTTTACATTTGTCCTCTCATTAACACATATCTACAGATCAATATGTACAGTCTTTGTATTTACACAGAAGAGGAACCTGTCATTACACTTGTCCTGATAACGAAGTCAGAATGGGAGGCACAAAATACGTCTTAATGGTTTCACTTCTCTTTACAGCAGAACCAATCTGTTTTACAGCTGGCATCGGAAGTGTGAAGAGTACATACGTACCGCTGACATGTCCTATCAAGTATTAGGACAGTGAGGCAAAACATTACTATGATTTCTTGTTTCACAGATTATTAGTGTATTACAAACAACTCTGAATATTTTCATAATGTGCTTGATTTGATCTGTGCACGTTTAGACACTTAATTAGAAATATTGTCATGATACTGTCTATGCCAAAGCAGTGGTGTGTGTATATAGGCATATGTTTGTCAGAGAGACTGATACATATATAGAGAGAAGGCGAGAGAGAGAGAGAGAGAGAGAGAGAGAGAGCGTGAGAGGACGAGAGCAAGAAAGCCAAGGCCTCAACATTGTAAAACTGGACTTAAATAAAGTTGCATGCTTTGTGTCTTCAATTCATTTACAAGAAATGAAACCTGCCTACCAACTCAGACACTAAAGAATATGAGCAAATACTACCCTTTGACGTTTTGATCTCATGCTTCCAGCACATAGAAATATAATGTTCCTTTGGGGTCAACAAAATCCCCTCTGTGTCCATTGTATTGCAAATTATCTGCAGGCTCCAATAAGGCAGAAACAACAGAGTCGAACAGAGAAAAACCTAAACATGTAACGTGGCACATTCTTCACAACACAATAAATTCTGCAACATTCTTATAGTCTTCCATTGCTTGTCTTTGCTATGGCACAGCTTGTGAAGATGTAATCACATACCATGTCTACTTATCAGTGAGAAGAGGAGGTGATATTCTGATTAGTTACTGATAAATGTAAAGGTTAGAGCAGGCGTATATGTTTGTGTTGGGTTGGGGGTCCAGCTCCAGTGGTGAGGGTGGGGTAGGTGAGGTTGATGGAGGCCTGGTTGCTCAAAGGACCTCAGCTGAAGGTGGGGGAGCTCGGCAGGGCTAGGCGGCCACTGGCTGGGCTCTGGGGTTACAGCGTGGTGCTCTGTGACTCCTCCTCAATCACGCGTTCCCCCTCCGGAGAGTCAGCCACGGCCAGGGAGCTCCGGCACGGCACCCCCACCCTGAACTCGTCGAGCAGGCTGTCCAGATTGACATTGATGGAGGGGATTTCCAAACTGAAGAGATCTGCTGATGGGTGGCAAGGAATGGCAGCGAAGGTGAGACATGTGATGAAGACAAGCAGGACAAACAGATTATGGTCAGGTGGAGGACAAATATGATGGTGAGGATGATGGAGAAAGACAAAGGAGAGAAGAAGGGAAAGCAAATTAAGTTTTTGGTCCAACATTTGAGGAAAAGCCAGCACGGGTTGGTTTAATGTGATTCTTTGAAAGGAGGAGGTTGGAAAGAGGGGTTGTTCCCTAACATTCTACACAGGGATTCTGTCATACTAAACTATTCATGAAAGGACTCGTTTCATTTCAGGAGAATGCTCTAGGGTTGTCCTCTTCTTCTCAAAAAGTAGATTTAACTATCATTTAAAGGTTATTAATAAATCATTGAGTATTCAATCGACATGTTTCAGAATCATCACAGTTGACATTCAATGGATAGCCACCACAATAACCATAATGCTTTGACAGAGACGATGGGATGGGTGTAAAGCGAGGGAACCGTGCAAATCTGCGGTTCTCTGAGGAGCTACCGTATGGCCTGGGTTCTGATTGAGATGACCTCCCCTGTGTAAGAATGAGATGGACACGGACAGCAAGTGGAGCGGCGGTATTTCAGAGTCACCCCACAGCTGGCCCGGCTCAAAGAGGGTGGAGTTTACCTGGGCCCACCCATGTGGTGAGAAGCTGCCAAATGACTCTTAGGGGAGTGGTTTGGTGAACTTGGGGTGGGTCAAGAGCAGGGTCATTAGGATGGAATTCAGAAGTGACGACGTTGGTGGTCCGTAAGCCATGCACAGCCCAGTCCCAACACCATGCATAGACTACACGGAGAGAATGAGGCAGCGACAAACAGCTCCACAGAAAGAAAGAATCAAAGAAGAGAGAGAAAGGAGACAAAGATAGAGAGAGTAAAGTGTGAATATGAGAGAGCTGGCTGACAAGAGTGTAATGTACAGTGGGAACAGGCTGCAGGAGCCCCCAGACTCAGCCACAGCACCAGGCCCGACGGTGTGAGATGAGGCTACGGCGTGGGGCGCAGCTGCGCAGCAGGTTTTTGGGCTTACCCTAAACGTCCCCCTCACATTTAGCCCACACTCAGTGCCTGGACTCACACAGCTGCAAGGTGCATAACAATGGCAGGGGACAAAAGAGTCATACATCAATCAGAGCGATCAGGAGAATGACCGACAAGACACACCAGAGGCTCAAATGAGAGAACATACAATCAGTGCCCACACAGCTGACCACTAGTACCATACACAGAGCACAAGCCTTACTTAGAAACAAAGTCTGAGTATTGTGGAGATTACCAAGACAGCTACTGAACTTTATAGTTAGGCTGTATACTGTAGATCCTGGCATTCTGAGTACAATCCCTTTATACTCCTTATTCAAGTGGTTTATATCATCCTGAACATGACAAATCAATAACAAAATACTGGTCTTAAAAGAATTAAAGGCAACTTAAACTAAAGGCACCTCATGCTCACCATGAAAACAAAATACAGTGAAAACACTTCACATTTTTAGGGAACCATGGCTTTTCAAAGTCCATCGCCTGCATAGGATGGCGAGACAGACAGTTTGAGAGAGGGATGCTGTCCTCCCGCTCTTGCGGTTGTCATTGAGACATGTTTACCTGTGGACATGCTCTCCCCGGGGGACAATCCGTCCAGCAGGCCCTGTTCCATTGGCTGGGGGACACTGGGGGGGATAGTGGGTGGCTGTGGAGGGGGCAGACTTGGTCTCTGTCGCGGTTTGGGGGCGGGCCGCGACTTGTTGAGCGTGCCAGTCAGAGATGGGGGAGAGGACAGGAGAGAGTGGGACGTGCCTAGTGGGCCCTGCCCAGGAGAGGTGGGGGGCACATGCCCCGGGGCACAGCCCAGGCCATACGGGGACGGGGTGCTTGGGGGAGTGGGGGACAGGCTGACCGGGGACGGCTGACCTGTGGACTGGTCGGACATCGCCCCTGACTGGCCATAAGGAACCTTGGGTGGCACAGGGGCCAACTTCTTCGAGGCTGCTGAGATGAAAGAGAGATAAAAGAAGAGGAAGAACAGAGATCAGATTCATGGAATGACAGACTATATGCTTCTAGAAGAATCTATATCAACCAACTCATTTTAAATATCTAGTAGTAATGAGTCAAGATGCCTGGACTTTAGGTATAATCTTGAATCTTTAGTAGACTTAATGAAGCTCCTGGGATGAGTGCCAAAGTTTATAATGCAAATCCAGCTGCCTTTCACGACTACTAGATACCTCACTTTGCTTAATAGACCATGCATCATATTAGATGGTTATATCAGATCAGATGACTTTAAAGAAAGAAAAATCACATGGACAGACCTTTGCGCAGGGTGTGAGGGCTGTGCTCGGCTGAGTGTGGTGATTGGCTGTTGCTTTGCTGGCCGACAGGGGGCACTTGCTGTCCTGCCGCCTGCACGGCCTTATGGCCAATCACAGGCGAGAGCTCCTTACTCTTCAGAGTGCTGGGGAAGAGACAGAAATATGATGGCCTGCCAGAGACTCACAGCTGCAATACCCTTAATGAGGAAGGGTGCACAAAGACTACTCACACAAGGCTTATTCCACCTCCTCATATGGTCCAAAAATAAGTTTAGGTCACTGTGAAAAATCTGAGAGTCTTTGTATAATCCTAAATCCATGAAATAGTATTGTTAAAATTTCATTACTGATGTCAATATTCTTAGCAGCTTTATTTGCCCTTGTCTTCAAAGACAGAGACACATAATGGGGAATTGAATATATTTCCAATCTCTGTCAGTAGGAGGGGAATAGAGTGTCCTTGTGTAGACTAGCCATCCACCTACAACATCCCACAACTGTATACACACACACACACACACACACACACACTCTCTCACACACACACACACACACACAGGAAATGTATCTGTACTGCAACTGAGTATGTGTAGGATTCCTAACCCTGACAGCTCTACTTAAGTGGCCAGGCTGTTAAGTCTACAGTTATGTGGAGAATGACTTAATCTGTGTAGTTTCCTGAGCTCTACATGGACATCATCTGAATGGAGACTGATGGAAAAAGATGAGGTGAGAGAGACTCTATCAGGCAGGCTTGTTCTCAGATACAGGGAATACAATAAGGAGACTCACACTGTCCTTCTGCTAATAACTTTACCTTGCAGTGATGACTATAGATGCTTAAGAGTTTCAGAATAGGAAACAGAATCATTGTGCATTCTTCTGACCTTGTTGCAACTTTTTGAACAACTTGGTGACAAAACCAGCACACTACTCAATTCAACGTTTGGCCTAAATGTATCAGGAAGGAAGGGTGTGAGCAATTGAATAGGTTTTCTTATTTTAAATATTTTAAACGAATTTGGTTAGTATCAAATATCTCTATTGTGTTAGCACTGAGGAAAAAATGCACTTTGCCAGCATATCAGTTTCATATTGACTTTAGCAGCCAAGCTTAATTATGGGTACATATACTGACCTTCAGCTCTATACAGCTGACTTTTTTTAATGCCTTTCCAGGCATCAATATCTTTCTAATTTCACAGTTAGAAAGGTAGCCATACTAGGCAAATGCAACACGCAATGCATTGTCTGACAGAATGTATGCCATAAATAAAATAATACGACACTATATGACCATATGCAGGGTTATCCATGTTTTTTTTATTTCTAATCTATGGCAGGATCCACTTTCTCTAAAAGCCAGTAACATCCTCAGTTGCTAGGCAACCCCCGAGAGGCTCCCCTGGACAACGAGAATGTTACAGAATCTGAGGTATGGCGTTGAAAAGAGCACTATAAGCGTAAGAACAGAAACAAAAAGAGAGTGGGAAAATTTGGTCTTAAAATAGGAGAGCCACTGTAAGGGTAGCCATCTTGGTGTGTATGTAGCCGAGGTCAGGTGGGTGGGAACATACAGGCGGTATTTACCTAGGCAGCCTGGGGGGTCCTCGTTCGCGGGCACATGGACAGGCAGCCCACGGAGGGGGGCCGGATGTGGGAAGGCTAGGGGGGTTTCCGAGGGCCACCTCGTTGCGGGTCAAAATGAGGGGTGTTTTAACGTAGAGTGGGGAGGTGTTCACGTCCGGCAGCTCACATGCTGGGCCGTGTTTGGGGAAGTGCAGGCAGCTGGGCTTGGGGTTGGAGTTAATGTCGAGAGAAGAAGAGGAAGAGGAAGAAGAAGAGGAGGAAGGGGGTGCCTGGGGTTGAGGAGGGCCATAGCCGGACCAGCGTAATTGGGAGGGTGGGGAGTCAGGGGGCTGTGACTCGGGCCCTGGGGCCACTGGCCGTGCACAGGGAGGGGGTTTGGGATAGAAGTGATGAGGGGCGTGGGAGGTGGTGGAGGAGGAAGGGTAAGGAGGGGGCGGCCGCTCCTCCCCGTGGGGCGCATGGGCATGAGAGGGGTCCGGCCGGTGGGGTGACACCTCGTTGGAGCTGCAGATATTAAAAAAAAATAAAGAGCAGACAGAGAGAGAGCTCTAGTAACTGCACACGCACACGGATGATAGCACTAGCCGAAAGTGGATTTTTTCAGACCAGCACTGACTACTTCCCTCTACTGTTAGAGAATAGTTTACTAACTTATTCACATATTAAGCTCGCAAAAGAAACAATAACTGCATCAGGCTCTGATGAAGAGTCAGTCAGTTTAAGTGCGGGACAATGGCAAAGAAGCAGAGCACACAGGAAGCCTGCTAAGAAGCCAAAACAATGAATTAAAAAGGGTGTGGGGGCTCAGCGTGAGCATTCAGATTCCACTGCACAAAAAGTCCTGGATATGAAAGAAAAAAAAAATATTGCTCTCTATTCAGCTGAGAATGACCTTGTGTCTGCGCACTGCACCAAGTCCAGGACCATTTTTTCCATTTAAACAGCCAAGCTCAGCTCTGACCATCACAGTGAGTTGATTTCAGAAAATAATTAAAAATAATGCTTTTATCTATGGCCATATTCTCTCTAGCAAGCATTTAAACACAACGCTCAAATAGCCTGGTGCATTAACTAAACCCAGGGCAGTTGAACACAGACACAAAACCCTTTCATAGACTGAAAGAGTCACAGAGGGGAAGGAGAAAGCCAGCCAGACCTACAGCCATCACAGACCCAGGGATCAACGTGTTAGCCACAGGATGACGGTGAAAACCAATGGTACAGCGCAGATGAGAAAGTTAGTGGGTTTAAAAAAAAGTCACTGGCTCAATCATGATTCATGAAATGAAATGACTGTTAAGCCACAGCATGGATGTTTTTGCATTTGGAAACTGTACAGACATTTTTACATGAAATGTCTAACATAAACTAGCATCCCTACCAATTACACATGTGTTTGCCATATAATAATGATACAATTATCCATGTATAAACATTGAGAGACTGGATTTGGAGACTAGATAAGAAGAAAAAATGTGATGTTATAAGAAGGAGTTTGAAAAGAATTTTGACATATTTGAATATTTGAGAAGTGATGTTGGGGATTAGACAATGAAGAGCCATGGACTCACCTAGCCCTGTCTACTGGAGGAGGGGTGGGAATGGGGGATGTGTTCAGCTCTCCAGGCTGCTCAGTTATGAGTGTGTCAGCGGGCGATCCAGGCGGCTGGGCACTGGGAGGGGTGGATGAGGCTTTTCGAGCAAGCGTGGATGCACCTTTACCCTTCACCCAGGATGTGTCCATAACTCTGACTCCCATACTGCCCCAGACAGAGAGAAAGCACAAAAAGCCGTCCACACCATCCAAAAAAACAAATGCAAAACAAGATTTAACATGCTTCAAGCCTACAAACATACACAGAGAGGTAATGTTTATTATTGGAAATACTGAGGAGGCAAACAGTACCTTTGTATTTTCCTAATGCTGCATTTGTAAGGACAGAGGAATGAAGATTAGATGTCGGATTCAAAAGGTTACTGGCTACTCATAGTCCACTGGATTGGACCAGATGGGTATTAGGGAGTAATGATGCAGGGAATGGAATAGAGGACAAAAAAGAAATATATATAATTTAAAGTACCCCTAAATATATAAAGGATTAAAATGATCTGTGCTGATTAATACATGGTTTAATATATTTTTTTAAATACTCAAGAAACTCCTAAAATGATCTAGGAATATTTCTACACATTTACCCACCTAAGGAAATAAAAGTCTATTGAGTCTACAAATATGCATTATATGAAAATTGGAAATGCCTGATGTGCTTGTGCAAGCCTACACACTGGCCTCTCCGACTTCCTTGGTTACATTATGCTATGCGATTGACTGTAGAGTACTACACTCCATATACAGTACCATATATAAAGACAAGAGGAAATGTGACCATGTACAGTATGTGTGAACTACAGACCAACTCAGTCCAAACAGAAGACATTTGTTCAACAAAGCCAGGGAATTGTTGTTGTATCTGAACAGTATGTTACCACATTTGGTACAGCTATGCAACTGTACTGTACTGTAGTTAACTGTAGCACATAGCTAACCACCTGGTTTAAATACTAATAATCTACATTTGTCAGGACTTGTTTTTCTGTGTCAGAGTATTGTGATGCATTGCCATATTTTCAGCATTTTATACAGTAGCCAAACCTGTTAGCCAATATACCATAATTCCCAAAATTCTGTTCATCACTAACATTAGCTAAGCTATTTATTAGCTGGCTAGCTTTGCACACTGGATCTGTGGCTAAAAAAGCATGCTATTGGTCGTATTCAGAGTTGGCGACTTAAGTCCAAAAGTTTTTTCAGTATTCTTGCAGGGGAAGTTATGCATATTCAGACATGGGTTAAGCACCATCTTAAGTGTAATTTCTGAGTGCACCATTCAGAATATGCAAATTACCTGTGTGTAGTTCATGCCTGTAGTGTAGTAGTAGTGTATGTACTGTGCAATATTTTTCTTGAGTAGAAACAACCAAGATGAGGGGTTTCATTAGTGTCTAGACCACCACCTTTAAAAACAAGCGCTTGCCTTTAAATAAATACTGATCAAAACTTCTGAACAGAGCTTAAGTCTGAGTTATGCCTGAGGTATAAATAGAGTTGTGTGCAATTTCAGTATTAAATCCTCACTACTCATGGAGCCAATTTTGTGACATCCTAACCTGGGCTCATACATAGTCCCAGAATAGTTTTTAACAGGAGTACGGAGAAAGCCTTTTTGTCAATGAAAAAATATGAATTTAGCTCTGTGTTAAATAAAATTTTTATTCCAAGATATCCAAAAGGAGTTTTGAGTGGGCCGACAATTGATGTGTAGTGGTAATTAGTGGAGGAGGGGTAAATTGAGGGGGGAATATGATAGAAAAAGCCATATTTTGACACAATTAGGTAGAGGCAAGCATCTGGAGGTGAGAGCAAGCAGGCCACACGAGCAGCTGGCACTTTCCCCTGCTGTGTAGCTATTAAGTCTCATTAAGTCTAATTAGCCCCTAATTCAAATTCTTTGGACAGATAGATATATAAACAGGGCAAATCTTTGACCTTCAACCAACAAACAGCTTCCTTTAAGATCTGGCACATATGTTAGTTTTTGTATCCTAATACAAAATATTTTTTAAAGCACAGAAATAAGGAAGTTTACTTATATTTTATAAAATAAACTTTGATGAGGGCGTTTACTGGAAAGGATTATTTGAGTGTTCTAACCAGTGCCACCATATGCAGTAGTTTTCCACCTGTCGACGCATTGCAGGAGGAGGCTGAGTCTCCCAACCTTCAGCAGCAGTGAATGAAAACTTAGCTCTCGCCTTCCATCACACATCAAGCAGGTTGCTATAGAGACTGCACTGGCTCAGCAGTCTTTGTTTAAACAAATGGAAGTTGTGGGAGTTTGGTGTCTCGAGGCCTAAAATCTCACCACAGCAAAACTCCAAATCGGAACAGACAACACAATAAAGTCACTCAGTAAATGCATAATCTATGCCCCTGTTCGACCAAATAATTATGACATTAAAAATAAACTCTTTTTTTCTTACCTCTACTTTCTAAAATATGTGCTACAAGCTTGGCCTGTAATGAGCTATTGGCAAGATTCTACTTGAGAACACTGCTGCCTTGATGGAGACATGAGAGATGCAGAGAGACATTGGATAGAAAGAGTGTGTGTGGGAGTTGTGCAGTGGGAGGGAAGGAGAGGAACAGCTTGTGCAAGGGAAAAAATATGAAACCCTACCCATCCTTTTTGTAGAACTCCAGCATCATGTTGTCAGTGGCAACACTGAGGGGGCGTCGGCCTTGGTCGTGCGACTGCTTGCGATCTGATTGGTCCATATCTGGCGAGGGCATGGAGCTGTAGTTGGAGTTGTGGTTGGTGTGGATGGGGCTACCGTAGCTGCCTGTCAGGTTGAACTCAATATCTAAGAATAGCAGAAGAAAACCAGTTCAAATCTCTCTCAAGGGGTAGACTGGTATGTGTGAATGTGTGTGCGGGTAAGGAGAGAGCGAGAGAAACAAATTGTGTGTCTTTCTCACCTCCTGGGAAGAACCAGTCGGCATGCTGGATGATAGGCTCAATGATGCCAACGATTTGCAGAGACACTGTGGTCATCATTTCTGTCATGTTCCTTAACACAACAAATTACCCATTTAATCTTAAAAAATGACTAATCCATACTTTTTTCTTTAAAATGTCTAATTCTACATAATTCAGTAAAACAGTAGCTCCAGCAGTACACATAATGTTATTATGTCAACCTTCAAAAAATTGGACTCATAATCTGTATGAAAAAAACAGGGCAGAGACTCACGCTTCAGAATGCGTCCACAGCAGATTGGGTCCCAACACTATTGCAATGTTACCAGGCGTCATTTTGTTGGCATCCTGGTATTCAGTGAGCTTGGCTAGGAATTTAATCAAGTATCTGTGAAGGACATAAGCAGAGTGAGAAGTAAAGAAGTAAATATAGTTCTACAGTATTTCCATAGTACTTCAAGCCTGCATCCTTTTCTTTCATTTTCTATTTTGGTCTCTGAGCCCTATCAACATCTTACATCTATATGCTAACAGGAGGATGTAAAAATGTTTCATACACAAAAGACCTTTTATTCTTGCTGGCACTGGTGGTGGCTACTATGCTGTGTTTCAAACTGTGATCTATAGAGAGCACATCGGGAGTCTAGAAAATCCACTTAAGCGTGTGCATGAGTCTACTATGCAGGAAAACTTTACCTGCATAAATACTGATATAACTTCTGAAATCTGAAGTTGTCAGTTCAGAATATGGCCCTGTATGAATAGCCTAATAAAATGGTATGTTTAAGCATAATGTGTTTAAAAAGGCTAAAATACTAATACAGGTATGACATAGTACTGGTTTGATACACATATGAAGCATAACGGATTAACAATATATACTGCATTACTGATACTCTGAGCACAGCCCTACTGACGATTAGATCAGTGTCCTTGTTTTTGTTGTGATATTCATATTGCCATCCTCACAGACTCACAAATAACGACAGCTGGCAAACAGCCAGAGGTACTGACCTGAAATTGTTTAAATTGACTGTTGGAAGTTTCTCACATGCAGCCAGGAGGGCTTGGAGCCTCTTGTCCATATCTTGAATACTGGTGTGGAAAATTGGAAAATGAGTGTTTGAATACTGTAAGGTGTGGTACCTAATTCAGAGTTGTGATGGCTAGAACTGTAAAATGAATTACTCTTTAAGTTAAGTGCATTCACTTCAGGATGAAATGAAAAAAGCAAAGGGATTTATTAGGTCTCACAGATGTTCCTTCATTATCATAACAAAAATGATCAAATAAGGTATTTTAACATTTCATTACAAAAGTTCTCTCTTTTGAAATGTGATATAAATATTTTCCAATAATTATATGCCTAACCTTTGAACAACATTTTTTTTTGTCCTCTGAACATTCTCTGGTTGTTACAGAGAATGTTGCCTACATATGTTTAATTTTTAATCTAGGAATTCTATTTTCCGTAAATAAACTATAAAGTAGAGGTACAACAAGAGTACAAACTTTTGCACTCAACTATACGTATATCATCATAAAAATGACTTGTTAAAATGATATTAACATCTTGCTGCCTATAGGTTCAGTACTATTATCATCAGTAAAGGGCCACTTCACTGTATTTTTAATGCTTAAACTGTGCTTCAATTGCTTACATTCTTAATTCAGGTGAAGAACTTGTTCTTTTCCATTGAGCCTTTGCTCAAAAAAAAAAACTGTACTCTATAGTGCCAGTAGGCTCCAGCAGGGAGCTGATTTGCCCTGGTTTACATGCTGGTACTTCAGCATCTACTTACTTTGAAGCCTGAATCCACTCATCATAGAGCTGAGAGGTCATTAGAGGTTCAGGGAGTTCACGGAGATATGACTTCAGAGCTCCTATAACAGACAGAAGGGAGAGGGGAAGAAGTAAATAAGAAATAATAGGATGTAAAAAGATAGGAGGAAGACAGTTAATGTTAAGACCTGAAATGAGGCATGATTTGCTTTGCTCTGATAGACTGATAGGAGGTACAAAGAAGAAACAGAGAAAGAGAGAGAGAGAGATGCCTCTGAATTATCAGCAACATCTGCAAATGCAGCTGGTCTGCTTCTATCATACTGACCAGGAAGCAGGGCTGCGATTAAGGAGATGCGGCTTACCTGCTATAGCATGTGGATCTGCAGAGTATTCCTGCACATCCAGAACCCCGCAATCCAGAGATGCCTTCAGCTTCTTCAGCTTGGACGCTGAAGGGGCCACACGGAACAAACCCTGAAAGCACAGTGAATCTCAAGTAAGAAACTAATTTCTACTGCAATGCCAAGACTCACACATAAGCATCTAAGCAAACAACAAGCACTAAAATAGAACAGAAGTGTCAGGGGAAAATGGTGTTGTGAGATCTCGTGTTTTCATTATGAAGTCCACCATGTACATCTACCAGTTTTATTATTCTTGCTACAAAAGTATATTATAGTTTATTCTAACGAATAAAACTATTCTAGTTTAAGTCGTTAGCGAACTAGTAAAGTTGTACCACAGTAAAGAAGACGCCATAAATAAAGACTTGTCCATCATGGGACTTGCCCATCAAGGGTAAATCAAGACAAGATTAATTTTTTTAGGTGTTAAAACATACAAAAAGATCGTTGGTGTATTCTGTTCATACAGGTAAATTAGCTAAAAATAGATGAATAATGTAATTCCGTTAAACTCTTCATAAGTATATTACACTGTATCTACTATGAATTACCTAGTAACTACAGTATAACTAATAAAGAAACTGGTTATGAGTGAGGAATGTCTGAACCCTACAGCAAGTAGGGTCCTGGGAGTTTCATGAAAATTCTTACATACACTATAAAGTTTGTAGACAATCACACCTATGTGCTTTTTGAACTTCCCAGTTCAGATTTAGCCCCTTTGCTGTTATAATAACCTCCACTCTTATGGGAAGGCTTCCACTAGATTTGGAGTGTGGCTGTGGGGATTTGCTCATTCAGCCACAAGAGCATTTGTGAGGTCAGGCACTGATGCTGGATGAGGAGGCCCGGAACACAGGCAGTACATTACAGTCACCAGGCATTACAGTTCATCCCAAAGGTGTTCAATGGGGTTGAGATCAGGGTTCTGTGCAGGCCACTTGAGTTCTTCCACTCCAACCTTGGTAAACCATGTCTTCATGGAGCTTGCTTTGTGCACACAGAGCACTGTCATGCTGGAACATGTTTGGGCCCCTTAGGTCCAGTGAGGGGAAATTGTAATACTACAGCATACAAAGACATCCTATATAATTGTGTGCTTCCAACATTGGGGAAGGCCCACATATGGGTATGATGGTCAGGTGTCCACAAACTTTTGGCTATATAGTGTATTTCTTTCATAGTAACACCCTGGTGACTGAAGTTATATATATATATATATATATATATATATATATATATATATATATATATAAATCATTAATGTTTTTATAACCAGTGGTCCCCTTACAGGCTGAAAATCCCATTTAACAACATCTGTAGCTCTGCCTCAACTTGTGACGCAATAGCATGGACCTGATCCTGTATTATGTAGTGGTGTGCTGCTGAATGTGAAACAGCTACATGGCTTTGAGTGCTCTTCTTAGACACTCTTTTCAATCATGTGTTGAACCAAATTTTTCCAAATACAGCATTTATATTAAATACTTGTTAGCTGGATTTACTGTTACCGTTAGAATAATGTCAGTGTCTAGATTGTGTTAGGCACCTATAAATCCATGGTTAAAAGCCATTCAGGGATATGAAAGCAACAAGACCCTGCTGTCTTTCACCACTGACCTGATACTGGCTAGCCAGTGGCTTATGGTATTAGCCAACTTGATTTTTTATGTGCCAAGCATTTCTCTTTCATCACACTGATAACCATCCAAAAATAATCGAGACAGCTAAGGACAGATATTAATATATATTATATGATAATGTTGATGTTAATGGTGATCCCTCCCTCTCAGCCATACTTCTATTCTCATCACACACTTGGAACATGCATCAGAAATCGAGAGCGGATATCCTTGTCTGACCAGCAGGTTCTCACCTCCTCCTGCATGCCACACTCCAGTAGCATGGTGACACATGCCTCAATGGGAAAGGCTATCTCTCTGCCACTGAGGGTCAGATGCTCCTCTAATGGCTTGCCATAGGAAGGCTTCTCTATCCAAGCCTCTGAAATACACCGATATTTCACAGTGTAAATACCTGCTCACCTTCAAAATCACTATTTTCAAGGTAAAAATTTATGTAAACACACACACACACATACACATGCATGGTTCACTGATATTTCTTGTGCCTGCATAAAAAATGAAAGCCAACAAGCTGATCTTGTATAAGCTGGCCTTAAAAGCCAGATGGAGGGACTCACCCTGGTGAGCTTTGATCTGTGGCAGCACACTCTGCAGAATCTCTAGAGACTTTCTGTGATACTCTGCTTGAATCTCTATAAGCTACAGAAGATTTGAGAGACCAAACAAGTTGTTAACACCTGCCTTACTGGCCTTTGCTTGTCCTACTATGTTCAAAGCAGTCATTCTATATTATATTACTATATTATATCCAAAAATGAGCACTTGCCGTCTGAAAGGTGTTTGCATAGTCTATTTCTTTGGCCACAAAGTTGTACATGTCCGCTGACAACTGGTCCTAAACAAAGAAAGTAAAACAAAAATAATTAATAATTAATTAATTGTCCATTCTACAAAATTAAATGAAAACAGGTTCAATGTTAATCACTAGTGGTTTTACTGTGCTTTTTTTAAAAAAAAAAAAAAAGTTAAAGAGCAGGTACTTTTTTTATCATCTGATCGTTTTATTGCGTTTACATAAAGGTGAATCATTTTAAACAAAGAGAATAATGACAGAATTTTATTGTAAAATGTCACTTATATAACAGTTAATGGAAAAATGACAGGTAGAGTGAGATACTCTGCAGATCTCCATGCGATTGGCCGTCTCCTCCATCTCCTCTCGGAGTGCATCTGCTTTGGCCCCGGCTGGGGGAAGGTTGCTGGGGTGACTGGAGGACTTGCATGACTGCTGCCACCTATCGATAGGGAAAGTAAAGGACACAGTGAGACCACGAACCAACAAATAGAACAAGCATTTAAAAAACCCTCGCACCTTGTCCGTGCCGAATCCATGTCCAAAACAAGCTTGGCTAGATGTTTCCTCTGTTTCTGTATGTTGGGAATGTCCACCTATTTTGATACAAAAACATAGCTGAAAATGAAATATCTTTAAATAAAATAAATTAGTCCACAAAGTGCCTCACAGCTTCATGGTTCCTGGTTCAATCCTGAGCTCAGGTTCCTGTCTGTGTGGAGTTTTACATGTTCTCCACGTGTCTCTATGGCTTTTCTCCATGGATTGCAGGACTCCAGGGTATGAATGAGTGTGTGAATGTATGTGTGGTGTTCTGTGATGGACTGAGGTCCCATTCAGGGTGTGTCCACACCTCGCACCCAGAGTTCCTGGGATATCCAGACCCTGACCAGGATAAAGTGGTTACTGCTGATGAATGAATGAATGAATGAATGAATGAATGAATGAACAAATGAATGACAGTAAATAATAAGAACAAGCAAAAGAGTCTTAGAGTCATAGTTGGGCAGGGTGTCAAGCACAAGCATAGATTTAAGGAAAACTTAAAGATGAGCTTGAAATAGTTTCCCTAATCTCTATCCTAATCTCCTCCTGCTACATCTGTCGTATGTGGGCAATTGTGTTTATGTATTTTAAATAGATTTGCTGTACAAGAAAACAAAAGGAAAACACTTATTCACTTATATGTTCCTGCACCTGATACATTCATATCAGTGCCACACACACTACCCTTCCATTACCATGGCAGTCTCTGCTGTGCTGAGAATGGTCCACCACTCAAATAATATCTGGTCACCAGTGGTTCTATTTTGTTCCTTTTCCATTGGTGGATGGGGTAAAAGGGCATCACACATGGTGCATATTAACAGTTGGGCTATGTATTTTAAATGTTTATTGACAATGTTACAAGTGCCCTTAGGCTTCCATTATAAGTACGTTTTGACTACATGTGTAATTTGTTCTTTTCTCAGTACAGAAAAATGTCAAAATTCTTGTCCATGGTAACTGATCATCCACTACAGAGCACATAAAAAACACTGAAGTATCAATTTAATTTGTTTTCATATAATGCTGAGAGAGGGACAAGTTTACCTCGGCCAGGACATAGAGAGGTTCCACCACATCTCTCTCCATCTGGAGCTCAAAGACAATGAGCTCCTGGGCCAGCTTCTCTTCCGTCTCCCCACATAGCTTCAGCATCTTTCTATGAGAAAAACCAGGGAAAGCTCGAGTGTAAAGGGTAAGTCTAAACTGGGAATATTGTAACTGTAAAAAAAAACACCTCGTAAGGTCTTACCCTAGCAGAGAATCATCCCCTAATACTGCAGCTCCCTCTACCATACACTGAGCCAATGTGGTCAGGGGCAACTTTTTCTAGTAGAAAAGTAGAAAAGAAAGTAGAAAAAAAGAAAAGCCAGAATGTTATGACATATCTATTTTTAGATATTCTGTTATAATCTCCTTATATCACAGCTCTGTTGAATTTTCATATCTAATTGTTGAAGGTGTCGATTAATATTCTATAACAGCAGCTCGGACAGTAGTTCCGGCTGCAATTCCAACCACAGTTCATATTATTGTGCTTGTTCTAATACATTTCTATAGTAACAGCTCATTCATAGAGACTTGTATGGCAGACACTCTACATAATCTAACACTAATTATAAATGGCTAAAAATTATTTTTATTTAACAAAGCAAAATGTCTAATCACTGATATGGTGATGTTTCTTTAAGGAGATGGTTATTTATGGAAGGAGTCTCTAATGTCAGCAGTAATGTAACAGTTTTCTGACATGGGAGAGTCTTCAGGACAGAATTTGCTTTCTGGTTTCTTAGTGATATGACAAGCTTTTTGACAAGGTTTCTTAATGGCAATGGCTAATGACTGTTTATAGTTATTATAATGTAAGGGATAACAAGGAACTAACTTGTCTTGTGGACACTCCACAACATTAAAGTATAAGTAAGTAACTATAAACGGTTAAAATGTTCCAATGTGTTGTTCATTAATTAATTAAAAATTGTAAACACTGGCAAACTGCTCTGGTATAAGGGGAATAAAACATTTCAGGACATGCTGCTATTGGAAGGTTTCTGGGTGGTCTGTTGCGTGTCAGGGACTCTTCTTTGAATATTTTCCTATAACAGCATGCCCTGTTGTGTTTTATTCCTTACATATCAAAGCAACAAACCGAAGGTGATTTGACTGATCTCTTGTCCACATCGGCCCCTTGCTGTCCCTGCAGGCAGGCTGTGAGCTTCTTATGTGTGCTGTGGGAGACCTGCTTCACCAAGTCCAGACGCTTCTCCACCTGATTTACACACAAACAACGCTGAGGAGGTGCACAGACCCAGCCATCCTCCCACACAAACTGCCGAATGAGTCACCCAACACCACATGCATGCACAAATACACTCTGCAACCATATTTGTGAGAAAACCATATATTTGAGAAAAAAATTCTATATAAAACACCTTATAGCAATATCACCAGAAAAGACATACAAAACATCTAAAGGTAGAATAATATATCAGAGTGCCTTACTTGTAGTAGATCTTCACTTAATACTTCTGTTTTTTCTGCCCTGTAATGTGGATAGAGTGGAGTAATTAGGGTGGTAGGGAGGCAGAGCATGAATAATTTAAGCAAAACAAACCGAACAAGTCACACTGAGGGTCATGTTATGTTTTTCCAGTAATTACACACAACTGAGTTAGACTACTAATATACCTCATATGTGATTATTTATTCCATTTCATATCCAAAAACCTATGACATTTGCCCTGTTCTGGACATAGATAGAATGATCATTTCTAACAACATTGTTCATGAACTGGAAGACATTCAGCAATAATACTGTGCGTCAGAATAAAGTGGACAGTCGTCTCCACCCTCCTGTTCCCCGGCTCTGGTAAAGAATACATCACTTCTCACCCTGGGATATGACCCATCTGGGAGGAAAGGGATCATCATTAACCCCAGACCACACCTACCCTCATGACTTCAGTGTTTTAGAGTGAAGTCATGCAACCATGGGAACCTCACAGGGTGTTTAGTAAGCAAGAGGAACTGGCTCTTGGGAATGAGAGCTAACCTGTGAGCACAGAAAACGCCAAAGCAAATGTGACCCCAATGACTGTTCAATCTGCATTCCAATCAATTCTCACTCCCAGTGTCTGTACCATGGACAGTGTGAAATTACATGTGCCAAGAGGACATGTTAGAATGGCCATGCAGGGTCGGTTTTCACTTTCTCTCACTACTCTGGATTTGCTTGCACCAAACCTCAATCTACTAGCATGACCCATACGCCTTGCACATACACACAGCAGAAGAAGTTGCCATGGCAGCAAATGTCTCTGAATAAAAAAATAGACAATAACACGTCTGGGCTTTGACAGCAAATATGTGTTATGGTTAGACAGAAGCTGCAGGTGTTAGGAAGATGTGAACTAAATGTTGACAAAGAGCAAGTCATCTGCATGACTGAGATGAATGTGCAGTGGCTAAAGAAGCCATATAGTAGGGTTGTGAAGATCTTGTTCAACAAAAAAATGGCTGTCTTGAATTTATTTATTTTTTTGCCTGGAATAATCAAGTTGGTGCTATTCACAGGGGTGTAATGATACACCAAATTCAAATTCGATATAATACATATGATGGTGGTGTCTCAGTACAATACATTTTGATACTCACCTTTGGTTTCCTTTTTTAAATTGATTAATACATTCAACATTATAAAAGCACATTAACTGAATGAAATAATGAAATAAAACCTGTACATTAGAATGTAAAAAAATTAAACATGGCTAAGCGTTCACGGGTGTGAGTTACAATGGGCGTGTCTGAAGCACAGGGCTTTTCATTTCTGCTGTCAGCTTGTGCTCTTAGAGTCACACAACTCTCTGTAGCCCTAGATGTGTTTTTGAATCCTGCGTTCTCCACTACTGACTATGAACTTAAAACTGCCGCTGTGATTTCTTTAGCCTGGACCAAAGAAAGACTGCCTGAAGGCTGCCGAGAGTTGCAGTGTGTGCATGTGCGTGTACGTGTGTGTGTGTTGCTTCATGTTTTATCTACTTTTAGAGACGCTGAAGGGTGACCTGGGGGCAGATGCGTGGATGTGTCAGTGGTATTACCACCAGTGTATTGTACACATATTTGGCAGATTCAGGACACTGTAATGTTTCGGTCCACCACTCACTTGCCTTTACAACTTGCTAGATAACTTGCTAACTAACTGGGAATTCGAAATGCTTCCTTAAAGCAAACTTTACGTTGCCTAAGTTTTGGTGCTGTTTTTCACACAGTTAATATGTTAGCACACTAGTATGCCCAGTAAACTCCCATAGCCTGTCCTAATTTTAGATAATAAGGACACTACTTAGAGAGTGTGGGCTTGATTAGGTTTTATAAACAAAAGTAAAGCAACAACAGCACATTCTCAAATGAATTCTGAGATTCTGAAATGTTATGTTGTATGCAGATGGCAAATCTTGTATCTTGGCCAAAAGTAGAAGAAATTTTTCAAACATATGTACATGTATGAACACTCATGAGTTCCTTCTTCCTACTCAATGATTTCCATATATGAACTCAGAGACACGCTCACAGTACCATTTATGATCTTAAAGGCATGCCCACTCAGTGCTTCTCTCATTTCCATACAGGGGCTCAGCGGTATGGTCACATTTACATATATAATCTCACACCTTCTGTGGTCTGCAGTCTGCAGACAGACCTCGTTAAATGTTTGTGACAGATGTAAGTATTCTGAGAGAATGTGCCAGTCAGTGCCTCAAAAAAAAAAAAAAAAATCCAGAAATGCAAAAAAATTCAAAACACAAAATTTGGGATGCAATGAGTGTTTTGCTCTGTTAAGTAGGCTTCTTCAGACTTCTTCTGTTGGGCAATCACTGATTCATGATTATAAATTTCCCATCTGACCTTTGACCTTTGGACTGCCTCATGTTTCAAGTTAATAAATAAAAAAATAATTAATATACTACATGCTGCTTGGAACAGATGCTCCTTAAAGCCAAAAGTCTGCAAAATCCCATAGTAGATAAACACAAACAAACTGGCAACAGAGCACTGATGATTCATATTATTGACTTGGTGCTCCTGCTGGCAATACTGCTTGCTGGGATTGGGCCAGACTCACTGACCACCACCCAACTTGGGACAGAACAACCAAGGCTCTGTAGCAAAAAGCCCTTAAGTCTCACAAAAGTTTTGATTGCCTCTGTTTCTATACATAGTCATTGTGCAATTAACACTGATTTCTAATTATTATAGTCTGTGCCACAGGGTAGTGCATTCTTATCCTATACAAGAAATGAAAAAAAACAAAAACAAAACAAGCACAACCTCCACTCCACTCTTGCTCTCTCCTTTCTCCTTCCTCTCTGTCCTACAGCCCCTTCCGGGTATTGTGTCATGAGTTGGTCCACACCAACACGGCCAGTCTGCGTAATAGCTATTATGCTGCATTTATTTAAAGACCAAATAAGACTTTTGAAACTGAGGAGAAGAATGGGTTCACTTTTGGCATCCTTTTAACAGGAACACCATCAAGGCTCCAATCTGATGCCAAAAGGCCCATAGTGTCAGCAGTACTTCTGCCATCTGTTCCTGTGCCCTATTTCTTCCGCCTTGTTTGAGTCCCCCTTAAGGATTAAGCAGAGCCATGTGAAGTCAGCAGTAAAACTTAACTCTTCTTTCGGTATGGGGTAGGTAATGGTTTTTATCTTCATAATCAATAGTTGCAATTTTTCAACTGACCATCTAGCCTTTAAATGCTGTTGTCTCCAAAGAAGCCATACCATATAATATCAGTATGTCATACCAGCTGTCATACCAAATAATATCAGGCTAGTCAAATTTTACAGGCTCTCATTCCTTTGTACAGGCCTATGCACCCACACTGGGAGTGAGGAAATGAGCTTTAATGATGTCAGTGATTAGTGTCCCAGATAGCAGGCCAAGACTTGAGGATATAGTCATGGGAACTGGGGCATTTCTGGTAGAAGTGACCTAATAAGAGGCCGCCTTTTAAAGAACTGATCCACATGTAGCCATAAGGGTAGGTAAGAAGGCAGCCTAGAGGAAAAAAAGGCAGTAAGAAGCCACAGTTAGCTTTTTAGTGCAATGGAGTTGGGACAAATTCTGAATCTCTTAACATCATTAGACTATAAAGTCATGCAAATGAGCTCTTGTTAACTAGTCCCTGCTGGCTTTCATTAAACATCTGCTGTGTTAGCACTTGGGGTGAAATATTCCTACAAAAAGCATACAAATATAGATCTTCCAGGACTGTTCACATTTCACATACATTCTTATGAAGGTCAGTACCTTGGCAGGTCTGAATATGACAATTAAAATACAGAACCGTAGGCATACAGGTCATGCTATTAGCCACTGCTAATAGCAATAGAGAGGTAGTCACAGTCACTCTGCTACTGCCAAGAGTGAGCTCATTTCATTGCAACAATCACTTGAGTGGTGGACACACACAGGGATTAAAGCTGTAGGCCGCCATCAGTTATGCTGTTTGCTTTTATATGGAGGAATTTCCGTTTAGGTATCAGACTTCAAGTGCTGCAAGTCCATATCAAAAGTTGGCTGGCACACAGGAAGTGATGCTGGTTTGTACAGAGAGGGAGAGGATGATGGCTCAGGACCATTAGATATATGTGAAGGCTTTTCTGAGGTGTGTTTGCAAATACTGAATATGAAATTCCTCAAAAGGTAGATAAAAAAAAAACCTATGACAAGGAACAATCAGTAGGTCAGAAACAACCACCTCTCTCTTCTTCTCTCTTTCACAATTCACACATATACACACTACATGATAAGCATGAGCTGCAATTGATAACATTGAACCTGCAGTGTATAAATATCAAGGCTGATGTAACAAATGCATGAGTGTTTGCTGTATCACTTCATAGTGTTTCCATGGAAACACTGGTCTGCATTGGCACTGTTATGGTATGGGAAGAGTATAACCAATAGCACAAGTAGCATTCTTGCAATACATCAGTAATACATTAGCAGTTGGATATCTTAGCAACATCTACATCTACATCCAGTCATTTAACACCACATGTGGCCTGGGCACTAATCCAGTTCTGACAAAAAACATCGCTGCTCATTCGACTATGATAAGCTCAAATCTGCTTAAAATATGACCATGCTTACAAAAACGCTCAAGTATCCTCAGACATTTAATTTTACTATCTAAGTCATAATTTGACAGTAGCCAAACATTTCACAATATATTACAATATATAGTAATGCTCCCTGAATCAGTTTTTTAATCAAAGTGTTGAGAAAGTAGCACTATGTTATTGCTTTACCCCAAACACCAAATAACAATTGAACTGGCATTTTTACTTCACTTTAGTATTAACGCCATTGAAAGAATGAATGAAATTAGTAAAGGCCAGATAGTATAATGCAAATTACACCAAGATAAGTGGTTCTCAGATAGCTTTTGGTAATGCATTTTTGAGTGAAGCTGAACTGAACATTTTCAGTGCTCAGATTTTTACCCTGATTTCACACCTACTTCTAGATCAAAGATACATAGAAAGATACTTTCTATGTGGAAGTCTTGTTTTCTTGTCGTATATGAAGTAAGCATACGGTATAAATGTGCCATCTTCTCCAAAAAAAACTAAATTCAAATAAATACTAACAGCATTGTTGATTATTTAACTATAAATGCACACCCTGTCATGTTTTATTCCTTACGTAATTCAGTGTACTTAATTCGCTGTTGTGTATACACTGATCTGCAACGTATATGCAGATTTGTGATACCGTGTGCAACACCTTATTGGGCAAATACATTTGCTCTTAATTCCTACTCTCCTTGTTCCCTTTTTAGCACCTCCCTTTGAAGACGTGACAAAAGGAAACAAGGATTCTTAAACGCAATGTTTAATTTTTTTCACATTGGTTGCCCTGGCCACTTTGCATCGCTATAATTTTGCTTGGCCATTTGTCCCTATATTCTCAACGAAAATGAATCGGTGAGCAGAGTGATATAGTAAAATACATATAAGCCATACATCAGTTAATATCAGATATTCAACCTGACATTTTACCTCTAAACATAGATGAGTCATGAATTCATGAATAATGCACATGTGCATAATGACACGTGAATAAAACAGAAGCTGGGGTGGCGTGTGGTGCCGAGCCGCCAAGCTGGTGGAACTGCTCCTCCTCCTGCACACTGTAGACCCCAACCGAGCAGATCTGACCTGAAGAGACTGTTCATGCAGCTCCATCATGCCGAGCTAATACACCCACACACACTCGCACACATACAGACAGAACTGCTATATCCTGATCACACTGGGAGAGAAAGAAGAAAGAGGCCTGCAGCGTTGGCGTAGAACTGGGAGGCGATTTCATGTAGGACCTGCTTTTATAATATTTCTCTACAGAGAACATTTTCCTCTGCCATAAAACCCACTAAAGCACTCCATCAAGACCAGGCTGCAGTTAGGACATGAGGAAATGATAGAAGGACTTAATTGTACTGAAAATTAACTCACCCCTGTCACTTATACAAATGTAAAAAGGCAAAAGAATGCACACACACACACACACTCTATGCTAGCACTGCAATGTAAGGAATAAAACATAACAAGGCATTTTATTATAGGAAAATAATCAACAACAGGGTGGTGTGATCCACTACCACAATAAAGTTGATTATTTTCCAACAACAGCACATCCCAATGTGTTTTATTTCTCTTATACCACAGCAGTTTGACAATGCTAACAATATTATGTTTATTTCATAATAACACATCATACTTTTATCTATTTATTATATTGTGAAATGTCTATGAATCAAATTACTTCCTGTTACCACTTATGATAACCGCTATAAACTGTCATTCCGTCACACTCACCTGACTGCTACACAGCACTGATACTGGAGGCTCCTTCCAAAAAAGTAAACATGACCTCACAGAAAGCTTAACCATACGGAAGCCCTAAGAGGCCATGCTTTACTATGTTTTTTTTTCTTTCTTGTTATCTTGTGATCTTGACTTAATCTTCTCGTGATCTCGACATAACAAAAGTTGTTTTCTTGTGATCTCGACATAACAAAGGTTGTTTTCTCGTGATCTTGATTTAATTTTTTTCATGATCGCGACAAAACACAAGTTGTTTTCTTGTGATCTCGACTTAATTTTCTCATGATCTTGACATAACAAACAGCTGTTTTCTCACGATGTAATTTTATCACGAGAAAATCTCGCGCCTTGTGAATGGGACTGGTGTTGCATGTACGTTGGTGTCTTCGCCATCACCATCATAAATTGAATAAATGCCTGCTGTAGAGATGGACTTTATCTCCTTATTAAGAGATAGGGGTAGACCTACCAGCCTCCTCCTCAAGTGTCGGACACTAATGTGGAAGTTGTCAATCACTGACAGACATAGAGCTGTTTCAGCTTGAGTGAGTCCCTTATTTGTAAAAACAAATTTGTTCATTAATGATGCTGCGGGATTGCACTAAGTTTCTGCTGCCTCCATAACAATAAAAACATGTTGTTATTTCGAGTACACAAAAATTAATTCGTGATCGTGAGAAAACAAGAAAGAAAAAAAATAATGCATGGTCTCTTAGGGCTTCTGTATAACCATATCAACAGTTAATTTTTTTGGAGTGTCCACCATAATAAGTTGTTGTCCCAAGTAAGTTGTTACTATAGAAATAATAAAACGTTAGAACAAGCGCATTAATGTAAACCTTGCAGCCAGAACTACTGTCTGATCTGAGCCATGCTGTTCTAGAAAATCAATCAACGCCTACTGACCACTCAGAATCGAGCATTCAACAGCACTGTGGTATAAAATAGAACAAAAGCAAGCCTTAGAAAAGGAGTTATGCTGATATAATTATGTTATAGCTTACTAAGTCATACAGGTTGAGCATGTTTCTTTGATGGCTATTAACAACTTGGTTATATTGTTTATGATATATAGTATTATATTTCTATTATATATTTCAATTATAGTATTATTATTTATACAGCAACAACAGCATATTTAAAAATACTTAAACATTGGATTTATGGCTCTAGTTTATGGGTCTCTGTGTTGAAGCTGAACGTATCCAGTGTGAGACTTTTGAAACCACCCTATTTTTGGTACACATTTCTAAATGTAGGATTCTAGGCACATGCCATCCAGACATAGATATCTGTACCTGCCTACAAAGTGCTCCCAAAACCCCACAGCTGCAGTCCCAGCTGTAATTCCCTTCAGGATTCCCCAACAGTGTCTTGAAACAAATAATGACAAGTGCTTTTGAAATGCATGCAAGTTCTTCATTTGCATGAAAAAATAAATAAATAAATGTTTAAAGGGATTACACAGTTCATCTGGAAGTTTAGTTTAAATCAAAAGCCTTTATATTACAACTTGTCCTTTCAGCTCTCCTGAATAACAGGCTGTAATTATCAATAACATGTAGGTGGTATGCTGCAGGGGAGCAGAAATCTACTTTTAAAAAGTGCATGGTTTCTAGGCAACCAAATCAGACATTTTGTAGGCTAAGATAGGGTGAAGACAATGTGATTCATGAGTGTGAGGCAAAAATAATTAAGCTGCAGAAGCCAGACTAGGTGTGATATTCACAAAGCATCTCAGAATAATGCTGCTGATCAAGAATCTGATTCTTGTTCACGGTGACACTTTTCACATTGGCAATACTTTCTGAATATTCATTTGGGCAAGAAACAATGTTAAAACAACATGTAAGTGGGTGTATTTAAATATAAATAGTTCCGAGATGGTGCTGTGTGAGTGGCATGAAGTGGCATAAAGTGATCTATCTATCTATCTATCTATCTATCTATCTATCTATCTATCTATCTATCTTGCCTGTCTACACTGCAAAAAATGGCATCTTAACAAGTGAAAATATCTTCAATATAGTCAGATTTATCTAGTATTCCCCATTATAAGATTATAACAAACCAAATATAAGATTATTTTACCTATTTCTAGACATTTCTTTTTACTTTTTACTAATTTCAAGCTTTACATTTCCTTGTTCTATTGGCACATAATTTTGCTTCTTTCTAAAAATAAATGAGCTTAAAATTAGCAAAAATTATCTACCAATAGAAGAAGACTATTTCAAACATGAAATGAGTAAAAATGTCTAGAAATAGGTTTTAGTAATCTTAGATTTAGTTTATTCAAGATATTTTCACTTGCTAAGATGCCATTTTTTGCAGTGTAGTTACTCATAAGAAGGCAGTACTATACAGGTTATAGTGTTTATATGCGCTATTTTGCATGTAATAGCAATGCATTAAATATACTACTGATATATAGTGAGGTCCAAAAGTCTGAGACCACACTGAAAATCAGGGATTTTTTTTCATTTAAAATTGGAAATAAACAGAAGGTTTTAGAATTCTGAAATATTTTTTAAAAAGAAAGTAAATATTCAATATCCTGCACTATTTCTATGTCCCTATTTAAATCTAAGCAAATTTGTGATATTGACCATGTTAACTGCTTTGTAAAAAGTCAGATTTCCTCTTGCCTAATCTCTTCTTTTGAAGCATGTGTTCAGACGACACTCTGATGGATTTGATCTAAAATGGATCGTAAGGTTTTGCACAAACCTGTGGAGTCCACGCCAGCTCGAGTGCACACTGTCATTAAGGCACAAAGGGGACATACCAAATACTAAGAAACTCTGAAATTCATGTAAATATTTCAAGGATTCTACTTTTCACTCAAGTTGTTGTCAGTAATATAATTTGTGATGAAAATTGTTGTATTAAATTAGAAAAGAATGCAAAATAGAAGCATTCTCACTAGTGGTCTCAGACTTTTGGGCCCCACTGTATATATGAAAATAACAGGTAGATAGTTTTGTTTTAATAGGTAGAATTTCACCTTTAAATGCCCTCTAACAATGATTTTGATAAATAATATTTCAAAAGAGCTAATAGAGTTTCACAGTTTGTGATGGGGACACATAATCTGTTAAACCTACAAAATGTGTCAAAGGAAACCAGTCTAAATTCCAAAGATGGAGCAACTGAAGAGAGGCAGAGTGGAACAATGGTTTTTAGCAAAGCTCACAGACGATGATAAGCATTTAACAGTTGCAAGATGTGCCAAAATGACGACAGAATTAATAGCTCTGTCACCAGGTCTCAACAAATAACTTACATTAATGTACAAGCCTAATGTACAAAGATGCTTAACTTGCCGTAGCTATTAGAGATGTCCTGCTGAAAATGTTTTGCTGAAAATGTCTGAAATGCCAGTCAAAATACTAGCAACATCAGAATTATAGCACCATTAAACCATGTGTGCCTCTTTCAAAGATGCATTCTTGCATAAAACTAGCATCTGATTTTATTTGTCCTTGATTGATGAAGTTCATTTCATCGCAGGGCACCATACACACACACCCGACACACTCCTTTATACCGAGGTGCAATTTAGAGTAGCCAATCCACCTACCAAAACATATTTGAGAGGTGGTCAGAAACCTACAGGGATGCAGAAAACATGCAAGTAAGAATTATTAGCCATTTGTCTAAAAGCTGGTAGAAACATTTTTTTCTTGATCAAAGATAGCAATTCAATAGAAGAATGCCTGAAGAGTGCAGTATCACCAGGTGTGGTTATTGCCCATACTTTCTCTTCTCAATGCTTCAGTTCTCTTTTTGTGTACTTCTCTTTTTGGCCCAAACATATACAGCTGAACAGCCCTGTGAGATATGAAATCAAACTCCCATTAGATCATTTCTGTTGCTGGAATAATACAACTTCACTTTAATGCTGACCAGAAAAATGTTAGAAGAATTATAGTCTACATTTTCAATATGATATTCAGCTTCCTAGCTGTAGCTTTATGTACCATTAAACATATAGTCTAACTATACTAGTTTATACATGGCAAACTTATACTTTGCTAAAGCTAACTGTTTTGAAACTTTTTAAAAATCCAAACAAATGTTGCCCCTCCCTTCAGTGTTCTGTCCAAAGCTATGCCTTCAGTGTCATTTGCACAACTCGAGTAGAAGCCTCAACTTCCTGAATGGTTATATGTGGTGGACCACATAATTTGTTTTTGTTTTCTTTTTAACCTTTTACTGGGCCTGTGGACACCACAGAAACCAGAGTTCTTCCTCTAAGCTGATATTTTATTGAAAACTGCCAGAATGTGAGGGGAACCTTCACTAAATAAATTACTGACCCCATCTTTAATCTGTAGCTTCATTCTCCATTAGCTAATGAAACAGCTAGCCTTGCAGAAAGACATCAAAAAGTCTGCCCACAAAGCAGTTTACCGTTTACTCCCACTGCCACAGGTTACTCCCACTGCCATAATGAATCTCCAGGAGGGGTTTTTCCCAGCATTATAACAGGAGTTACCATAATATGTGTTTACAAACCAAAATATATCAGTAGTATTCATTAATTTCATCTTCAGTAACTACTTTATCTGGGTCAGGGTTAGGTGGAGCCGGAGCCTCTTCAAGGAACACTGGGCAAGAGGCGGGAATACACCTTGGATGGGATGCCAGTCCATTGCAGAGCACCATGCACATATTTGCATACTCATTGACAGCTAGGGGCAATTTAGAGGTGCCAAATCGCCTACCGGCATGTTTTTGGGAGGTGGGAAAGTCCAGAGAGAACCCACATGGACATGGGGAGATCATGCATAAACAGTAACCCGATTTCAAGATTGAATCTGGGACCCTGGAGCTATGAGACCATGCCACCTTGTATCAATGCTATGTTATTTTTTCACCAGAGTGTCTTTTTAACCAAATAAACCAAACACTGGAACACCATTACAATGCATGGAAAAAACCCAGAAAGAAATTAACTTAGGCACTAAAATGCAGTTTTACGTTTGCTATCGTAATATACTGGCAGTCAGCTAGGCTAACTAAAATGAAGTAGCTGTGTTTGATAGCATTTCATGGTGTTCCGTGTTTCAAGGATCTTGAGTGATTCTCATCCTCATTAGGATGCAGTTTTAACACTTTGAGTGATTCTCTGTTTCAATAACGTATGGTATTTGAACTTATTACACATTTTTGAGTTCTGTCTTTTACTTTCTGGCAAGGTGTGCATCAGGATGTCATGAACCCTTGTTATGAACCCTGGTGGTCCAGAAACAAAAGGACGTAGAATGGAAGGTTACATACGTAATTGTGGTTCTACAACTGAGTAGAGGACTGCCAAGATGATCTGGGACACTTGGGTTGATGAAAAGCCAGAGGATGTGTGTGTCATTTTGGGGGATTTTTTTATTTTATTTTTTTTTAAGGTGGGGTAAAGATCATGGTCACAAGGTGACAACTTTGCTATTGGTACGCAGCAAGGAAACAAGCAATGAGAATACTTGACTAGTTTCAAAGGAAGCTGCTTGGCTGTCCTCGACTCAGTTGTAGAACCACAGTTACATACGTTTCCTTCCATTATCTGACAGGAGTCTCTAGAAAGTCTTTTAATATCAAGGCCACTTCAGAGGTACCCTATGGTGCAACACTGCTCCCTTATGACTACCACATAATAATGGCTACAAACACACTGCTAATCAAATTACAAAGCGATGGAATACCAAAAGTAGAGCTACTTTCATGGCCTTCCCAATCATTAGAGCACAAAAGATGGCAAGGTCCTTGTGCTTAGAAGAGCTGTAGGCTTTTCTTTTTGAAAATGACAGATCAATATCATAGTTCTGGACAGCATTCAAAGAAGGTCTAAAGATGCACTAAAGGAAAAGGGTAATATCAAGAGTACCTAATAAGGTACTTGATGTTAATTCAAATTCACTGATAGTTGTATTCTGCTACTTTGTCCATTGTCTGTATGGAGCAGTGATCATCTTGATCAAAGGTCAACTGCAACATGCTGTTGAACATGCTGTAGCCCAGCAGCTGCTAGTGTCCAGTGTAAAGGCCACTTTGATTAGCATGACAGTGTGTTGGCCGCAGTGCCGCTGTGATTCTCTTGTAAAACGGGCTTAAGATGAGCTCCAAATTGAATGGAGGCTAATGAAAATTTAATAACAGTAGTACATCCATATTATTCAGGCATATATGCATAGAACTACATTATAAATAACTGGCGGTGGGGGTGTGGGGGGAGGGGTGTCCTGTGAACAAGTCTGCATCTCACTTGAGCCTGCATGCATTTGCGTCTCCAAGGTTGAGAACCTATGCTATAGCCAAACTGCTTATACTAAAAATACAGTGAAATAAAAAACACATGCAGTCCCCACTCTTTTCCACTAGCGATTCTCAGCAGGCTTCAGCTATTAATTGCTTCTTGATTTAGACTACACCTGCAGCAGGGTCTTCGTAAGAAGGCCATAAAGTATAAAAAAAAATAAATAAATAAATAAATGTATATATAAAGTATAATATAAATAAAAAACCCACCCAAAGGGACAAATCTAAGAATTTGGAGTAGTGCCATCACTGTGTGGCCAGGAACAACAGGGCAACTGAGTGCCCTTTGAAGCTGTCAAGTGCACAAATTAGGTTTGATGAGACCTCATGTTTATTCAATGTTCCAGTTGTGTGGTGTGAAAGAGATGAGTCAGCCCAACAACTCTATCAAGCAGTAGGTGTCTCTGCTGGCACAGATGGTGCAGGCTTACTGGGTCTCAAGGACATCCTGATTCAGATCTCTCCACAGCTGTCTTCGACAGGGTCATGTGAACATGCTGGAGCAAGGATTCCCTACCTTTATTGTTCCACCTGCTATTAGAGGAGCCATTATTAATGAGTCTATAGTAGGAACCTATGGTCAATGGTTATGGTTATTAATGGATCCGTAATCAATGCTTCAGATTTGGTAGCTTTTGAATATTCCAATATTCTTTTCTATTTCGACCTATCACAATCATCAGAATATTTAAATATTCCGTTGGTGGTAAATGAAATGGCTGAAAGAAATGTTAAAACTAACCATCTATTAGTATAAGCACTCAACACACACACACATCTACAGGAAAACACATTTCTATCCCATCTTCTTCTTCTTCTCTCTCTCACTCTCTCTCTCTCTCCTTTCCTACCATCCCCTTTCTGCTCTTCATAAAGCATCCTCTTGGATGAGTATTAACCGTGTCTCTGGACACATTTCTGTTCAGTGTGACATTGTGAGGGAAGACTGTGCGCTGTGTGTAATCTCCTCCGGTGTCTGAGCTGAGCCAGACATGGGGATATAAAGACTGAATTCGCCTGCGGGATCTGAATGCCTTCTCCACTCTTCTGTCTGCTCAAAGCACAACACCAGGTATTACTTCAAACAGGAGGATGAGCATGTGCACTGCAGCAGATGGGAAAAGAGCGGGAGGTATTTCTACTAAATATGCTGGAAGGTTCCATAGCTAAGGGCCTGTATGCTTTTTATATCCCTCTGTAATGCCAGAAATTTACAACAAGCATGCCAAAATGCTTTGCTTAATAAAATCAGAAATACAATCCTAGGACTTCATCTGTGATTTGATGCCATCACAGGATTACTCAATAAATATGACTGACATTTTTTCAGGGTGTTCAAATTGTTTAAGGCAAAGTTAAGGGTGCATTCACAACTATTAGTTTGAATCTGATTTCATTTGCTATTTGGTTTGGATGCACAAAAACAAAAAAGGAAAAAACTTGGCTGAGGGGTGTGTTGGACTGAAAATATACTCATATAATTCTTTTATTCATTGGTCAGAAATATGCTGACAGGAAAGGTAAGCAAACATTTGCCAGGTGTGCATAGAAAATTATATAAGTTACCAGTTTAAAAACAGTTTAAAAATGATAAAAATAACCAGTATATTTCCTCTCTTTTTTTGATGGTTCAGATATTTCTGCAGTGTTACAGCTCTGTCCTTTGGGTCAGTTTAGCAGCTGCAAGATTATGGCACAGTCACACTGTAGAAATTGTGTCTCCTAGTGAAATAGGCGTTATAACAGTGAGTCTAAAATAAACAAGGTTTTAATTATAAAAAGAACTCTCTCATTTTTCTTCAGTTCAAATATCCAGAACGCATTTCTGCAGTGCTACAGCTCTGTCCTTTGGGTCTGTGTAGCAGCTCAGTGCACAATTCAAAAGAAGAGTACGGCACAGTCACACTGTAGAAATTACATCTCCTAGTGAATTAGGCGTTATCACAGTCAGTCTGAAAGGTAATTTGGCCAGCAATTAAACCTGGGTTTTTTTTTACCAGCTTTGTAAATGCAATTCAGCATTGATCTAAGTACTAATTTAAGCCCTTTGTGTACTGGAAGTTTGTCTGAGTTGAATGGTAGCCAGCTAGCTAACTCACCAACCATAAACAGTAAAAACAAAAGTAAAAGACAGTTCTACTCTAAAATCCAGGCTCCTAAATGAGTACATGCCATATCATCCTTTAATTGTATAATTTATAGTTGGGTCAGGAAGTGTATTATAAAATAATTTTGCTTGCACAGTGCTAAAGAAAATGCTTCCTCTATATTGAATGAACTCTATATTGAGTGGTGCAATACGCTATCTATGAATTGAAACCATTGATCATGGTGAATTCCACTAAGATTAATGGATTTTCACTTGTGGAATTGACTTAAAACTAGTGTGTTTTTACTGAGTCAGAACTGTTTGCAGCTGCACTGATAAGAACCAAGATGCCCTAAAGATGTTTACAGTAAGTTATATTTTGAATGAACTAGTATCCTCTGGTTACTTATTTCCACTCAGATTCATGTGTACTAGGTGCAGACCCTATTCCCACACTATAACATACAGCTTGAACCGGTCAACACACCTAAAGCTCTTTTGTTATAGTTTAGGTTTATTTATTTGTGGCTTATTTGCTATGAATATGAGGACATTGATTATTTCCAAAATGTCCCCGAGACATATCAGTTTGCACCAGAATACAGAGCCAAAGAATTACAGAAGAATGATGTAGTGAGAGCCAGAAGGGAGTGAAAGACTGAACTTGCCTTTGCAGAGGCAGAACAGCTCAGGGTGGATGGAAATTGATGATGTCAGTGCCAGACGAAATTGAATGCCTGTGTTGCCATGATTGTTAATTTACAGTGCCACTTATTCAAGGACTTGATGTGTCTGGGGGTGAGACAGTGTCTGCACCATGCATCACTGACAGTGAAGACTTTCAGGCCGTAACACTCATGCTGTCTAAGACAGCCAAAACCAGATGGACATCATGGCTAGATGAATAATTGAACTGGACTAATGGTAGAGAATTTTGGTTTCCAGCAATCAGTATGTTTTTGTCAGACATAGCTTATAGCATATAGTACGCAGTGTATGCTATGTACAGTTTCCCTTTGCTCCACTGATGATTGCTAGCAGCATCAACTATCACATGCTAATTTGTTAACATCACATAATAAAACTATGCCTATGCTAGCATTTCAGTCACATGATTTTTCCGTTGTAATCTCCATATTTGGGACTGAATTTCTGGCTTCATTGCACAATGTGCAGGTGAAAGTTGGATAAAATTACTTGTCTTACTTCAGGAAAGAATAAATGTTACACTGACAAAGTTGATAAAATAGACTGTTTTAGAACTTTATGTACTTTTACCCAAATTTGTGTTCACCAAATTCACCAAATTTGTAGGGCTGGGATATACTGATCTGAAATTGATTTTGTTAAACATTTACATCATGGTAGACTTTTCTGAGTACTGCAGGTGTCATCAAGTGTCAGTGTTTTAATAACTCCATTGTTACCCAGTGTAAGAAGTAACTGCCCTAATAGCAAATGAGTAATGGAGTAATGGCTCACTCTTTCCACTTAAATCCAATTTGGCCCAGAATTAAATCACCACACAAGTACTGGTTGCATTTTTTTTGGCCTAGGCTCCAAATGCCATTGAAAACACTTTAATTGTGGCTGCTTACACTTGGGGCACTTTTGGCCCACAGTACATCCTTATATGCCTAAACTAAAACAAACTTGGCTTGGAATCCTCTGCTACCTGGCTGATTAATTTGGCATTAAACATTTTTGTACTAATCTTATTTATTTTTCCTCTTTTTTCTCATACTTTGTAAATGTTAGATAAAATCTTTCAGTTTGTAGTTTTTAATTATATGGTTTAATTAAAGAGATGATGTATATCTTCAAGTATTGTGATATGATATTTTTTGCCACACTGTCCAAACCTTAGAATGGGAATTGTCTTAAAACATACTCCACATATTTATGACTTTATTATACTTTAAATATACTCCGACTTTATTTGAGTCTCTATGAATTATGCAAAATACAATATTTTTTAAAATCTGTGGATTCATATTTAAAAAGGCTGAGCTGTAATGGCAGACATCCTCAAAATAGCACAGCCGCACAGCACATGTAATATGCTGTGCAAATGCAGCATTAATTATGTAATAAACCTCTGAATCATGTTTTGCAGGAGTAATGTATTGATTCATATTCATATAAGGTCAACAGGCCAAACTCCTTGTGGTGCATGGGAGCAATTATTTTAAAAATTTTGGGTCAGGTTTTAGTGTTTCTTCTAAGAGAATACAGAACCGTTCAGCAATGATGTTTTGGACTTGGATACCAGTTGGTTTTATATGACATAATAAACAACCTAGCACTGTTTTTTTTTTTTTTTTTTTTTTTTTTTTTTTAATTTGAGTGTTCCCAAACTAAGTAAATGCATTAAATTATTTTATTGATTGGTCAGAAGGTGTTAATTAATTTTCAGTAACAGCAGCTTTGAGAGTTGTATCTCCTAGGCACAGGGTTATATTAATGCGCTTGTTCTAATACATTATCATTTATTTACATTATCATCGAATAACACAGTAGTTCGTATGGTAGATGTTCCACATAAACAGATTTAAAAAGTAATTGTAGATATGGTCAGGTTTTCTGTGAGGAGACTTTTTTTAAGCACTTTTGGAGTCTACAGTGTCAGCGCTTTGTAATAGTAGTAAAGAGGTTAGAGGTAAAGCTGTAAATTATCCGACTTGGTAAATTCTTCAGTACGGGGCTTTGCAGTTTCTTAGTGACATGACAAGCTGCATTCTTGAAAAAACAACAACAACAACAAAAAACAGAGACTGCTAATAGAATAACTGTTTATAGCTGCTAATAACATAAGTGAGAAGAGGAATGTTCCATGCCCTATACTGCCCTAACCAGCACACACAGTGCAGGCAAGTTATAATCTAGTAGTGTTTCAAATCTTTGGTTTTGTCATGAGCTGTATGCCTCTGTGGGTATATTCCCAGCAAAAACAGCCTGCATCACAACAGTAACGTCATGCAGAGGAGCCCACAGGTGTGTATGAGGGACTGCACGTTGCTGCTGACATTGCATACCTGCAAGCCTCCAGTGTGGGAGGAGAAGAAAAGAGATGAGAATACAGGGAAGAGGAGGAGGACAGACAGAGAAGAGAGAGAAGGAGCTGCTGACAGATTCAAAACTAGGACACTGCAGAGAGAGAGAGGTGGCTGTAATGGCTGAAAAAAGATACTGTCCCTGTGACATATCAGATACAGCTGAAAGATGATGTTGCCTGCTTTTCTGCTGTCTGTTACTCCAAAGGTTGGGACAGAATAAAAGGGCATTACTGATCCTTCGATATAGTCATTTGGCATTTATTGCTAAAAAATTTATTACTGGAAATTTATGTATCACTGGAAAAACTGAACCCTAAATCTATCCCAAGCCAAAGAGTAATTCTGCAGTTCACTGCCATTTATCAACTAATTTAACTGACACAAATCACATTTACTGAATTTAAAGCTAAGTTGATTCACACGCTACACTTGGGGACCTTCAAAATGTCCAAAAAAAACCCAACAGAAATATAACTAAACCAAACCTTGGCAAAACCAACTGAAAATACAGAAAACATCATCTCTGACGAAGACACTAAATTTTTATTTTAAGAACAGGACATTATTGAAATTCACATGTATTCTAACAGCTACTGCTGATTTTTATGCCTGTATTTCACCATTTAATGCTTTAGGACACAACCAAATTGGACAAGCGGCAGTACTAACGTGGGCTGGTGATAAACATGCATACTTAACCTGGAGTAGGTAGCTTTTTTTTCCCCCAAGTTAAAGTTTATTATTACCGCAAGCAATTTGTATACATACCTGTGCATACACTGCAAGGAACACATAAAATACATGCTGCATTACAACTTACTCCTGGGACAGTGACACCTTGCCTGACACTCACCCACCCAGACTAAACTTCAGCACCTAACACACTAACAATCACACTCCCTCATGCATACTCACGTTTAGCATTTTTGGAAACTCTTTGCGGGTTTTGTTGCTAACATGACAAGCTGCATATTTTTTCTCTTATTAACTTCAGGAGAAAACAATTGCTTATGGCTGTTATAATGTCTGTAACAAAAGACTAACTTGTTTCACGGACATTCCCCAACATGAAATCAGCACCACTCCATTGATGATTATTGTCTTATAACTCTATACCCTGTTTTATTTTATTCCTTACATAGTAGAGTTGTTAGATTCAGATTAAGCATTGTGTATAACTAAAAATGTATCAATGTCAGCCCATTAGCAAAAAGAGGTGGAGAGGGGGAAGGCAAAGGTTCAATCACTTATATGTGTAAGTGTCTCCAAGATCATCATCTGTTGTTCTTCACACAAATTAAGATAAAATTATTTTCAATATGCAAATAAAATAAATAAATAAATTAAGAGAAACGACACTAGGTAAGCTAGCTAGTTAAGTCAGGGCTCACACTGGCTAGAACAGTTCACTGCTGTCATGAAGCAGGTAGATGGATCCAAGCTCAGGTTTTCCAGTTTTATTAAAAACCAGTAAGACAAACAAAGAAGGCCCGGTAATACTCAGAAATGTGCGAAAGGCAAAACACACATCAACTAGACGAGACTAAAGAGGCTAACAGTCAGCAGACTATGGTGACACTAATGAAGAAGATAACCAAGAATCTTCATAGACATAATGCTGAAACGAGACTTTTTTTTTTTGTTTATTTAGGTTATATTTTATTATTTAGGTTTTATTTATTTAGGTTATTTAAAGGGAGAAGGTTGATTGCAAACAATTTGATTTTGATTAACTGAAGTTCATGCGATGAGGTTGTTGGCTAAGGATCATGGGAGTTCAGAAGTCGCAGACTTTATTTATTTAATTTTATTTATTTTTGTATATTCAATACATGGACACTGTATTAGTTTGATTTCTAAAAAGCACCTGCAGTGAACTCTTAACTGTTAAACATTTTATTTGGAGGACCAAATGGGGAAAGAAATCATAAAACCAGTTAACCATGATTATTCCCATATTACACTTATACCAATCTATATAATCAGAATAAGTCATGTAAGAGGGAGTAATCACTAAAAATTAGATGTTGTCTAGCACAGCTATCACTGACTCAGCTGTAACTGTCCCTTGGTTTGTACCTTCTAGCAACTAAGGCGTTCGTGGGATGAATAAAAAAGAATTCTCCTGCAGTGTGTGAGGAGGCCCTGTTGGGTGAACAAGTTCACCCGCGCGCACACACACACACACACTTTTTGCTCCAGCCAAACAAGACGTTGGCGGCCACCCTTCCTGAGGGAGTGAGTACACCGCAGTTCCTCCCCACCAATCACACAAACACCAGTAACAACACATGAATGAGAGCAAGGCCTCCAAATACATAACCAGTGAGGTCACTGTGAGCCAAAGCAAAGTCACAAACTTTCCCTCTAACATACACACACGTATCCTCTGCAGGAAATTGCAATTTTCTTCCCCGTGGGAGTGAACCTCAGTGCATTATAGATGATGAGGGACATGTGTGATGGGAAACATTAAATATATAAATACAATTATACGACAGTTAGTTCTAATTCAATTGGACGAGCGGTGTTCCAAGAGTGCCTATATTTAGTATTTTCGCACTGGGACATTTAACTGTTTATATCACTCCGCTTGTCTGTGGTCGCCATATAAAAATTCAATTCTAGCAACAGTCCCACTGAAACCGTTACTACAGTAGAGTTAGGGACATCATCAGCGGCCATGGCAAGCAATACATTTTTCATTAATATAACTTCTGACTTGAAATGAAAGCTCATCAGATGAAAAGGCAGAAGGAAAGCCAATTTCACCAGAAGCACCTTTAACAGGAATGAACAAATCATTGTGAGCTAGGTAGCCAGCTAGCTGATGGGCTATCAGTGAGTGTGGCTTCTTTGGGATCTATTTCTGTTCACAGAGCAAAAATTAACAAATTATTTGGCCACACTGTGTCTGAAATATCGGTTACTCTATATTATGTTCTTATTTATAGAACTGTTTTATAAAAGCAATATTGCACGAACAATCATACTGTTATACTGCATATCGGCACGGCTGTGATTACCTACGGCACTCGGCCTGTGGCCTTGTGCCTGAGGCTGAATCACAGCCGTGCTGATATTCAATATAACCGCACTCTTGCTCGTGAAATATTGCTTAAATATTTACAAGCAGTACACCCACATCCTATTCGGGTAATCTGAGAAATCCCATAAATAATTTCCATCACCCTGACAGTTTGCACCTCTTGTATAATTATACTCAGTGTGCATGTGATATTATGCAGCGGCTGAAGTTGCCGTTGTGGGTCAGGATGAGCTTCATTCAATCAGATCCTCAGGAATCTGCACAGGGCTAATGACCAGAAGAAAATTACTGGAATAAAGCATCATTCATTACAGCCACACTAATGTTTCACCCGCCATTTCATTAGCTAGGGTGTTTCTTCCTCTTCTGTATACAAACCTAATGACTAACAACTTAAGACAAGGCTGAGGTGCTAATGGATAAACTGCCAGTGAGGGTCTGAGTGTCATAATGTCAACTCCAGAATTATTTTTCCCCTTTGTAATGATAGGCAAAAAAAAAAAAAAGGAAAAATTGTCTTTGTGATTAATTCGCTTCATGTCACAATGAAAATCTGACAGAAATCTAACCTTTAAATGGGGGTGGGTGATATGACAAAAATATATCATGATTCTCAAAGGCATTTCTGCAATATTTTTTATACTTTTATTTTTATTGTGTACAAAAATATTATTTATATTTAAAAATATCATTTTATTTATTACATGAATGTCTCCTGAAATGGATGTGACATACTTTATTACGATATGAGTATTATATTCTCATATGACCCAGTGCTACCTTTAACTGAAGTGAATTTATTTGCTCATTAACCACAACAACATTTCATCAAGTATGCTGAAAATCCGGAGCTGACTATATATAATCTGTAACATTTGCTACAGCTCTTGAAGACTCTCAAGGTCACATATGCAAAGGGCAAGGGCAGAGCCAGCGTGTCAGTCATATAAACAGTTCTTATGAAGAGATGTCCCTGTGTCAGTGACATGCAGTAAAAGGACAGTGTCAGCTCTAGTTCCCACACTAATCTCAGCTCTCCCAGTCTTGACCTTTTTACTAACGAGACTGGTCAGTTTGCTGTTTAAAGGACATGTTGTTGCTCATTACTTTGCTGCTGTGAACAGAGTGCCCCAGCGGGCCAGTGCCATCTCTCCCTGGACACAGCTGACAGAAAAGGGGAGAATACTAATGTGGGATCAAGATACGCACGCAGTAACAGGCCAAGAAAAAAGTTCTGCCATTCGACCACCCGGCTCATGCACAGCAGGATGTTCAGATCATGACCCACAATGCTGTGTGGCATAATCCCCCAGCATGCCAGAGCCTGGAGCAGAGCACACCTGGTCCCACGCACCTCCTCCTGCATAGACAACCTCTTCCTTTTCCACAACAGCTCAGGAGGGGGAGGTGTGAAACACAAACCAAACATGGAAAAATCAAGCACCACAGCTCTGATGCATGGGTTAGCATCCATTAGAACAATTCCTAATGCTGCTCCATAAGAACAAATTACACAATGGATGGGAACTTGAAAAGGATGCTGCAGTCTTGACCGTCTTCATCAAGGCTGAGATTCCTTTCTTACTTCACTTTTCCATCTTTAAACAGTTAAACATTCAGTTTTAAATTATGACCTAAAAATGCCTGAGAGACTATGCTGATGGACGTTGTGTACCCGACCCCTCCTTTTTCCCCAACACGGACTGCGTGATGTGATGGAAACGTTGCGTCTCTTCCATTTTCTCGCCTCTAACTCGTGTTGCCAGATTGACCAGAACACCTTCGCAGATGAACTATTAATAACCAGGCTGGAAAATACAACTGAACACGGGGTAGTACATATAATTCTATGTAGTCACACTTCCTCTTAGTTTGTAGTCATCTGCTTGGCGATTAAGTAGTGATTAAAGTGGAACCAGCCACAACTATCTGGCAACCCTGCCTCGCGTCGCATCCACTGCGTCCGTCTGCATCAGATGGAGGACAGCTGACGCCGGGCGCATTACAGCTCTGTGCTCCTGATCCATGGCTCAGTGGAACTGGAGCACAGAGAGGCGTTACACTGGACGTGTGTATTGCGTTACACACTGTTAAGGGATTGATGCGCTTTGTATCAGATTTTGGAGGATCTCTGAGGTCACTGCCCATCTGCAGTATCCTATAAACACCCAGGAAAACACAAACACGAAGAATACACCGTGCCAGGCTTTTTTTTTTTTTTTTTTTTTTTTTTTTGTACCCGGTCTCACAGAAACGCGTGATACATGCTTCAGCTCCAGCATTGCGTAATCACTAACACCGGGTTGAATTTGAATGAGATCCGTTCAGGAAAAAAAAAGACCGGTTCCTGTTCAAAGTTGAACCCAATCACCACAGTCATTTACCTTTACGTGACAGTAATAATAATAATAATAATAATAAAGAAATAACACAAGGCTCAGCTGTAAGGAAATCATTCTTACCTGCCAACAGTCTGGTTGGCGAGCTGTCGCATTCGGTTGAATTGTTTCTTCATTTTCTATATATATATTTAGAAATATATATTTTTGCTCTGCGTTAACAGCTCCAGCTGAAAAGATGCCGCATTTCTCTCAGAATAATGGCCCGTATTCCGGCACGGCTCACGGCGACAGCTACATTGTCCCAGACCTTCTCTTTCATTGCCAGCGGAGAGGAACAGAGCTGGTGTTTCAGTGCATTTTGCGCTGCGTTAGGCTGCTCCCCGTCAGGAGATGCTGCCCAATTCTCCACGATGGCCAAAGCGCCAGCGTAAAACGTCAAGCAGCCGCTGCGCCTCGGTGTACTATGGGAAAGGTAGTTTTTCCTGATAGGCTCTCACGTCCTACAAGTAGTCTGCATAACTGGGCACACTCGCAACCAGACAGTTTATCTTTAACCAACTTATCCTTATGCAGGTGGGCATGTGGGGAATGTGTCAGAGTAACGGCATCAGTGAAGAATCAGAGGAAGCTTATCAAGCTGAAAAATGAGGACTACTGTTAATGTAGACTACAAAATTCCCCAAGGTGAAGCCACCAGAGCGCTTCTTCAGCCCCAGCGCCGACACCGCCACCTCCTGCTCTTATTCATTACTCATACAACCAAACCTTCTGGGGTTCATGAGTTTACAAAACAAAGAGTCTGTGGTACGGCACTTACCTCCGATTTTCATACAGTTCATTTATTTTTTACTATCTATCTATCTATCTATCTATCTATCTAGATTGTCTGTCTGTCTGTCTGTCTGTCTAGATAGATAGATAGATAGATAGATACACGGTCTGCTTGTCTATCTATCTATCTATCTATCTATCTATCTATCTATCTATCTACCCTGTCTGTCTGTCTGTCTGTCTAGATAGATAGATAGATAGATAGATACACTGTCTGCTTGTCTATCTATCTATCTATCTATCTATCTATCTATCTATCTATCTATCTATCTATCTGTCTGTCTGTCTATCTATCTATCTGTCTGTCTGTCTGTCTGTCTGTCTGTCTAGATAGATAGATCGATAGATAGGTAGATACACTGTCTGCTTGTCTATCTATCTATCTATCTATCTATCTATCTATCTATCTATCCAGATACTCTGTCTGTCTGCCTGTCTGTCTAGATAGATAGATACACTGTATCTTGCTTATCTATCTATCTATCTATCTATCTATCTATCTATCTATCTATCTATCTACTATGCTTGTCATCTATCGATGAAAACAGCGCAAAATCACCTTTTAATATTCATGAATAAGGAAAAGACTCAATAAATATGATTATAAATTTAAAAAGAGCTTTACAGTTATAATCACACACTATAATAAGTTACAGCTGAGTGCAAAAGTTTATATTTATTTTTATTCTTTAAATAGCGTAATTGTATCGTTAGATTGTTGACATGTTGCTTTAACGCCAGTTTCCACCAGGTGGCAATATTTCCTTAATTACTAATGCTTTGACTGTAACGCAGGGGAAATGCTCTAAGCTGGGCTTCTCATATACTAACACTTGTCACTAAGCTGGTGTCTTCATTCATATGCCTTTTGTACTTTTAATTAAAGGAACACAATTGTTTATTAACATTAAAGTAACTGGAGGTGGTAAAATGGTGAGAATTCAACTCATGTCCCTCTTCTTTAACTGTACTTTCACCTGTTCATGGTTTATTTGGCTAAACATGTTACCACGCATCTAACTGGGCAGCATAATATAATAATAAAATAAAACTACAAATATATGATAATACCTTGATCAATGATTGTACAAAACATTTAAAGTCCCCATCAATACGATTTCAAATGTTAAAAACACTTTGTAATACATGTGTGTGTGTGCATGTGTGTGTGTGTGTTAATTTATTTATGTATATATCCCTAACTACAATTTAACTGTAACTAAGAGCTTGATCAGGACTGTGTGGGCATGTCAGATTGTATACTAATTGACAGCGGTGTCTCCCTGGCACTGCTAGTTCTACAAAAGCACAGCAGGAATGTTGCATGGTGTGTTTCTGTATTTTGTACATATTTGTAGTGGCATGGTGCTTGCAGAAAGTGGTCAAATCAGTGCTGGTTTAATAAAATAGATTAAAATGAGCTTTACTGTCGTCTTATTTAACTGCCTGCTATCACACAGTGGCAACCAACTTAACCATTTACAATTGTGTTTTACTGTTGGAAGCTCGGCAAGTTCAGATTCATTTTGCCGCAATGTTCCCCTTATAACATAATTATAAATTTTGATTTATTTACACAAGCACAAAAAGCATGGTTTTCAATGTGCCCATGTGTAAGTAATGAGTATTTTTTTTTTTTTTAAATCTGTTAATTAGACAGTTTGCTTACTTTTTCAGTACTAAGTGTAGATCATGATTATCTCATCATGTAGCCATTGTGTAACTGCCACTGTTAAAAATGTGAGGTTAAAAACTACTCATCGTTACCACACGCAAACTATTACACTAAAATAGTGTATACAATATGGTAAAAATTCTTGTGCTCATGCACCAAGGGGCTGAATGAACAGGAAAGAAGTCACTTTAGTTTGGCATAATCCGATGGCTAATTCTGATGGCTACCTTGGTAGCATTGGTGCCATGTGTACCAAATATTGTCATGTCTGCTCAAAAGATTTTGAAAAATAAAGGGCAGAAAAAAGAAATTTAGAATCTTTTAACTGAAAAAACATGTTCTTTCTTTTGAAGTCAGTGGTAAAGATACTAGAGAAGCTATAGCAAACTTCAAAACCAATTATAAAAATTAGTTGACAGTGGCTTAAATAATACTAATTACACTATATAAAATGTACACTACAAAAAAAAATGAACGATGAGAAATGAGAAAATGTGATATATAACAATTTTAGAAAGCAAAACTCCAAAATGGGTGAGGTAATTTTTGGTTAGCGAGGTTAGTTTGATTAATACACTAGTAAAGAATTGCTAGTTAAATACAATTAAATACAATTATAAATGATGATTAATGGCAAAATATCTTGGATTTTGTGTAGGTTCATTCAGTGCACATCATGCTTGCCTTGCACACCATGCAAATCAATTTGCTGGCTAGAAATACTAAAGTGTGGACAATCAGCTGGAGGTGTCAGTTATAGGAGCTAATAATGCTGTTTGTTAATCACACAGCAGTGCAGACTACACCCATCCAAAAATACAAATGAACACACACACACTTGCATACAAACAAACACACAAACCTTAAGCATAAATAATAGTATTCATTATCATTTATCAGAACAAATCCACGCTGATATTTTGGCATACCACAAGTATGCCAAAGCTTCACACACGAAATTTTAACACGCGGGTACCTGTGTTAAAATTGAATACCTGCAGCCATATAGTTACAAAACCAATGACTGAACAAATAACAAATGAATGAAACTTGGTAAGACGACCCCTGTTAAAAGTAGTAGTGCCCCTAGTTGTTGTGCAGTCTATTAGGACGTAATGAGACAACAGGTGGACAGCACACCATGGCCTTAGGGCTCAGTGGCCCTCTTGAGTAAGTGATACTGAAAAATGGTTCCTCGCTGCTCAGACCATTCAAACCTCATTAATCTGAGCTGCTGGAAATGGAGAGGAGATTCTCAGAGCCTTGATCTCGCCCTTCTGACCCGACCGCAACATTATTTTTCATTAGCTCAGACTCAAACACTAAGCCTGGCCCAGCAGCAATATGGCTTTTTAGTATATGTGTGCTTTACAGTTTCATGTAGAGACCTTTTGCTCTGTAACCTGCAGCTTCTGAATCTCTCCAGACTCCTTTAAATCAATACGATGGGGAAGCTTGACATCTGTGCTATTCGAAATAGACCCCTGCTGCTGAACTTCCTTAAGAAAGTCTCTCCATCATCCCATCTTACCTTGCAAGAGGAGGAAAGAATGCAGGAAGCAAAGAGGTCAAAGAGCAATAGAACATATTGTATCTGCTCTACTCCAAATGTGAATAGCTTCCTTAATCAGCAGTGCAAGTAAAGCTTTATTATTCATTAACCCCTGTGATGTAGGTCCATATGGAGTAATTGACAAGAGCAAATGGCATTAGAATAAATAACAACTGATGGTTTTCCTGCTGTTCCAAATGAATTATATTAGTGTTTCACATCTTCATTTGCACACTTGATGAATAATGAATGATGATCTTCATTTGGTTCCCCTTGTGCCTGTCCAGCTTGGATCAAAAGGTCCTTCTGTACAGCTAAAGAAGCTGTTTCTCTCTAACCATGACCTCTGCTGCTATTGATACCCGAGCTGGACTTTGGCAGTGACCCCTTGACTTCCCTACAATGGATTTTCTTGGCTCTTTAATTTTGTGCCTCTTTTATCTAACCACTGTCATTTGTATGATGTGGCTTTTTGTTGTTTAATTATTATAATTTAAATATTATAAACTTTCATGAATTCTTCAGTCAGAGAGGTTTGTAAAAGTTTGAAATAAATACTATTTGAAATGAACATGGTTAGCACACAACCTCTGAGAAAGTAACCAGTATTATTAGCCTATGTGCTTTATTGCTCCAGTGCTGTATAGTTTCATATTAGCACACAAGAGCAGCTTTAGTAAGACATTCTTATACTAAAGAGAATGTTTTATTCTTCATAAGACCTTTACTGTTAAAGTGAAATTGGTGTAATTTTGTATTTTCTTTATTATATGTCCCTTGTACCGCAGCGCTGTTGAATGCTTGACTCTCATTGGTCAGATCATGTTGATATGGTTTTCTGTATGGAGAAATTTATATATGATTTTAGAAGGAGTCTCCAGTATCAGCACTTTGCAACAGTCAGAGGTAAACCCAAGCTCTTAAGTGAACTGTTCCAGCCAGTGTGACCCCTGACTTAACTAGCTAGCTTACCTAATTTCTCTTTCTATTTAATAAATTAGTATATTCAAAATTATTTTATCTTAATTTGTGTGAAGAACAATGGATGGTGATCTTTGATTCTTTTTGATTATTATTATCTTCGATTATTTTTATATAACAGCACACCCTGTCATGTTGTATTTCTTACATATTTTGAATAGACAGAATAAACATCAACAACTGCGAGTTTTGAGGGAATATGTTTTCCCTCTTTTTTCTACATACAGCGAAATATTTCATAATTCTTGTCTGTGGCAATCACACATGTTACAAATACAATGGACAGAGATTACGTACAAACTATTGAGAAACACTGGACTGTCCCGAGCATAACTCTTTAAGCTTAATGACTAAGGCTCTTTTAGGGGAATTTTATCTAAAGTTGTGAGTCAGCTTCTGGTTCTCAAAATGTACATGCACCGTCCACCTTAGTAGGAACACCTGTGCACCTGCACATTCATGCAGTTATCTAATCAGCCTACCATGAAGCAGCAGTACATTGCATAAATTATGCAGATACAGGTCAAGAGCTTCAGTTAATGTTCGCATCAAACATCAGAATGAAGAAAAAGTGTGACCTCTGTGATCTTTGATCGTGGCATGAATGTTGTTACCAGATGGGCTGCTTTGAGTATTTCAGAAACTGCTGATCTCCTGGGAATTTCACACATAACAGTCTCTAGAGTTTACACAAAATGGACTGTCACTCACTCAATGTGAAGATTACGAAAAAGAAAAACTCTCGGTCTTTTTCTAGTCTTCAGCTGTCCAGTTTCAGTGAGCCTGTGCCCATGATAGCCTCAGATTCTTGCTTTTGGCTGACAGGAGTGGAACCTTATGTGGTCTTCTGCTGTTGAAGCCCATCCACCTCAAGGTTTGAGATGTTGTGCATTCTGAGATGCTTTTCTGCTCACCACGGTTGTAAAAAGTGCTTATTTGAGTTACTATAAACTTCCTGACAGCTCAAACCAGTCTGGTCATTCTCCTCTGATCTCTCTCATCAACAAGGTGTTTCAGCCTGCAGACCCTCCACACAAAGGATGTTTTTTGTTTTTCGCACCATTCTGTGTAAACTCTAGAGACTGATGTGTATTAAATTCCCAGGAGATCAGCAGTTTTTGAAATACTCAAACCAACCCATCTGGCACCAACAACCATGCCACGGTTGTAGACACAGAGAGCACACTTTTTCCCCATTCTGATGTTTGATGTGAACATTAACTGAAGCTCTTGATCTGTATCTGCATGATTTTATGCATTGTGCTGCTCCCATATGATAGACTGATTGGATAACTGCATAAATAAGCAGGTGTACAGAAGTTCCTAATAAAATGGGCGGTGAGAGTATGTGACATTAAAAAAAATGGTAATGACTCACAACTTCAGGTACAAACTATTGACAAATGCTGGAATATTCCAAGAAAAAACATTAGGCTTATTGATTTTAGGATCTTTCATTGGCAGTTGTACCAGAAGTTGTGTCATTATATTGGGCAACTAACACGGGAAATGCTTGAATCTCTTACAGGAAAATCTGCCTTCCCTGCTAGCCAGTCTTCTTATACAATACGATATTAAAATACTCCAGGCTAAGGTTCAAACTTTGATTCTGGCATTTAATTCAGTATGTCATATCCAGTTGCATAATGAAAATACTTCTACACTGGTTAAATTGGGCCAAGGGCACTTCTTCCGGCTTGTCCATACACAGCCAGGCCTCACCCTGGCACATGCCTGTACAGATTCAATGGCTATTAGAATCAGAGGATGAGATGTCACACTGCTTGTTATGTCCCAGCAGCAGTGAACCAGAGGATTCAGGGACACAATAGTCCCTGAGACCAGGCCTAATGAAAACGTTGGGCTTTCCGAGGGAGGGATATATTACAGCCCTAAACTGTGAGGGTTGTTTCTCCGTGACTGTAATGGCGTAAAATGATGGCTCGACACCTTAAGGCACTAAACACAGGTCTGGGAGACTGACCTGATAGTAGTCCTGGGATGAGTGGCACCAGCTCATTACAGCTGTTTACATGACCCCAAAAACATATTCTCTGCTTTTAGAGCAGGAAACACCTGGTACACAAATTATAGACAAAAGAAAATATAAATTAAGTACAGCACATTATCAGTTTTGATTTAGGTTCCAGTTCATTGCATTATTACATTGTATTCTGACTACATCATATGAAAAGTTTAGACATTTATATATTTATATATAATCTATTCACTCAGAAGAGTAGCAGTAGCTGACATCCTTCAAGTTCCACAAACTCAAAGTATTAAAGTTCTCTTAAAGTGTATTAAAGTTCAGTCAATGGTTACTATGCAGATGTTCACATAGTGTTGTTCTTCTAGCTTTTAAGCTTCAGTAATATTATTTAATTAGAAAATAATTAGTATTGCAGTCTGGTCAGTGTGAAATTCTTTATTTAAAGGGAATGTGTGCCTGTTTTCAGCTGGCTTTAACCATTTGACAAATGGCTTCTCAAGGGGAAAAACACTTTCTAAAGGAGTTTAGAAACCTCTCTAAAATGAGTTCTACATAGAACCTTTAATGGTTTTACTAGGGGAACAAAAAGCAAAGAACCTATTAGGCTTCTAGAGTTAGAATTGTTTTTCTAAAATGTATATATTAATTGGGCTCCAAAAACAATGATAGTCAACACAAAAACTTTGTGCTCCCATCCCTGCTTCTGTGTATCTCTTTATAATAGCAGTGCACTTGACTTGTCACAGGTACAGCACCTCACACACACTCACAGGGGATAATGTACTCACCAGGTGTGTCTGCTTGCTTGTGCCACTCTCCTGTGTACCTGTTTGTGTGACAAAGGTGTTAGGGTGAGAGGCTTGCATACAGATGTGTGAGTAAAACTGTGACATAAGGCAGCTGTTCAGGGAGAGTGTTAATAAATGCAATAAATGCTGCAATAAATTTCCAAAAATAAGTCATGTTGACATATAGGAGGGTGAAAAGGCAGGAATCAGACATCTTTTTTGGGCTGTTATACAGCTGCATTAGATTGAAGCTATTCACTAAACCACATGAAACATTATGGGATCAAATGTATAGTCTGACTGTTTGTCTTCTCATGATATGAAGAATTGTGTTTTATTGTGTTTTGGGTAAATAAGTGTTTTGATAGCTGACTTCAACTGAGCTGCCAGTTTGGCTTAACAATAGCAAAGTACACACTGATGCACAAGGACTTTAAAGATTCTAAAAAGTACTTATAGGCTTTTTAGCTGGATAAAACAGTGGTTTTCTTTCAAAACAATGATAGGCTAGATTCAGTGTGTTGAACTTGACGACAAGAGAAAGACAACAACATTATGTTCCTCATACCAGACATGGACATGCTTTGCAATTATAATAATTTTTTTTTTTTATTTATAGGACTTTGATGTACAGCATATTTCATTCTGATACTCTGTTTTGATACTCTTCATGGTTGGAAGCTGAGTTTTATATGTGGGTGGGATAGCTTCAGTAGAACTGAACCTCAAGGCCAGCGTCCTTGAAGAAGCCATGTTGTCTCATCTGCAAAGTTATGAAGAAAAACATTGCAAATCAGTCTTGAATTCATGAGGTGGCTAGATAATAGTGTAACTCCAGGCCATTGTTGATAGTGAGATTTACTACCGAGCTTCTGCAGTGGCAGATTCTGTCAGAAATTCAATCTTAAGACGTATAGCCCAGCTGCAGGAATAGATTCTCAGGAACAGTCCTTGGAAGAGTCTTATAGTAGTGTTACTTTAATAGCTTGCTTCAGATGGCTCAGATGTTCATTGCAGTAGACAAGTACAAGATATATACTCATACACTGTAAAGGTTGTCTGCTGTGAATCTGTTATTGTTGCCTTGTATTTCCTCCTGTTTTCCACACAGAACAGAGATTCTAATAGATTCAACATGGCCAATAGATTTATTATACTGCCCTGATACATTTTGGATTTCCTGTTCTGTTTGTTAATTATTCATTGCTGTTAAGTTCATTGCTGGCTCTTGGCAATGTCTTCTCGTCTTGAATTGTAGATCATGTAGTTTCAAAAGCATCACAGACCTAAGTGGCATTGCCAAAAAATGCCAAAAAGTGGCATTTTAAGGCTGTTGTGCTCAGGGGCACTAACACAAGTAATAATCAGCTTTTATTCCTCTTGACGTTTGTCATTAGGAATGCAGGTTGGAGTATGGACTGGGTGCTTTAATGGATGACCTTATTTTCCTCAGCCTCTGGATGAACTCCATTTAAGGTTGTCGGTGCTCTGTAATTTGAGGAAGCTTCTCATCATGTTCTGCCTCTACCTGACCTGAGGGGATGAACGATTCATTCAGTGATCAACACCAGTAAATTTTTTTTTTTTTTAGACAGACATTGTATTTTAGTCCACAATAATATATTTCATATGCAATCCATTTTAACAATATAGATCTGGGAATAATCAACAGACGGTTAAGCATGTCTTTTATGTTTATGTTCTACTCTTCTTTATTAGATTTGGACTAGGGAAGGCAGAAATGGCAAGAGACACATGTGCTATTGGGGGTTCTGTCCTACAGCAACATCCACATAAAAGGGCTCAACAGCTTTTTCCTTCAACCAAGGTCAAGGTGCTTTGCAACACTGAAGCAGAAGATATACTGAATATGATTACAGCATGCTAACCTGGGAAAAGCAGCAACAATCCTACATTAAGAGGAAAAGTTGGAAGAATGTTCATGCCTGAGTGTGCATGCACTTGGGAAAAAACACACTGGACTTATTTATGAAATAGCCACATGAATCTCGAGCAATCCATCAAATGAGGCTCCAATTAATCAAAAATAATTCCACCTGATTTTCATGGAAGAATTTGAGTAATTAATGCAATCAAACATAATTGTGAGAGTCAGAGTTACAATGTGATTGCTAAGCACTCATCGTAATTCTCATCTGATGCCAAATTCTGATTAACTTGAAATGTTGATTATTTTGAAATAATATTATTGTACTGTAGCAAAAGTAGATGATGAGTCATAGCCAAGGCTGAACTGAAAGTTCATTGTTCCCTGAGGTTCCTCACTGCTTTCTTCTCTCTGCTGGTCAGGTTAAGCATTCAGCATATATGATAAGTGACAGGCAGAAAATATTTTTTCATAATTCTGTCCTTAACATTGAACCATGTCTTTGCTGCAAATCTTTTTCCTCCTTTTTTCATGTTTATTGCTCTTAAGTGCCTTTCAGAATTTGATACCTGCTTTGAATCTAGTGGTTTTATAAGGCCATTTATTCCTGAATCTGTCAGAGTTGAATCCTCCCACCAAATGAGAGGAGTATTTCGTGACATAAAACAGAACATAAATGATTATTGCCTTATTTCAGACACAGCATTCAGTATTGTAACACTGCTAAAAAATGTAATGACCATATGGTTATTCATAGAGCATTATTCTTCAGTAAATTGATAGATCACTCTTAAAATAAGTGACACTTTATATTGTGTCTTGACAGAATTGTCATGCTCAGTTGCTTTTCCCATGTTGCGTAAAAATGAGACATTAAACAACTAAGACCAAACTGTCCAGACATGTGCGTGCCTGATAATAAAAAAAAGTGTTTACGCACGACCCTAAAAGGTTACAAAAACATAGACTTTGGAGACACTGCAGAGGTTTTTAGCCAATTCCGCAAAAGCGGCACTGTGAGTGATCACGAGATGGATCACATCTGGATTGTTTTGCTTCAACTGTTGTGAGTGAAGGGGGGTATGTAGTACAGCCAAAATCTCAAGCATGTAAGATATACATACATTCAGCTTGTTGGCAATAAAGACAGAGAAAAATGAGGGACAATAAAGAATAATGCCCGCAAAATTGATGAAGAACAGAGCATCAGTTTGTGAATAGAGTAACTTTCTTTTTTACATCATTATTAATCCTGTTTTCTGGGTAAAGATCTTCTGTTTTTGGGTTTACATATTATCATTACATAATCATTACATATTCATTCATTGTGAATACAAATGCAGGCTGAGTATGTACACAAAGCTGTAACTATAACTGCGTTAACTGGCCAATGAAATCTCCACCCCTGTTGACTTTTTTATAGCTTAAATAAACGTGTAAAATGCTGCTTAAATGAACTGTGTGGTGCTGATTATCCACTAACATAATCTTCTCTTGCTAAAGAACTAATGCTGCATTCGACTTTACATGGAATTGGGAAGTCTGAACTCTGAATTATGTAAGATACAAAGTGGAAAAAAACATGGATGAATCCATGATAGCCTGAGTTTTTTAAACAACAAGCTTGCAAGCTAACATTAATGATCATAAATTCATGATGTCTTTCTTAAACCAGCAAACTGTGTGGTCAGTCTTATAGATTTAACAAGCTAAGTTTTTTGATATAAAGTACATACAAATATAAACTCATTAAAAGTAGTGAAGTGATATTTTATGACATGATTTTATGACATTATATAACATGATGTCATATGCTCAACTTGGGGCTGAGGAGTTTGAGTTACTTTCTGAGGAGTTTTTCCCAGTCAGAAATTCCAGGTTACAAGCATTCATTAAATGCTGCATAGGTAGCTAAACAAAAAAGATTTTGCAAAAAAAAAAAAAAGTCATTGTCTTTGCATAAGTTGCAGTTATTCTGTGTCATTTTCCTGGGTATTACTTCCCAGTCCCTAATAGAGCTGCTTTTCTTTTCTTTTTGTCTTTTAATCTCACTAAATCTAAATGATTCTAAATCGGTTTTGAATTTACCTCAAATATTGCACTGAGCACCACTGCACTAGTGATTTGCGACTACAACAAAAGGGACTGAGAATCATGAATCAATTTTAAAATTGTGGTAAAAGTATCTCATATACTGTATGCAGTCCCCCCACCCCTTTTTTAAGCCAAAATACTAAGAAGATCCATATGAATGCTGGAAGGCATTCTCTGATGATGACAGGCTAATGGTACACGTTAATGAGGTACAGTAACATGTAATATCCCATTAAGGAAGATGTTCAGGACCATGGTTCTCTTTGATGTGTCACCCAAGACTTCCTGAAGTCCATCTGAAAACAAACAGGCTGCTTCTCTATGTGAAGCTGTGCATATGTGTGTGTGTGTGTGTGTGTGTGTGTGTGTGTGTGTGTGGGCGCATATTGTCTTCCGGCTGCTGAAACGCTCAGTAGTCTGGATGTCTGCACTCGCTGTTTCCCCTCAGGTGTCTTTGATTCCTACTTCAGTGTCTCCTCCTCCCCACCTCTGTGCCACTTTGATGTGTCAGTCAAAACCAAATGGGGTGCTCGTGAGCAACCAGCCACAGATGATTAGGTCACAAGGAATATATTGTCACCCACAGTATCCATCTGTCCTTCACTCACTTTATCACTTGTGATATTTTTCACATCGTCACACTTTTAAACAAACGTGTCACATAATTAGCACATGTAGGAATGAGGATGGAGGAATGAAGTCATGACAGAATTTAGAGAGGTTGGAAGTTTGGAATAATTTGCTATGAGCTCAGTGTTACATGTGTAATATGTGGGATTTAAGCAATAGTTGCTTAATAATTATTCATAAGAAAAACCCATATGCAGCATCAGGGGTTTATAAGGAAACTGAGAAATTGTTACACATTAATGAAGTATCTCTCCCCTCATGACATGACATCGTACTGACGCACTTGGAACAACATACACACACACACATATACACACACACACACACACACACAAATAAGGGGATTAGCTCTTCTCTGACATAGCAGCTCTGTAGTAATCAGCTCTGTGGTAATCCTGCTGAACATCACAGGTACTAGAGTTCCAGAGTCCCTTGCCACGAGAACACACACACACCTACCTATTAGTTCAAACGAGTTTTGCAGTGCACATGTCGTCAGGTGCATTCATATAGAACAAATGAACAATTTGAGGCAAACCCACAGGTTCAGGATACACATCTGTTACATTTGCTCCTGACCATCTTGAGTTGACAGGATTTTCCTTTTGCCAGAATCACAGGAACCACAATGTCTTTTTGGTTTCTGTACATTGAATCTTGTGTAAAAGTTATGTCTGTTGGCAAAAAGAAGTTGGCAATGTGCAAAAGAATATGACATGTGAGTCTGGGTCCATCACTAAAAGTATTTTAACCTGGGACTAAACACTAACAAGCTAATATAAGTTAAAACAATGAATGAACATTCAACATTTTAACTCAAACGTTAAAAAAAAAAAAAAATCTACAATTTCAGTATCAGGTTAGAGACCCACAGGTCAAAAAGCAAAATAAATGAATAAATAAAAAGTAAGAAAACTGACAAGGAAATAATAATAATAATAATAATAATAATAATAATAAGAAGAAGAAGAAGAAGAAGAAGAAGAAGAAGAAGAAGTAAATAATTGTGTATGGAGTATGCAAATAGAAACTGATTTAGTGCTAAATAGCCTACATGATTGCTGACGTCACATCATCTTTTAAATTGGTAAGCCTACTGAGTGAGTCAAATTCTGTGGATGATTTTATACATATTCTGGTTCCAAATATGGAACTGATATAGCAGGTATTTCCTGGATATTTAAAAAAAAAATGATTTTTCCTAAAATTATAAAATGAAAGTCAGACAAGTAGAAAGGAACTTAAAACACTTAACCCAATTATTTCTTAATTAAATATAAAGCCACTTTTAATTATTAATTTATTGGTATTTGCATTCTTATTAGAAGATTAGTCTATTTTATTTATTTATTTATATAAAAGATATAAGGCTAATTGGAAAGATATAATAAGGATTGTAATGCAGTCATTTCTTGGCTCTGATTGGTCAGTCTGAGTGTGATAACTCCTCCCCCTTTAACTGAGCGCTTATGATGCCAGGTGCTCTACACACGCGTTGCTCACTGACGGTGGAGGAAACGGGGCACGTTATCTCACACGCACAAGTTTCACATTTGTTGCAGCCCCTCCCTCGTGGACTAAAATGTCATGAATTCAGCATCTTGCAGGGAAAACACTCTGACTTAAGGCGATGTCTGCATGTCTGGAGGATTTCTGTGGGGGTTAGGGAGACACAAGTTGGCCAACATGCGTAACGGGACGCTGACGCGTAAGCGGCGCTCTTATGGAATATAGCGTGCTGTTTTGTCAGAGCTCCTGCGCTGTTTCGTTTCACCCGGGAAAAAGTAGACTTCTGGTCGCGTGCATCATGCTGACACTTTGGGCGTACATGCTTTACTGTTGCGTTGGTTATTGCGCTTCCGTGCCGAGGTTCGCGGTGGACTCGGTTGGGATGAGAACGAAGCCGGAGACGACTGCTGCTGCTGTGGACTCCTTTATCAACTCGGGAAGGGACGTTTACTCCAAAGCGCACTCGAGGGATTTGTTAAACAACAAAAACGAGCTGGACACCAGAACAGACGAGTGGGATGAGAGCAAGGCTGAGCTAAGGGCTGGGGAAGACGGGACAGCAGCGACAGGTGCCTGTAATGGGACGGAGACGAAGAAACTGCCCCAGGCCATCATCATCGGGGTGAAAAAGGGTGGCACGCGCGCGCTGCTCGAGTTCCTGCGCGTGCACCCTGACATCAGGGCTGTGGGCGCAGAGCCGCACTTCTTCGACCGGAACTACGATAAAGGGCTCGAGTGGTACAGGTGAGAGTGACTTTCTGCACAAAACTATTACTATACACTACAAGAAATAAAGGTACTGTACAAACTGTACTTTCCCTTGTCTTTGGGGTGGTACCATCCATACCATTGGGGTGGTTTTGTATCTTTAGTATCTTTTGTATCTACATACACTTCTGGGTAAAAAAAAAAAAAGGCAAAATATTAAGCTTTTAATTGTCTTAACAACAAATCATTGGTCAGGAAATTAGCAAGAATTAAACAAATAGATAAAGGAACTTAGTATGGGATAGCTTTCCCTTGTGATTTCTTTAAATGTTTAAGCCTTGTGGCTCTTGGTGGGCTGCATCAGGTGTGGCAGAGAACCAAATAATGACTTTAAGAAAAAAAAAAAAAAAATCCCAGAATTAAAATGTTGGAAAATTTTGTACACCCAGACATTTTACATCAAACATTTTAATCATTATCATGACTTTACCTTTGTGTACAAGAAGACTCTATAAGTGAATTTCCCTGTTTCTAGCTTTTCCCCAAACAAACAGTTCACTGCAGCAAATGTAAATGAGCAAATGTTGGCACAGCAGCTCTCAGGAGTGTATTTGTTTAATTCTTGCTCATTTTCCTAGGTAAAGATGCATAATAAAGATGCATCCTTGCTGGTACCACCCCAGCAACAAGAAACAGTACAGTTTGGTACCTTTATTTCTGAGAGTGCACCAGTTTCTGAAATAATGCAATTAGTACAAATTCAAGACCTATTTGGATTTGATGAAGCATTTAAGACTGTGGACATATGGCAATAGTGCTGACAAAACCTCCACTGCAGATTAATTCCAATGGATTAAATAACAGACAGACTGCTTTAATAAAAGAACAAGCTTTTAATTAAAGAATAATTTGGGGGATAAGCATAGGATTTGTGATGCATATGTTTAACACCCACTTATGTAACAGTGAAAAAGTGTCCCAGAAAAGGTACAATGATGTTGAGGTCATGATAGCCTACATTAAAGTGTGTCCTGTCCTGTTACTGTATAGTTGTACTTGTTAGAGCTGGAGACACTTGACTGTTTTGGATGTCGTGTCATAAAGGTGCAGACGATTCATCTTTAAACTGCTAGCATCATGATTCATCATCCTTTATATTGAACACTCACTCCTTTCATTGTCTTGTAGATACTCCATGTACAGGTAAAGATACTGAAATATAATACCGCAGCAGGTACAGGAAATCCTGCTTTGGCAGCCTAAGAAAGAAATACTGCTTTTTAAGAGAGTCAGGGTCATTCACACACTCACTACTTTGTGTGCAGGATGGATTCTTCTCAGAATATCTCTTCCCACATAGAGCAAAGTCTGGTAAAGTCCAGTGAATCAGACTTAAACTGAACTTTTGTAATCATAAAACAAACACAGCCTATGCAAACACACTGACTGTGTAATGTAGCATATGGTCAGTTTTTCTTGCACAACACTACTGGGTGCTTTAAGTTAGTCTGACCCTCACTTTCCATTTCTGGGCACATTTATTAGAATAAAAATTTTTATTTGTCTGTTAGACATTAATGAACTTATGCAGTGACATGAAATCTGGTTTTATATCTGTTTTTAGGGGCATAAATTCCGACAGTTGGATCGATGCTTGATTTAAAAGTCAACGACTGAAATGACTTGATGCAACAATCATAAATGGATTATTCTCAATTATAACTGGTAATAAATCAATTATTATCTAAAAAGGACAAACAACAGGTGTGTAGAAAAATAATAAATATTTTAAACTGATGTGTAAATGATTTAATAGATGATTTGCCCATAACTCTGATACTTTAAAATAATTATTCTCTACATCCTCATCCTTTGTGAATGGTAGACCTACTCCAAATTCTGAACAAAGTTGGTCATGTATTGATCGGAAGGGAGTAAATCATATTGTGTCATAGCAGATTCAGTTGTATTGTTGCTTTATGAATCGAAATTGTATCGTATCATGTAGAAGCTTGGTACTTTTACTGACGCTTGATAAAATGAGCCATGGAATTTTCACTGTAACACAGATGCATGTAAGATATCCATCCATCTTATGACAAATGATAAATCAGAATCTGGCTAAAACAAGCCAAGCACCAGATTTTCAAATCTCCCATGAAGCTTAACAGCTTGTGGCTAGAGTGTAGAGTTTTAACAATTTATGGTTGCAGGACAGTAAAACACAAAGGTCCACTAAGTACTGGTGGTTTCATATTCGTTAATAGTTTGAATCAGACCGAGGCTATGGTCAACCTTTAACCTTTTCCTTATGTATAGAGTGATTCACAATTTCTGAGGAATCATTTTCATGCTTGAATGATTATTGTGTATGATGATGTGCTGAATCCAACTACAAAGTGTGCTTCATAGTAGTCCATTTTTTTTTAGAGAAACACACAGCTGTATTCTTTCTATCCATCTCTGTACCCCATCAAAGAGACAAGGACTACTGAGCTAAGTAAAAAGCCATCAACTATACTATATATAACTCTACGTCATGTAAAGAAAAGAGCTGTAATGAAAAATGCTTTGTACAGTTGAGCCTTATGTTTTGGTGATGCTGCAGTGATCAGGATTGAATGTTGTACTAATGGTTTGAATGTCTCGATCAGTCATAAAGCCAGCAAGTTCAGGGCAGCAGCATGCTCACTGCTCTAATGACTGTCCCATTCCCTAAGCCAAAACTGCTGTCTAATTAAAACATCTCTGCATGAGGAAGCCTAGTCAGGGCCATGCACTGCTGCCTGACCTCCACCAGCAACTTGCACAATAAAAGCTCCCTAATGACTGCTCAGAGCAAAGCTTTCATTGTTAGTCTACACCACTTGTAACTCCTATGTGACCCAGTGAACTGTAATAACACCTCACTTTTTGGAAGACCTACAGTGAGTGCTGCTGCATGCAAACATAAATGTTTAGGAAGTTGAAGAAAGGATGATTTGCTTTCCTGTTAAGCTCTTTCTGTGGAGGAATGAAGGGTGTTGGCCCACTGGTTGCACTCGGACGAGCCAGAGAGGTGGATGGCTGCCTTTATCCAGCGAGCTCCATTGAATAGTTCATAGACAGAAGCCTGGAGAAGGGAGCATGTGGTCAGGAGCCAGTGCCCCCTGTGGAGACATTCAGCTAGACTTGCACTGTTGGCCCAGCATGATGAAGGCAGCCATGTGTTTCTGCAGAAGCTTTTGGACACAGCAGGGTTTTCAGCAATAGATGTGACATTCATGCCCTTTCATGACTTTTTAAGAGTCAGCAATGCACTAATTACTTATTTTGGTTCTAGATACTGATGTCTTGGTGTGCTTCATTTCACTGAAGTGTTCACTCAGACAACGTGCTATAATATGAATTAATCACCACCGATATAAGCATTGTTCATTTTCACATTTTCTGAGGAGTGTATTAAAACAAGCAGCACTATGTGTGTGTGAGAGTGCGGCAGATGCTTGCAGTAAATTGAGAGCGACTCTATTGAGAGCTCAGCAGAGGCAGCCAGGCTGTGAAAAGGAGGCGACAGAGCCCCTGAGGTCTGCATTAACCCTGGCGAGAGAGAGCACGCAATTAGAGTGAATTGTGTTGTTTCTTCCTTCACTTTGTATGCAAATGCACTCATGAGGGTGAAAGTGTTTTTTTGGCGAACACAGCACAAACTCTCAGTTTAAAAAAAAAAAAAAGGCCCTGAAAACATTTGGCCCAGGAGGAGTTTCTAAATCCTAGACAGTGGTGGACCTGTGGAACTTTCCTCCTTCTCACACATATTTATGGAGAAAATGTACTCCTCTGCTGAGTAGGGTTATAGTTGTCTAGATTGGATTTACAGATAAAGTGTTCGCGGCACTCTCTATAGCAGACCTATTCAACAGGCAGCCCACAGACCAAATGTGGCCCTTATCCATGTTTCAAATGGCCTGCCAGACTACTGCCAGTGAATTTAATAAATCATAATAATGAATAAAAAATATGTACATATTTAACTTGAAATTCTGTATAATGGACACAGTTATTCAAATCTCCAAAAATGAACAGTAGCAGATCTCACTTAATCTGTCAGCTAGTGTTTTTCTGTTAAACTAATGTAGAATGTTCAGCCTGATATTTTAATGCTGCTCTTTTGTGAGAGCTGTTGTTCGGTAGTATAAAAGCTGGACTCCAGTTATGTGTGGATTGTGAAAATGCACTTTAACCCCAGGTTGAATTTTTAAATTTTTGCTCTTATTTTCATGGCTAAGCTTTGGTAAGCTTAAGAGGGACAATTATTAGGTTGCTTAAATTTCAGGGGAAAATATTTCAAGAATTTTCACTGACTTTTTTATTTCTATATAGATGAGTAAGTGAGTGAATATCACAAGGACTGCCTCATCTGCCCCACATGTGGGCCACCTGCCAAGAAAGTTGAATAGCCATGATACAAAGATTTCTTTTGGATTTGAAAATCTTTGCTTTTATAGATATGAGGCAAAGGTGCAATTGTTCCTTTGTAGTAAAAGTAACAAAATATTATGACAATGCAATATACATATAAAGAAATAGAATATGGAACTGTTTTAGGAACTGTTTTGGCTTGAAAAACATGTTGCCACATTTCCAACATGGAACTTACCCCTAAGGCTTGACCTAGGACTGACTGTTTAAACCAAAATTTTAGTATTTTCTAATTATTATGAAATATTTTTGCTGTTTAATTATTCTGTGTATGTCACGTTCCAATAGTTTTGTACTCATTTTAGTTAACAGGCCACATTTCACATAATTCAATCTTAAGTTGGCCAGACCAGTTTAGCAGAATAATAACACATTGACTCAACACAACTCCCTTACTTGTCTTCCTTTACCAGCATTTATCTTAAAGCTTTATTATCGAAGTGTGAGGAAGATTTATATCATTCGCAAAATAATTTACAAATAAGTTGTGATTGCGTAAATATTCACCCCATTGCTGTGAAACCAATAAATTTAGTTCTAGTGAAGAATTACACATCATTAGCACATTCTGTCAGTAGCTGAGTTTATGGCAATGGGTTTATTGCTCTGTTTTGCCCTTTTTTTTTAATCTTTCAGTTTAATTACAGTCTACAAGACAATTTTAATTTAAAACATAGATTCTAAATTCTTTTTGGTGGGTTGGATTCGAATCTTTAATGGCCTGGTCCAAGCCTATGGGCTGTGTGTTTGATGCCCATGTTCGATTACATTCACGAAAAATATTAATATATTCATATATATTTTACACAAAAAATACATTTCAAACCTTTTTCCAATAAAACAACATAATCTGTTGGAAATATCAACAGAGGCAGAACATATGATGTGTGTTGATGTTGGTGGTTGTACAGCCCTTATTCTTCCCCTTTTTAGAGCAGAGACAGCTGAGGGTTCCTGCTTTGAAAATGCAGTTGCACAATTTGGCAAAAATGCTGTATAGTCATTGAATACAGGAGGTGTTTTCTCAAGGTGGGAGCAGTGGAAAATGCTATGATAAGCTACAAACAAATGACAAGGTGACATATTGTAGACATATAAGCTGCCCACACCATCCCACATTGTTTTTGATTCAGGTCTGGAACATGTCCCGAAGAAACTGTCAGATTATTTGAAGTGGCTGCATACCACCACCTCATGTCGCCTCTTGTGTGGTTTAACAAAGAAGGATGTTCTCAGAGGAATTCCTTCCAATTCCACACACACACACACATCTTTTCATGCACCGCTACTGCATTGTGTCTTAACCAGTTTACATTTTACCTTAAAGTAACATGCTGAAAGGGCTACAAAAACACTTCATGTATTCAAGGACAGAAAGCCTCCATTGAACTAGTGTATCACTATCACTGGGTTTATGCTAGCATAATAGCTACCCAGAGAAGGCCTGTATTCTGGTGCAAATTAGTGCTTTGCCACTTCTGCCACCCACTCACCATCTCATTAGAGCCTTCTGAGTGAACTTCACACCACCAAACACTCAGCGCACTTAAAGACTCCTACTTGAGCCTTTGAACATGCGACCTGATAGCAGCAAATGTAAACATGGGTTTTAGAGACAGCTCTTCAAACACTAGCTTTCCAGGATCCAGATCTGCAGACATACCTCACCTCCTCCCAAGACACAACACAACTCCAGCAACTATGCACACCAAAATCTCTTGGCTTTAGATTTATATCCTATGGGAAAGTGAGGCTGAGTGTTAACCTAATTTCATACTAACATGTGACGAATCTACAGCATGACAAGCAGCATTGAATTAAGATTTTTGAAATTCTATGCAAATTAGGTATGACGCAGTAAAACAAAAATATTGGTGCGTATGATTCCTCAGACCAATACTTCACTTCACTGTTTACAACTGAATTCCTACCTGCAATCCATTCCCATTTGTAACATATAAAACAAACAATTTTCACATTGATTAGAGCATATTTAATTTGTATTGAACTAATTAGCTTTAGAAGCTATGTATACTTACTACTGTTTCTCAATTGAACTAAACAAAATGCTGGAGATAGCTTAATATCGTTAGGCACTAGGAGAGAAGGATCTGCAGCTAGGCTACATTGCTGACAAAGTTGAACAAATCTTCCCAAGAGAATCACATTTTGTCTTTAAGGTGCCTGTTTGGAGAAATGATTCTCATAGTTCTAATCCATGTTTGTTTTGCTTGGGGACTAAGTGTAAATTTGGATCTGTAGTAAGTTTCTGAGTCCCTCGGGCTGCCAGAAACAGCCCCCAGCACTCTGGTTGTGTATCCAAGAGATGAGGAGGATAATTGCAGTGATACTGATTTGCCGCCTCTTCTCCCACATGCCCCTCTCTCATTAGCTTGGTGCTTTTTTTCAGCTTCTCTGATAATGATAATGGTCTAGAGAGATTTTGAGAGAAGGATAGATAGATAGGGAGAGTGAGAGAGGAGTGGGTCAGAAGATTACATGGGAATATACACCATGCTGTGTTTAATGTAGTAGTCGATTAAGGAGGACTACTTGGCGCAATTCATCCTGGTGCATTTACCTCCCTTCCCTAGACTCCTTATTATATAATGTAGTCTTTCCTCTTCTCTCTCCTCCTGTCTACCATTCCTCCATCTCCCATTAAATGGTAAGATATCATCTCTTAATTTTTTTTTTCCGTCAGTAGAGGTTACTAACAGCTGCCAACTGGTGTCTGCAATTGCCATTTGTAACCATATTGACTGTTCTGGGACAGTCGTCTCTCCTTTTGTTTTAACCCCAGGGGCAATTTTTTATTAAAACCCTGAAATATGCATTCAAATAAAGCACTTGCTGAATTTACTTTGTATATTTCCTTTCCTCCAAAAATATTTAAAGAGGACATGGAGGGAAATTGGAACAAGTAATACAAAATACATTTTAAATTCGAATAAATTTCTTGTTACAGTGAGTAACAGATTTAGGTGTAAATGCGCTGACATCTGCCAATACACACAAAATGTGTATCATGATGTTAACACATCCCAATTCAATATCATATTGCCCAGACATAGCATTTGGTGTTCTCTCACACCTTGTCTGTCTCTGGAGTTCTGTGCCTCCACTTAAGCTACATGGATCTGCCTGATGTTGGAAAGCACCTAGCTCTGCCTAAATCCCACTTGGCCTGTATCAGCCATTCCCCAAATGCAGGCTAATGTTAAAGGGCTAGTTTCCCAATTATAGGACCAGTCTGACCCTGCTGACTGAGCCAGCAAGGGAATAACTATTACACAGGCTCACATATGCACGAGATTCCATCTAATGAAATTCTCTATTCTGCATTTATCTCAAAGGACCACTTGATTGTTGCTGCCAATATGTTTGCAACATACAGTATTTCTGATGCATTTTTATCTTTTTATAACACCTATAGCACATTCAATTGTCTAAAAACATAAGGCACTGTATCGTGGATGTTGTCAGTGAGGCAATGAGCTCATTTTTGTGGAGACCTGGAGATGATGTCATTGATGAAAATTACCCGAAGGATATGAGTTAAATTAAAATGAACATAAGGGGACACTTGTTTTTTTTCCTTCTGTGCCTAAATATAACTCCAGTAATGAGGTATGTCATCACCTCTCTGGGTTCCATATGACACAGATGGTACACATGCTGTAGGTCTTTGCCTCTGCTAAATCTCAACCAACAATTCAGTGTGCTGGCAGTTCTTTATAGAGCCTCTGATTTCTCTAAGTGGCAGTTAGTTATGGATCATAACAACTCATTTCCAAATGATACTGCCCTAGGGTCTGAGCAGAATTAACTTTCTATATCTTGTTGCTGAGACAGCAAGTAGCTTAGGAGCAGAGACATGTGGATAGCTGGAATACTCCTGTTGATATTTACAGCGTTCATGTTCGTTTGCTAACACCATTGTCTTGTCTTCTAGAGAGCTGATGCCTAAGACTATAGAGGGCCAAATCACCATGGAAAAGACCCCCAGCTACTTTGTGACCAAGGAGGTCCCAGGCCGCGTCTACGCCATGTCGAAGGAAACTAAGCTGATTGTAGTGGTGCGGGACCCAGTTACCCGAGCCATTTCAGACTACACTCAAACGCGTTCCAAGAAACCCGACATACCCTCCTTTGAGAGCCTGACCTTCAAGAATGAAACAGCGGGCATGATTGACGCCACATGGAGTGCCTTGCAGATTGGTATGTACGCCCGGCACCTGAAACGCTGGCTGCAGTTCTTCCCACTCAGTCAGATCCTGTTTGTCAGCGGTGAGCGGCTAATCACCGACCCAGCTGGTGAGATGGCACGTGTGCAGGACTTCCTGCATTTGAGGAGGTTGGTCACCGAGAAACACTTCCACTTCAACCCAGCCAAGGGCTTCCCATGCCTGAAGAAGCCAGCAAGCAACAGCAAGCCCCACTGCCTGGGCAAAACCAAAGGACGCACCCACCCAAACATCCAGCCCACTGTGGTACGTCAACTGCAAGACTTCTACAAGCCATTTAACAAAAAATTTTACCTCATGACTGGGCAAGATTTTGGCTGGGATTGACAAATGATTAAAAAAAAACATTTTGTAAAAGTTTTTATTTGTGTAAAAAGAACAGAAGTCTATTTTATGATAATTTATTGCAGTCATTCCATTTTTATGGAAATTGGTGAGCTTATTATTTAATAGGTTTGAGTAATTGCATTACCAAATTGGGAACTTTGTAGTGAATGACCAATAGGAATTCAAATGAGGAGAAACGTCCCCAAAAGGATGACAAAACCACAATGAAATTAGTAACGGGTAAACAGTGAGCCAGTCTTGTGCAGAGAAAATGTTCTTTTTCTTCAGTCCATCCATCAAGCAATAGCATCTCTTTCAGTGTCCATACAATTCTTATCCTTAGAAGCCATGCATTCCAGACTCTAATCAGATTTTTCCAGGAGACCATTATCCCATAATCCTTTCTCATCATTTGATTAATCTCAGAGAAAGGGTCTTTTACGATGGGTCAGTTTTGGGTGCCAGCTGATCCACTACTAGTTCAGGTTGATCAATACACTAAATGATACACAACACCAATTATAATGAAAAAATGGGACAGACCAAAGCTCTAGGAAAAAAAATCAGTCAGTCATTATATTGATTAAACCCTGGTTTTCATAATAATATTTGAACTGACTTTATTTGGCGACAGTGCTTAATGTGCTTATGGAATATAATTTTTATAATTATATTTTTATAAGTGAATACTACCTGAATCCTGGGAACTATTGAGAATTTAAACTAGGTCTAATGTTGCCAAAATTTGTAACCCCTTTGACCAGGGAGTTCGCTGAGACCTCTCCATACCATAATCACGTGTTTCTTACTTGGGAGGGGAGGTTATAGTGTCATGTCCTTGGTATTTTGTTGAAGAACAGGATAGGGAGGACAAATACTCCCAAATTCTTTGGCAGAGCAGAGCAGGACCATCGGACCTATTTGGATGACCTCAGAAATGGACTCTGGAACTAAACATAATAAATAAATAAACTGAACTGCTGATTAAGCCATGTTTGTCACAAATGTAAATGGTTTGATTCAAGGCGATCAGAGGACATGGTTTAAATTCTCTGGGAAAAAGAAAAATCGATCATTGATCTTGCTATTTCATAACACACTGTATTTTCAGCAGTTTATGTTAACGGAGAAACACCATGACTTGAAGATCTACAACATCAAAAGGATTTGCCCAGTTTAAGCCATAAATTATATTTTCAAGCACAGTAAAAAAAAAAAAAAAAAGCGCAAAAACAGTTTGACACATATTTTCTAAACATTTATGTAAGGTTGGTTGAGTTTTATTCAACCCTATTAAAGATATTACATTTTCTCTTCTTATGGCTTTCCAGAGTAAGCTGTTCAGATCAAGTACTCTATTTATTGTGGTATTCAAATGTTTTTTTTTTCCAACTTTAAACTAAAATTCTGTCAGGAGATTGAGACTATGAATACTTTATGCTACAGTATTCTTCTGCAATGATAAAATAAATCTATTTTACCAAAATGCTTTGTCTTGTCCACTTGTTTTCTTTCATGCCACAGAGGATACTCTGGCAAAAATGAGCAGAGTTCTGTCCTGTGTTATAGTTTTGGACTGAAGCAGACGTATTGCTCTAGCATTACTCTACCGAAGAGAATGGGCTTCTGTGAGACTGCCACTGAGTACTATATGTGACTATAGTGGGGTTCCATCATGTGTTCCATTAAGTCATCCAGCTAATGAGCATAAGTACTGCACAGTTGCTTCTGAGTTACAACTAAGCCTACTGAGCTACGTACAATATGTGGAGCATAGGGAACCATTGTGGTCTTGTTGTCATCTTTCAGGGAAATGTTGTAGAACGTGAGAGCGATCTGGTTCCTGCTGCAGCATTTTCTTCTAACTAACTGTTTCAATTTAGAAGACAGTTTTGTCATCTAACTGTTTCAATTCATCACAGGACTACAGTTGTCATAGTGTACTGATGTGTTCCGAGCACCTTAGCTTGAGGAGTGTTGTGGCGAGGAGGAGGGAGGGATCTGGCTGTGCGGATGCATGCCTGGCCCCTCCCTCCTCCTCTACACAAGTGGTGTGTGTGTGTGTGTGTGTGTGAGTGTGTGAGTGTGTGGGTTCAACAGTCTGTAAAGTGTGCTTGGTTTGACCAGTGGGGTCCACCTGGTTCCTTCTTGTCTTCCTATGTCCTATATGGTTCCTGTGCTTTATTTGCGAATGATTTCACATCTGAACTGTCCGACTGCATAATATTTGCTTTTATGTCACAGAAAATCAAGATGATCTTTTTATCTGCATCAAATTTACCAGTACACACATAATAAAAAGAGCTCTTATATGGTAGGAGATGGATGGTAGAACATGGTGTGCATGTGTGTATGTGTGTGTGTTAGGGGTGTAATGCAATGACACTATCTGTGTCTTTGTCTGTGTCTATATCTGTACATTTATTTGTATCCGTATCTATCTTTGTATCTGTGGCTGTTTGGTAAACGAAATATCTGTATCTGTGTCTGTATTTGGATTTATACCCAAAGTGGGTGTTGCCTATACCAGAAGCCTTTTTTTTAAATACAGATACATTTGTGCATACAGGACATTTGTAAAATCCTTCTGGTGCAGTTATTATTTTTATTTCCACCTGCCTGCAGTATATTCTAACAAATTTAGTTGGTTTTATTTCCCAAAACATAAACAAACTAGTAGTCTAATTTAATCCTCTGTAACCCAGCCCAGGCAGTTACTAAGGATGAATGAACGAATTAATGCTTAAATGTGGTTGATGAATTTGGTCTTTCTTTGTGTCTCGACACTTCATATCTGACTGCTCGCTCACAGTTATGAGCTTCATATCATACTTCTTGCATAAAGTAAAAAAGTTGCATAAAGTGTTTTTGCACCCTGCAGGTTCTCAGTCACAATGCACACCTCTAGTCTCAACCAGATACCCAGTGAACCATTCCATCAAGCTTTCTAAAAAAAAAAAAGGGTACACCAAATGTACTCACAAGGATAAGAATATCTAAATGTTTTCACCTTGTAAGGACATTTAGCTTTGGAACATTTAAAAACAAAACAAAACAAACAAAAAAAAGGAAAAAAAAAAAAAACCCAAAAAAACAGAGCCCAAAAGTTAAAGTTACTTACTAAGATAAATGCAAGATAAAGGATAAATGTAGTTAGGTTTCTGAGGTTGAGATTAGGGTTAGGTGTAACATTACTTAGCTGCATTAATAATTATGCCAATGTAAGGTCCTTACTTGTGTGTGTGTGTGTGTGTGTGTGTGTGTGTGGAATCAAGCTATAATTGCTATGCTCCCAGCTGGGACATTGTTGTT
>CM075015.1:10572840-10584194 GCA_037576675.1 Pangasius sanitwongsei | reverse complement strand
TGTGTGTGTGTGTGTGTGTGTGTGTGTGTGTGGAATCAAGCTATAATTGCTATGCTCCCAGCTGGGACATTGTTGTTTGCGTAGATATCCTCAGGCTGTTGTGTGCAAAGCTTCAGTTGTCTCCAGGTTGTGAAGTGCAGTGAGTTAACACCTGGCAATTCACAATGCTCTCTTCTCATAGTAAAGCCGACAGGGAGAAGGGAGAAAGCCACAAAACTGTGTTCAGTGAATGGGAATTAGAAACAACAGGCTGTCATTGTGTCATTCCATTTGGGGATGGATACATATGAAAACAAACTTCACATCGCATGCAGTTGGCTGATGAAATGATGTTTGGTCAGGTATGTGTCCATATGAGTCTCAGGATGTGTTTAGTAAAGGGTGGTTGTAAATCTCAAAGCCTTGTAATGAATTTAGTCACTAAAAACCATGTGATCTCCTGTAAGCCACTTGAGCACAACGTATAATAGCGCCAGGTACACTGTGCTGAGCTGCAGTGATTACAGGACACCTGGTCCTTTTAATAAATTAAATAAAGATTCCTCTAGAATGTAGGAAAGCTTATGGGATAAATGTATGAAGACTGTCTAATGTATTTGCATATTGCCATTTTGAATATTAGTCCAAATATCACCAGCAGTCCAGTCTAAAAATTCCTTCCTTGTTTATGTGAAGAAACACAAGGAATTTCTTTAGGTTGCATTTCAAAATCATTTGATTGATTCTGCACATATTTGAATGAAATAAAACAGCTTGTTTTAAAAACAAAGCAACCAGCAACCCATCAGTCACTTCATGCATGTCTATGAATTGTTCCAGCCATAATATTTACACAGTTCTACTGTGGATAAAAAGAACTGCAGTCATCAATTAGACAAATGCCTTGGGTTCATTCACTTTGTGCTTTCGTCTGTACTTGACACCGCTTAATCTTAGTTCAGGAAGAAGGCAACCTGCTTGGTCCAGGGGTTCTGGGTTGAGTGGTGGTGGTGGTGCTGGTGTGGAGGATCAAACTGGCTAATGTCGGTAGCATTTTCTCTTCCAGTAAGCCAATTTATGGCTAGAGCTCGACTGCTGGTGATGACAGGTCCATCAGGAAATGGCCGGGAGTGAAGGAAATCCAACACAGGACTCTCCAGATCATTCACCTTTCACTGCATATCGGCCATACTTTGAGGTTTTATAATCACAAACGGTCAGAGGAAACACATGAGCCTTTGGTGGAAAGGTTGATTTTTGATATATGAAGAATTTTAGTGTACGGGCTATTGCCTTTATAATAGCATCTGAAAAACTTTATTTAAAGATAATTTTTGTTTGCTTTGAAATAGTAGGAGTTGTGCTCATAAGAGTTTCGATTCATAGACATTTTGAAGGCTTTTAATTTTCCTTTACTGCATTGCACTTACTCAGAGTGCTTCAGACTAACAATTATTCCATAAACAGAACAGCCATGTGTTGAGTTTAGTAACTCTCTTAAATTACAAACCTTACCTTACAAACTCAGGTGCCCGTGATATGAGCGAATCTTGAGTGGATCAGAAATGGTTTACAGTTTTTAACCAATCACACAGAATTATTCCTTAATATAATATACAATGACCACTTTAATAGGAACACCTGTACATTCATAATAATCCCCTTGGCTTGGATTATTTTCCTATAACAACACATCGCTTCCCACTAGACTGATGAGTCAGTGCAAGGAATATTCCTTTGGTTTTTAGACACCTATATTACACATACATGTGTCACCAACATAATAAAATGTTTAAAAGTTACAGTAGTCCTAGAATACAAATAAAAAAGTTGATGTTTGATATGAACAATAACTGAAATTCTTGCCTAGAATCTGCATGGTTTTATGCATTGCACTGCCGCAAGACGATTGGCTGACTGGCTAATTTCATGAATGTGCAGAGGTACAGGTGTTCCTAATAAAGTAGATGGAGAGTGCATGTTTGAAGGCTGCATTTTTTTTTAAACAAAAGTGGTTGAATGGGTTACAGCTATGACATGTTGCAAACAAGTTACATGCTGTTTTGATATGATGTGATCACCGTGATAATTAAATACAATATTTTTATTAGGTGAAAATTACATGTTTATATAACCTGTACAAATTAAGAAATGGAAATTCTACATAATATTAATAATCACTGGAACTAATGGAACTAATCTACATCTTATTAATTATTACTTGATTGTACACCCAAGTGTATATATTAAAGCAAATCCCTTGTTCCCTTGTCATAAGTAAGCTTGTTTTCTTAAGACCATTCATGCAAAGGGGTGATGGGCATAGAGCTTTGCCAAATAAGATTAGTGGACCTTACACATGGCAGTCAGTTACTCCAAGTTTAATAGCGGCCATTATGTCCTTTTAAAACCATTAACTTTGTTGCTAAAATTTTTATTGTCAAGTATTATATCTCTATGATGAAGATTTTTTTTTTTCAGGGTATACAGATGTTATTTAATCTATAGACACAAACAATTGAACTCTACTCACCCTCAAACATTAGTCATGCTTATAGTCTCTTTAAAAGTACTACCACTCTGGTGTTAGGTGGGAACATTATTCTCTTGTTAGGATAAAATGCTTTCCCTACCAAGTTCATGGTGAAAAGTCCCTGATGACTGTCTCAACATTTTCAGCCTGGTCCTACTTTACCTTTGATGAATATTAAGGCCCCATTTCCTTTGTACCGCATAATCTGATAGTTGGGTCTAGAGGCCACTTTGAGCAAGTCTGCAGTGTGTCCTTGTCACCCCACTGTCTATGCCCTAAGTGTGCCATGACCTTTTGCTTTCTGAAAGTTTTTCTGTAAAGGATATAAGCAAGGCTGTAGCCATGATTATCTCTCAGCGATAAGAATGTGATCTCTGTAGTGTGTCATCTTCTCCACCTTGCTTTCTTTAAGGACTCACAATGATGTCTACCCCGCTCCAAAGTTAAAAAAAAAAAAGAGGCGTTATGATTTGTTATCAAACATTTTTTGCATTTCTGTCACAAATGTGAGATATATTGGCTAAACATGCTTAATAAAATTTCACAATGAGCCTACAATCTGAAGGCATAATCAAAAACATATGATGAGTTAAAATGATAACTACTATAGGTCTCCAATAGGCAAACAGGCAAAGAAACAATAATGACAGCAGCAAATGTACATGAGATAAGGTTAGGATCAATAGCAAGACTTCACAAAGACAGAATAGTCTAAAAGAGGTTAACAGACTAAGGTAAAAGTAATTGACTGGGTGTTAGGAAAGCAGAGCTCTAGAAATTTCTGGCAGGGGTGAAATGTGACAATTTTGTTTAGAATTTCCTTTGAGGTTAGAGACAAAAGATAAAGGTGGTTTTATATTATGAGACTGTAGTAAAAAAGAGAGATAGAGAGAGATAAAGCACTTGGCTGGACTAATAATGTTTATGTACCCTGGGAGATATTGCAACACTTAACACATAGATAGTTTGGGAACTTGCAGGGATTTAATGTGGTTTTGCAATTAATTGCATCGTTACTCATGCTCATGAAAGTTAACAGAAATGAAAGGAATGCTAGAGCAGCATATTTCCCTAGACAGCTCTTCCACAAGCTTCTGTTTAATCAACATTCATCCTTTATCAATTTTTTTTTCTCTTCCAGTCAGCTCTTCCAATTCTGCTACCATTCCTTCATTTTCTTTTTGTTGACACAGGTACACTGAAAAAATGGAATGTGTATTCGGTTAGATTTAAGAAAAAATATTGCATATGGTTTATGTATGGATGTATGAAAACAAATTATGTTAATGTAACTCAATTCAGTCACATGGAACCGATGTACGCATTTGAATCAAGTAAATTCAATGAGCTTTTTTGTGTGTGTGGATCTCTGTGTTCACTTTACACCAATTTTTTCAATAGTAAAACTTTGAATCCTAGAAAAGAACAAAAGTTTCCATTGGCAAGAAAGGAGAAAATGGAATTCATTCAATGCTACTTTGAGGAAGGACATTCATATTTACAAGTGCACACACAAATCGACTTTCTACACTGAAAAGAATGCTCATTGAACCCAAACTCTCACCTGAGCTGAAGATCAAACCCAGGTTACTGGTATTCTGCAACAACCACATCACCGCTGCGATATTCTACCACACACGTTTCAGCAATGTTAATTTAAATGCTATAGTTATAGTATCTGTGCTATGTGACTTGATCATGCTCACGTTACATAACTCGTTCTTGTAAATAGAAACTTTCTTAAATTAGGTTTAGTATAAGCAATAAAATCACGTTTTGATGAGAAACATAATATTTTTTATGTAAACCATACGTAATATTTTTTCTTAAATCTGCCGACCACATAGTCAATTTTTTTCAGTGTATGAGATGTGAATAGGAAACTGGTCTTTTGCCATTTCTGATTGTTTTGTCACTTGGCATCAGGTGCCCATGTAGCAAACTGAAGGAGGTCTTGCGAAGGATGACTTGCAGGAAGTCAAGGTGCAAAGAATGGAATAGTAAATAGAAAAAGTTTTGTGAGGGTTAAAATCAACACTAACATATTTTCACTCATAGCATCCTTCTCATTGTTTTCTCTGTTCTCCCTAAAACATATTTATATTTGCATTTGAAATCCACTCATGTTCAAAATTTTATGGCATTCGAGTGCAGCAGTTTGACCTTCCACAAAGTAAGGAATTTTCAAACACCCAGGTTCTGGTGACAAGGCACTCATTTCTAATGTCAGTAGCTACTGATGTCCCTTTTTTTCCTCCCCAAATGCCCATAAAACTCTGATCCATAGCAAAGAGATCTGATGTTTTGATTCGTCACAGGCTAGCCTTGCCGGATTCCAAGCATTTCCATGGTTTCCTGCTTCTGCTTGTCATTCACTGTCACCTCCTTTCTTTGCCTGCTCTTTAGTAATGAACTTTCCTGACAGGATCTTGTGTAACAGTCTTCAAAGAACAGCGAAGTAGCAAAAACTGCACTGACAGCTTTCAAAAGGTGAAAATATGAAAAGTGCCAAAGTGTATCCCAGGCGCTAGGCATCTGCACCTCGAATTTATCACCATTTAGCACCTTCCTTTTAACATAACGTGGAGTGAGAGACACAAACGTCCTCCTGGTGCCTTAGTGGTAAGAAAAAAAACCCAGAACAATTAATAGAAAAAGAAAAGCCTGTTAGCTTTTCATTGGATATTTTTCAATAACATTAAACATAATTCAGTGGGAGTGAGCAAAACACTTTATGGCTCTCTCTTTCACACACACACACACGCATGCATGCATGCAAACAAACTCTGAATCATGCTTTATAGCCAGTTTAGATTCCACAACTTGGTTCCAATTCCACTGTCTGTCCTGGAGAAACCCTTCTCCGTCCCACAGCAGTGAGTTGTAATGAGCAAAACTCTGTGTGTGCATCCAGCCAGCCCAAGCCAAGCCTGACCAGCATCAAGCCACATCTAAGGCCTTCTGAATGCTCCTATAATTATTTCAGAAATTGCCCCTCCACTAAACTCCCTTTGAAGTCTTGTATCCACTTGTGCTGTCAGGCGGACGAATGAGCCCTCCAGCACCATTTCTGTTTAGCGGCTAAGCAGCTTGGCTTCATACACAACACGCCATTCTGTATTCTTGTTCTCTGTTACTCTGCCATTTTTTTTATTACATGAGCATCCAGCACACATTCATGAACACTATCACACTAATAATTTGTACTTTTATGGCTACAACACTGTAAAAAGACATTTCATACAGCTCAATTATGAGAATTACAATGCAGGCCTTTTCATTTCTCAATAATTCTTAAAGTCGATTGTAGTGAAGCAGCAAATTCTGTGGTTCGATCGTCCTGTTAAGTCAGTGACTAATGAAATAATATGCATTTAAGGAAATGAAATGTTATATAATGCATATAAAGTTTTACTAGAGATATTCACAGGCCTCATGCCAGATGCAGATTATTTTATAAGCATGTTAGCAAGTGTTTCAAAGAGCACATATCCATGCCACTTACAGCAAGGTGATGAAATGATTTTACTTAAACAGCATGTCCAAAAGTTTGCTGACTGAATCCTGCACCAGACAAATTAAGAGGCAGTCGCTTGTACGAGGAGCACTCTGGTGTGTCACAACTAGTTTAAGTCTTCATAAATCATTCAATGGACCATTAAAAAGCACCCCTTACCCAATAGAGCAGCTCTCTCAATAAAGCAACAAGTGTGAATGGTTTCTGTGATGCCAGTAAAAGGGGGTTGGAATTAATCCACTAAGCCAAGTACTCCTTTCAAGTAAGCCTAAACTGCTCCATTACTACATGTCTTATTACATGCCATCCATGTCATTTTTACTGTGAAATCTTACAGAATTGGACATGAAGTAATGTAATATGACAGATAAACAAGAAACTAAAAAGCCAGTGTAGGACTAATATAATGAAATTTGATCTTCTTATGGCTTCATTTTCTCCCCAATTTGGTTCACCTGCCAATTCCCACCCACAAGTCAGCTGTCCCCATCATACAACAGCTACCAATTAGGGAGAGTGAAGGCTAACACACGCTTCCTCCAACACACGTGAAGCCAGCAAAATGCATCTTTTTGAACTGTTGCTCATGTTGTATCACAGAGTAGGGTAACACTCTCAGAGGAAAGTGCTCTCTACCCTCTTCCACATACATGAGCTCACAGACAGCCGCTAGTGTCACTGTAATAGATAGGGGAGAGGGAGTATGCCATCCCTCCCACTTAGACAACATGACCAATTTTGCTTCCTTGGCTGCTAGGTATGAATGGCTGTGGCATCTTCAGGTTTCAAACTTGCAAGCTGGCTTATTTTCTAATAAAATTCAAATAAAAATGTCTGACCTTTCAAAATATTATTGAAGGCATTATTGTTTGTAACAAAACAAACAAACAAAACAGATCAGACATCATTATGGAATGCACACTGGGTAAAACTTTTCCTAATATTTTTTATGATGTAATTTTTTTGAGATATTTCAAATAAACTACAGTGCAGAAATGTTCATTCATGCTAAGATGCTGAAACTAATAAACCATGAGAGAGTGAGTGCTGGTTTGAAGGGAGGAACCTTCCACAACACACTCTAAGCCCTGTTGTCTTTCGTCTTTAGAGCCCACCACAGCTATTCAGAATGCTCGATCCGGGGCCAAGCCTTCATTGAGGCTGGTTACAAAAGCTCATGGGTGGCTGGCTCCAGGCTTACATTCATAGGGGAGCCGCACATTTCTCTCAGCACACACATCCAGCTCAGATCAATGTACTTTAGGCTTGCCATTATCTTCCCCTGGGTCATCCTCCTAACTATTTAAAATGAACTGAGAATACTGATCATGAGTATCATCTGGTTAATGCAGTACTCTTTATTGCACTGCCTGCAATAGTCTTACATATGTAACCTTTGGGCAATGGCCTTGAAGGGCAGTAATCCTCAAATCTGCCCAGTTCATCACTTTTCATGCAGACCAGACTAGTACTGTCACTAAAAGACTTCCTATCAAATATCAAAGGCTCAATGAGGAACAGATTCAATGCCTCATAGTAGGCAATAGAACAGAGAACATGACAATGGACATATTATCCACAATTTAAACCAAGGAAACATGAGCATGCAGACCTCTGGTCTCAATTTATTTTCTGTGCTTGTCAAACCAGTGTTATAACTGACAAATGAAAAATAAGCGAGACGAAAGTACGTCTCCTTCAGCACTTCACACAACTCTTTACAGCACATTCCTTTGGCTGGTGTCATGTAGTAATAACATACAGTTTCAGGAGTTCATTTATAGAGCTCCACATTTCTAACATGTTCATAATTGGTGATTAATAGCACATTTGAACAAACAATATTTGAACATTCATTGCTTTCCTGTAGTTTCTAATCATATCTGAATGCCAAAATAAACCTTCAGAGTTCAGACATTTTGATGCTTCCTACAACTCCTCTCCATTTCAGGAATAAAGACTTAAGAAATTCAAAAAAAAAACTTTTTTTTACATTTCACAACTGTATGAGGGTTCACTCCATGAATCATGAGCGATGCTCGCTGCAATGCATCACTAAAGTAAAACCTCTGTGTTAAAATATAGTATTGCAACTTTCTTCACTGTATAAGATTTTAATTTTTGCTCCTTCCAGAAGTTTGTTAAGCATCTGTTCATAAACATAAAGTGGAGTTGCTCTGAAACTTGTCTAGCTGCTTTACAAAAGCCAGACAGTGCTTTGGGAAATGCACTGCTTTTGTTTACCGGATCTGAGTCTGCATCAGATCCGACACACGCTGCATAACCAAAATTTATATGAGAGGGTGAATAGAAAACATGATTTAAATTTTAATTGTTGACATATTCATTGAGTGATTCCACCAGTCAGGACTGAGAGAATACAATGAGATGAGCCCAAATGAGGCCTGGATGCTTGAAACATGTATGTTTACTGGCAGAAATCTGCTTCTCATTCCATCTTTGCTGCAGTAAATGAACACTGACAGTACAGTGTGATTCCGCGCAGAATGGCAGACTGAGGCAAGCTGGTAGGAGGCAGGACTTTGCATGAAGGCTGCGGTAAAGACTGCATGCTAACAAAAAGACAAATTGTGACTGCTTCAAGATCAAAGCCATGCCACCCCTTACTCTATCCACATGCAGGTAATGAGGAAAAGATTTTATTTCTGAACATGATTTTCACTCAAGCATAGAGGCTAGTTGGGTTTCAGTGGGTGTACTGTCTCTTAGCTCAGGTCCTACTGTTAATTGATGACACTAAACCTATCAAATGATCTACATTAAATAATTGAAAGAGTTTATGTTTTGGAGTGAAGGTTTGTTTTGAAGGTTCTATTAAGTCTATAGCAGCTCACCCAAAAATACCACATAGAATATTGATCACTTATTTTGTACCTGGTATCATAACAGCTAAGTTCAGATCACAGTTACTAGAGAGTTGTGTTATTAGAATGGCAATATCAAGCTCAATAGAATGTTTTGAGGGAGATATTTTTGAGAGTAGACTTTTTGTAAAAGGAGTTCAGTGTCAACCGTCTATTTGTTAGGTTTAAATAACATGAGATGCTTAAAGCTTGGAACATCTCCAACAAGATCAGATCTCCAACAAGTACAGAGTTCACATCGCCTGCCAACTAGAAGTTTGCAGACACTACATAAGCATGATCCGGGAGCACACTGTAGATCACCCTATGTGGGGTCTGAACTCAAGCAGGATGAAGATCTGGCTCATGTTTCTCCAGCCACAAAAAAAGTCCTTGTGCCAAAAAAGAAATAAAAAGCCAAATGACAGAGAGAGAAGTCTGTAGACTGTGTATTGTTAGTAAGCAATCAGAAAATCCAAATAAACCACCAAACCACAGCAGCAGGAGTGGACTTGACAAAGCAGGACCACAACAGAGGGGCTGGAGTTGCTGGGTGGTGGTATGTACCCGCTAACCATGTTCCTTTCCTGTGAAAAAGAGAGCATGGTTTGCTGAGCAGAGTCTTGTAAGCATAGCTATATATGCTTGCTTGTAACCATACAGTCTCAGTTTTCTTAGAAGCTCAGATTTATTTCAGTGATTCTATAGTTTGTGTTTGTGAAAATGGTACATTTGCTTGGGGGAAGGCTTTGACTTTTATAGCATCATCTTGTGTTGCGTATCTACTGCACATGTATTTTGTGAGAATCGAGGCTGGCATTTTTCTAATCTGATTGATTTATTGGACTGCTTGTGCCCCTGGGATATGAAGAACAGTTCTAACATTGAGATCTGTTATTGAGTAGCATTTTTTTTATTGAGTAGCATAGTACTGCTAAACTCCATAGATGTTCTGAAAAGTTCTAGACATGATTCACAAAAGTTTTCAGTGAAGTGTTCAAATGAGTTCATTAAAAGATTTCTGTGCTATTTTGGAACCCCAAAAGCTGGTGCTAATTTCTTCACTTACCTCCATCTAAGACAGGTGCTAGTCTTTTGCAAGAAGTCAGTCCATATGCTCACTGAGAAGCAGTTAACCTGTCAAACTAAAGCTCTGGGATCCAAAAAGCAGAGCCTGAGAAAAGAATGAGTATGTCTGCAAACAGGCAACCTTCAGCAAGAGGCACGGTGTCTATCATTTTTATGGAAAACTCACTGGTCCATGTGCAAAAACCACATGTATAGTAGCTTTGTTATTCTTGACAACACAGCATGATGGGACTGCTGTGATGATGTAAAAGAGTCAGGGACGAAAAAAAACCCCCACCCACATCTTCAAAAGCAGGCCCATGATCCATCCTCTATGTTTTTTTTTTTTTGTTTTGTTCAGTCCAGCGTATGACAGGAGGACTTTGGGGTTTGTTTGTCTTTCTCAAGACTCTTATCTCCAAAGGAATGGTTGGTGCACCACATAAAGTGTGAACCCTGGACCGGAGGAAACTCATTTTGACCCTGCAGGTGGAACATGTAGACTGATAGTGGAGGCTCAAGGCAACAGAAAAGCATTGGAGTGTGAAAGCAGTGCCTTGATCTCTTAGGGGAAGTCTGATTTACTGCACAACAGAAAGGTTGAACTAATGATACTAAAAATTAATTTGATGCAGTGGTTACTTTCTCTTGCCTGTTCCTTTAAAGGTAGCACCTTATAATTTTATGCCTTAAATGAGAAAAGGGAGCTTTCAACCATTGATTTTTCTGATGAATTGTGATTTTGTCAAATCAAGGACTGACTAGAGAGGATGGACTGAAATATTCCTTTCTGAATGTCCTACCATCCATAAGGCACCAGCATCTCTCAGTTATGACTGTATATTTCAACAGGTAGACTGTAAATTGCAAGAGAAGCATAATGAGCATATCGCTTTTGTTTGGAACAAATGAAGGACTTAAGTCAGCTGTTTTGTTCTGGTACCAAAGGTCCATGTCTGCTGTCCATATGGCTCCAACAGGCCACTTACTCATTCAAATGAAAACACAAGTCATTTTACAAACTCTCAGTGTTGTCCCCATTCCACATTAAGACATAGCACTATAGTTGAATCCAGAAAAGATTAAATTTAGCATTGTTAAGGGTTTTTTGGTTTGTCCTTCTTGGGGAAAGACTGTATGTAGAACCATATAACAGAGGATCTGGTTGAAGTAGAACTTGGAACCTTTAAAGGAAAAAAACACAGCAATGAATCAAGGAAAGCAGACTGAACCTTTGTCTAAGAGTATGATGGAAGAAGAGAGGAAAGCTCAGGTTAAGTCTCATGCTTAGCTGTCAGCCATTCAGCATGACCTCAGGTTCAAGGTCAAATGGTTTATTAACTTACGCTGATGGTGACACTGACGACGGCTACTGCATAGAAGAAATGGGTAT
>CM075015.1:10473284-10572740 GCA_037576675.1 Pangasius sanitwongsei | reverse complement strand
GGTTCAAGGTCAAATGGTTTATTAACTTACGCTGATGGTGACACTGACGACGGCTACTGCATAGAAGAAATGGGTATTGAACTCATTAAGGGACTGAAAACAAATGGAGCTTTGATAATAAATGCATCTGGTTCAGGTCATGGAGCATGTCAAAAACTGAAAGTGCTCCAGGAGAGTCATTCTAATTAGGAGCTAATGTTAGTCTGACTTGTTTTTTTGTTTTTTTTTTTTTTCAAAATGCTTCAAAATAAGGCTTACATTTAAATCTTTAAATTATCACCTCCCTATGCCTTCATGCCAATTTTTTTAAACCTACAAACAAAGGCAATAATTATTTGTCTGTTTCTAAATGCCTGACAACGTTAAGCTGCTGGGAACATTAAGATTTCAGGTAATTTTCCTGTTACAAAACGAACACACATAGCTTCTCACAACCTCCTTTCTGTAATGATTCCTGGTCTAGCCATGGGCAAGACTCACAAGTGTCATGCTGCGTGCAAGATTTGAAGCTTCGTGGCGAGTCTCTTTCTTACCGTAGTTACCTCACCTCTTTTCCATCCTATTAGGTGAGGCCATGTTTTGTTGTAAAAATGATAATTATGTGTCATAAAGATTTTTTGTGGTAAACCACAAACCATGTAGCTGTGACCTGGCAAAACATAATGATATTAAGTCTTGTCGAGACATGAAGTTGTTGTCATGACTGATAAAAGCTAGTTTGAACCGTCAGGAGTTAATACCTCATGAGTTAAATGGGCATATTTCAATAGGTGAACTACCTGAACATGGAATGTGACATAGAAACTGACAGTCTCACAAGTAAAAATGCTTTGAAGTGTTCTGATTATTTATAGCTGAAACCCATTGTGAATGTATCAGTCAGTCTTCAAGGATGTACAAGAAAAATAAGTAAGTATTCTTGCTTTTACTTCTGTTTTTTTTCTATCCCCCAAATGACTTAATTCAAAACATACTTCATTTATGCCCCAGGACTTGGAGTGCTTTTATATCTGTTCCCCTTTGAACTTGAGGTGCAAGTTACATAAACTGCATACTGACTACAAGGATATCTGCAGAAAAATCTAAAGAAGTCATTCTAATTTCAAGTCATTAATCCACATTAGAATTTCACATTGATTCCTGACAATTTGACACTCAATCAGATCCATGTGATCCCTGCAAAAGACAAAAGCATTATTAAACTGAAGATCAGTGCCTGTAAATCTGTCAAACACTCACACAAACATAAAACACTAATAAGATGTTATTATTAACAGCATGGGAATTGCATCATGTTGACGCTTTAGGTAAAAGTGCTCTGGGATTTGTCTTGACAACTGTCTCCTGAGTGCACATGAGGAAATTCAGATATAGATAAGCAAACTGAGAAATGATGCAAACCCTCTTTTACACTATGATGAACTTCCATTCACCTTTTACCGCTCCCTCATCCCTGACTCTTTTTCCCTCTCTGCAAAATCATTTGTTTGTATCTCATAGGCTTTTAACAGTTTTACAGGGACACACAGCTCAGTCCAAATGTACTGGTTACTCAATACACCATTAACATCTGTCTATAGACTTTTACAGTGTGCATTTTTTCTCTCAGCGTCTATCGTTAACCTCAGTGAGGGCATTTGAGGTACTCTGTCCATCAGACTGGATTGTGAAATGCACTTAAAATGACTATAAAAAATTTTGCGTTTGCGTTTGATAGAAAAAAGTCCCAGATATAAGCCTCCTGCTTTTAGTCAGGAGTGATTAGAAGCTTACTGCAAGGCAATTAACCTGCAGGAAGAGAGGATGGGGGGATGGCTGTGGGAGATAACACCGTGGGTAGATCAGATCCAATCAGACTGTGGTGGCTACGCACTGTTTCTTGTTTATAGCTCATCCAATGGGAAACATACTCGGAAGATAGAGAGATAAGTTTAATACAGACTCGCCCAATCTGTCTAAGCAGAGCTGACACTAATAGCAAATGCAATGTTGTGCTAGTGGGGGATGAGCCTGTCTGATTGTGCTGCCAGCGGATACCCAGAGGAAGTATCTTTCTATAAGTGTTTACCTGAAGCCTGTGCTCTGTCAAGTGATACGTATGAGCTGCACTCTTCAAAGCTGCCATCCATCTTGGGGCTAAAATGTTTGCTGGGTGTAATGCAAGCTCTCATTTATCTCAGGCTGAATCATACCTATCGGGCCACTGATCATTCATTACTCACTAAAACAGAGGGTCCAGCGAGGACTAAACAAACAAACCCACAAGTACACCAAAGGCTCCAAGTGAGGTCAGCAGGGTTAAACTAGCTGAACCTGGACTGACCTTTATTAGTTTTCCTCTATTTAATCAGGCGTCTGTTAGAGAGGAGGCTAATTGTACTGGTTTAACATGATGATGGCTGGGCATAATAACACTCCCTGAACACAGAGACACAGAGCCATGAACTCTGACCAGTGGCAGTCTAATTACCGCACACTGTGCAGTGCTTGTCCAAACAGTGGCATATAATTATGCATGTGTGTAATCATATGACGTGCAAAAGACTCATCTACAAGTGAACACTACACAGGGATTAAAATGCTAAACTCTTTTTATGATGTCCCAAAATGAATCTTCGTTGTGTATCCAAAAATATGGTAGACCACTAATATAATAAGTATAATTCTTTTTCAGCCACTGAGGTTGAAATTTGGTCCCACACTAAGAATACAGTGAAGGAAAATGAAAGAGACAAGAGATCTGTAATTAGACACAAGCATGAAGGCTTAAGACACAGTAATGGAGATGATGCTGCCTGCAAGTTAAGGATTAGAGGCAATAGCATAAGATTTAAGTTTTAGAGATTACACAGTCACAGAGCTCACCTATTACAGTCAACTTCATAATTACTGGCACATTTCAAGAAAATGTGTTAAAATTATGTATACAAAATCATAAGAACCTCTGAGATAATAGCATTTTCTCTTTGAGATAATAGGAATAGCCAACCCTAAAATTAAAAAAATAATAATTTCAGCAAATGTTCATTCTTGAAAATATTTTTTTACTTAAAAGGATAAAGGATTTCGAACTGTTCTGAATGATTCAAGTGTCTCTAACCTTGTTAGAATTTAGGAAAATGCTCAGTGCTGTTATTCAATCCAGGGGAGGAGTTGTCAAGTTGTCAAACCCATTGTTGGGGGTTGGGACAATTATTGTGGAACCAGGGTTTTCTATGTAAGACTTAAAAATATTGTGTTAAAAAAGTCCCCATAGGTTCACGCATACATGTCAATTATTTTGTATCATTTTCATGAAGGGTGCCAATAATTGTGGAAATGACTGTAGGTGGTGTGAAAGCAAATGTACTTCATTTGGTTCTCACCTTCAATGCATGAAGTGCACCTGAGAGAGGAAGAGTACTAGAGGTATGTGTCTTGATAGGGAAGAAAACATTCAAACCTGGGTAATTGAGTGTGGACACATGAACAGTGCACAAAACTGTGCATGAACACATGCATTTTAGGGTCTTGTGATAATTCCTAAAGACACCAGAAAGTTAGAAAGCCAATATTTAGGTTAAGAAGTCCTCAGGTCCTAGCTGAGGAAAAACTTTATGGGAATTGAATGCACAACTGCTTAAGATGTGAAAGTTTAAAACAAGCTAACACATCAACTCCATGACGATCACTCACTTTAGCTGAGCGTGGAAGAAGCTTTTGTACTTCTCTGGCTTGCCTGACTTGAGAACTAAACCAAGAGGGGAAGAGGTCACAGGAAAGAAAAGCGAGAGGAGTGAGACGAGTGCATTAGATGGGTTATTTAGAGTTTCTGAAAAAGACTCTTCTCAGGGTGCATTACTGGGTCATATTTTTGTTAGAATGTGTGCTTTTGAGGAAAGAAAAACTCTGGTAGCAGTATATTCCTGACAGATCCTTTGCTTTCTGTCTTATTTCTTAGCTCTTTGCTTGTACTGATATATCTTTGCCTAGGAGCTTCCGTGAAGCTGGAAGTGAGAGCAGAGACTCCTGTATCTTCAGAGAGCCTGTCAGTCAAACTAGTAGCAATTTAAGCACCAAGGTCAGAGGTCAAAGGCGTCACTGGGTTGTGCATCTGCAGCTTGGGCCAGGTCTCCTCGCCAAGGCAGTCAAAGAGAGCAGCCAGCCGCACTGTAATGTGTATTAGCACCACAAAGAAGCTGCAGAGGGGCTCGGGTGGGGGCCATGCTTTGATTTTGGGGAGATTTATAGCCATGATGAAATTGGGTCTGAATATCCCCAGCTTCCCCATTTTCTCCATCATTTACTCCCATCTAAAGAGTCTGCCTTTGTTCCTGGAGACGGTCGTCTAGGATGAAAAAGATGGCCAATCTAAAGAAAGAAAGTGAGGGGTCGCTCCCCCGGCTGGCTGGAGACACTTGCTTTGAGTCCTTTATCAGCTGATGCATGGCACAAGGTGAGTAGGACCACCAGAACACTTGATCCTCTTAATCCACAACATCTTTTCCGATTAATTTATGCCTACGTGATCAAGTTGGAGGATGGAAACAAAATGCCTAATACTAGCACTGGTTCATGGTGGTCATTCTGCAAAGCAGATATGGAGAGTTGTGACCACAAATGCTGGACAATATCCTCTACACCCTGCTCTGTCTCGTCCCAGATGAGGGGCTTTACATCCTGTAGTAAATACTGGCTGTCCCTCCATGACCCCGGCAGAGATAAATAACTCTTAAGGTTAACCACGTTTGAAATGGAGCTGTGAGGCCATTACGGGCCCCCTGAGTTTTTCTTGACATTCCCAATATGTCAAGTGCTGCTGTACAAATTTGGGTTTAGAAGTGTGGAAGGTAGTTTGAGCTGTTTTAGCAATAGGTAAACAATTCATTCAATGCCACATTCTTAGTCATATTATTCCTCCTTGATAGAGGTGTTAATGGTGACAAACACATGTTGTGTATAAGCTACTGAAACAGCTTTGGCAGCATCTCTTATTGATTGATACACTGATCTAAATACTGCAACAGTTTCATTAAAACTTCTAAATGTTTCCCTTGTACTGAGCGAGACCATGAGTTATATATTGTCTTAAACTGGAACATCATGCCACTTTGTGAAATGACACTCCATGATTCTCATGGAAGGTCAGAACATTCCAGGTGACATAAATTATTTCCATATGTAGCACTGAATGACAGTAAACCTACTGGGCAATATGGCAAAAGTATCAAATTATAATACATTTTCATTTTCAAGATACACAATATGTACAACTACACTTAGGTTTGCTATAGCGTGCTAGAAAAAGACTTGCGCATTGATACCAAAAACATCAAACCCTACTGTAAACTAAATAGTTATTATTTAAATCAATTGACTAAATTGATTAAATTGCTAAATTATTGATTAAATGTACATCTATTTACCTTCCTTTGCTTTGTAGCACCAAATTAAAGGTTTAATAGTCAGTCTAATTCAAATGCAACAGATCGTCTGTGAAGTTTACATTCATAAATATATTCATCCACTCACACTGTACATGTAAAAAGTCCTAGAGAGGTTTCCTGTGGTCAACAGGCACCATATTCAGAACCATGTGAATTGCAATACAGGCTAGTGCACCCACTCTCTCTAAATAAAAACAAGTTGGTTTTATTTCTATTTATTTATATTATATACTTATGTTGTTTAGTTGTATCATTGTTACTGTTATAACTGAGTGAAATAAATAATGTCAAATACACAAGAAAACAACATGATGATATGTATCACATGAACATACCTACCTAAAGTGTAATCAGTGTCTAACATTCATTAATCTATAGTAACTGCTGTCAGGGTTGTGGCTAGTCCATCACACTCATATTCACACCTAGGGGTAATTTAGCACAACCAGTCCACATGTTTTTGGCCAGTGGGAGGAAACCAGAGAACCCAGAGGAAACCCAAACAGAGACAGAGAGAACATGCAGCACTTCAGACAAAGACGAACCCAAGCCCAGGATTGAACCAGGGACCCCGGAAGTATGAAGTGCCACAATGCCACGCTCAGTGTCTAATATATGCAGTCAAAAGCAAAAAAATTGCACACCCTTAGGACAAACTAAAGTAGGCAAAGAAGTTAAAGTTATAGTAACAAAGAGTTAAGAGTTCTAAATTGCACAGGCATACAGTAAACAAACAAAAAACAGATACATTTTCTGCAGATTTTCCACATGTTCCTGCACGATACATCTCATTTTCATTTGTAACTTATTAGAATTCAGTCTTTGTAGGTAAAATTTCCTCCCTTTTTTGTTGCACTTTTGTGCTCACCTGTAGGTGGATAAGAATCTGGCGCCATCTTGTGGTCATATCACCCATCTGCAGTTTTCTGAGCTTGGAAAGAATTCGTTTTGTTGTTGTTGTTGTTGTTGTTTTTGTTTTGTTTGTTTGTTTGCAAAGGACATTTGATTTTTAAAATGATAAATATGCTATTTCATATAGCTGTCTTATTTCTTCTTTGCTTAGCTTGATATTCGTGGTGTACTACTGCATCCCACAATGCATCGTGGCCAGCGTTAAAAAATCAGCAGGGCCATCCAGTTTATCCTTATGTTAATAAAATGTCTAGTAAACTTTGTTTTTAATTGTGTATAATTTCACTATTTATGGAATTGTTTGAGAAATGCAATGTAATATTTGTTCATAAAGATTTATTTAACTTAATTATCCGTAACACCTCAATATTTTATACAGAAGAGGAAATTAGCCATTTATGCTAAATAGCTAATTACTGTATGTATACTGTAAGTAAATAAATAAATAAAGCCGAATTAGCCTGACTGCTTTAAAGCCTTTCAGTGGCTTCATGCTGTACACACTGTAAGTGAACACATTTCACAGTAATTGCAGAAAAGACATGAGATAAGACACAAAGAGATAAGACACAAAGTAACGAAGACCTACAGTGAATGTGAATCACACAGGTAGTCACGTGACCATGCAGTATAGTAAATGCTAATTATCTCATATTACTGTACACTGTAGTCCTACTGCATTTTGTAGTATGCAGGGAAGACGGGTTCATGATTTTTGTGTGGCACGTTTGGGTGGTGTGAGAGTGCCTAAAATGTGAATGCTAATCCTATATAGAATTGTTCATTCATTCATTCATTTATGCATTCATGAATGCATTCCTTCATTCCTTCTTCTTCAGTAACTATTTTATTCTAGCCAGGTTCGCGGTGGAACACTGAGTGCAAGATGGGAGAATTCACCGCACATGGGCTGCCAAGCCATCACAGGGCACCATTCACACACTCATTCACACCTAGGGGCAATTTAATGTAGCCATTCTGCCTACCTGCATGTTTTTTTTTACAGTGGGAGGAAACCGGAGAACCCAGAGAAAACCCACATAAACACCAGGAGAACATGCGAATCCACTGCACCACTGTGCCACTCATATAGAACTGTTGTTGTATTAAAAACTATGTACAGCAACTTTAAATATTATATTTTATGTAGAAATACAAGACTCCTAAGCGGATAACCTCTCAACATGTATTTTTAACTGACTAATGTATTTTAAATATTGCCACTGACCCTTGTTTCATGTACAGATATCCACTGGTCCCACAATCAGCCTTGTAGAATACATGCAGCCCTGTAGAGCTATGCTAGGCCTCAGCCTGCTTATGGGGAGTAGATGCAAACACAGCAGTCAGCTAGAACATCTGGTTTTCTCTCATGAAGAAAAAAAATGTAAAAGATGACTTCATTCTCTTTAGTATCCCCTGAGAGGGGTTTTGCTCCATTTTTAAACAGATAATTATTGCGAGCTTAAACCATTGCAAGCTCAACTGTCATCTCAATAGAGATTGGATACGACACATTATAGCAAATATACGCAAAGAATTACTCAATTCACTTCACTTCAGATGCCCTCAGGTGGCCTAGCAAAATGAGGTGGAAAATTATGTATTATTCATTTATTTATTTTTAAAATCTTATTAAAAAAGCATACAGAACAAAAACAATTAGCTTTTGAATGGATATTTTGGCACACATACAATACACAATGTAAAATATTTTTGCTCAAATTAACAGACTTTGAGCTTATAGGTATATCTAGCTATTAATTGAAGGCAAAACAAAAAACATAGCACCATTTCACTATTCAAAAACATGAACAGAACAAAAAGTTTAAAAATCTTTTTGGTTTATCACATAAAAATAAGCACAATTTAATCATACAATCATTGTGAAATTGGATTTTAAGAATGTACTTCTATTAGATACAAGCTATGGAGTAAAACACACAAGGATAAAAATGCTCTTTATACTGTCTTCTTTGTGGTCAGCTTCAAAATATGGGCCTTCATCAAAAATGTTTCAACATTCATATGTACAAAAACTATGTAAAAGTGATATAAATAGTATCACAAACCACAGACTCGTCCTCACTGAGTCATCATTGAGTTGGATCTTCATGATTTGTCACTTTTGCATGATCACACATTTGGCATCGTTATACAGGCCAGCAGGAAAAGGTCATTTGGGTCTGTGGACTGAGTGTCATTCTCAGTGATGACAGTGGGGGGGTCTCTCCGCTGATCCTTCATTCCTTCTTCCTCAGAACGATGTAAATGAGGCCGCTTATCAGAGTGAGAGGGAACGCCAGCCAGGCTAAGACAAAGGCAAAGCCGAATGAGTAGTCCTCATCCTGCCCTCCTGGGCCCATCACTGTGTAGATAATAGCTCCACTCATCACAAATAGGCCTGCAAGAGCGAGCAAGAGAACAAGGGAAATGATGCGACACACCCATTCATCCCAGACAATAATTTGTTGTCACAGCATGCATCTGTATTCTGGTTGGAATACTTACTGGAGAGGATCTGAAAGACAGCAGTGAAGAAGAATCGTCCTCCCTTGTTCAGGGTGAAGAGTTGCCAAATGAATAAGATCAAAGACAGCAGGCAGAAGATTGTGGCTAGGATCATCAGACCCTGTACTGCCTGCAGCCAGTCTAAAATAACAAACCAGGAGATCGAAATTAACCCTGGCATTCTGAACATTCTTAATTTATTTATTTTTGACAAATGTCTTGCCTACCTGAGTTACTGGCATCTGTGCAGTGATATCCTCCATTTTTTGTTATGCAGTCATACCAGAGGTTAAAAGTCCTTGCCTGAAATTTGCTCCAAGCCTTGATTAAAGAAATAAAGATAAACCCAGGCATGCCCATCAGTTCAATAAATAACCTACACACCATAATCAAGCATGGGGTGCAAAAACACCCTGGATACTCACATTCACAGATGTAGAAATGACCAGCAGAATCAGATCCAGAAGGTGCAATATGACTGTTCCGATCAGGACGACCAGCATGGTTGCGTTAACCTGTACCTGAGGCAAAAACAGAGGGAGCGGAATATTTAGTAATTATTAGTATATATTAGTATGTGGTTTGGGACAGAGTGCATTACAGGAGATAAACATCACCCCAGCAGTTCCCTCTATCTGGTGTATTAAAGGTCATTTTTACATGCAGTATATTATCGGGACAGCAGGAGGCGCTCTGTTCTAACTATTGCAAGATGATCTTGGCCCCAATGTGTACTTCAAATTTAAAAACTTATTGCACGTCTACGTTATAGTAACAAACAGAGGAGAAAACATCGCTGAAAAGATGTAAACACTTGAATACACATCCATTTAGCTTGGAAAAGATGCAGCAAGACCAAGCAGGCTTCCAGGTTTGCATTCTGTCGCACTGAGAAAAAACTTGTAAACAAGTCGGTTAAAAATTCTCTGGAGATAGTAGAGATTGATATGTAACAGATAGAGTATTTTTTAGATGTTTCTTTTTAAAATAAACAAGCTTTTTTTTTTTTTTTTAAATCAGAGTGGTTGTTTTCCTCCACATTTGTGAGCAGAGCTTTGGGAATTGGGGCGTGGGCTACACGCAGCCCATCCGTTTAAAGCGAAGCATGCACCGCTCACATGCAACACAACGACTGGAAAAGTTACTGATTTGCGCAAAAGATGACAAAATAAAACCCTCACATCCAAAATCCTACTGCGATAAAAAGTAAACAGTCTATTAATGACGCAGAAGGTTTCTTCCATGATGAAAAATAACGGGAAATCCCATCTCCTGCGATGCTGATCATCCTTCAAATACACATGTGACTGTTTTGACCAAAGTGTTAAAAAAAAAAAAAAAAAAACTCCAACTTACGAGGTGAAGTGAAGAATCCTTGAAAAGAGTTAGAGAGAGGAAGCAGGAGAAACACGCCGAGCCACCTTTACTACGAGATCTTTGTATAGATTCCCCGAAACCACGGGCTCTGGATTCCAGATGTGGATTTTCTTTTGCCTCTTTTTTTTTCAGGAACGTGAGAACACCGCCCTGCGCGCGCCTGTGCGTCACCACACACGCCTCTGCCTCCACACACACGTAGTGCACTGCAGAACTGGCCTACTACACTGTTTTGGTGCCTTATAGACGGCTCTCAGAGCAAAACGAGAACTTATTAAGATTTTATTGAGCAGTGGTTCAGTGTTTCGCTCGTGCTTTGTTTGGTCCTGGCGCAAAAAAAAAACAAAAAAAAAAACGTTCAGACGCGTGCTCACACTTTATGTTTGGTTCAGGGTTTTTTCAGGGGATTTGCGCTTTTATGTACTTTTGCACAGAGTCATTTACATTGCACAAAGTTATTTAACGGAATAGTGTGTGTGCCCCTCCCAGTGGCCCCGCGGTATGCCCAGAATGCCGGCGTGTGTAACAACACCCCTATTTACTCCGACAGCTGGGGTGGGAGCGCTGAGCTTAAACTTTGCCAGACCCCTCATCGCAGCAGGGATTGTGAAGGAGTGAGTCACAGCCCCACCATGTTTACACCATGTTCACCATTCCATGTGGGTTTTACTCAAATGCTGTAAAGTGTGGAACGCAAGTAAGGCCAGAGCTTAAGGATATATGCTCTAGCACCCATTACAGAGGTAGAATGCTGCTCTAGGTTTATTCAGGCATTCTCATTTTTATGGAGTTAATATATTTCACACAATTTTTGCTATGAAGTAAAGGACTTCACTCTATGCAAGGGTGCCAGCTTGCTTATAAAGTCCAACACTATGACAAATATTTACAAAGTAAATAACCAAATCAATACAATTTAACAATGCTGTATTAAAAACAGTAAATCTTCTGTGTTTGGTCTGAGGTAAGTGAATATCATTCATTCATTCATCTGGGTTGAGGCGGATCCAGAGCCTAATACCAGGAAAACTGAGTACGAGGAGGAAATACACCCTGGATGGGATGCCACACTTAATCACACCTAGGTAGCCAATCCACCTACTTGCATGTTTCTGTGAGGCGGTGTGAAATCAGAGAACCTGGAGAAAACCCATACGGGCACGGGGAGGGCATGCGAAACTCCACACCTGAGCTACCAGGTATGAAAATGATTAGACCAATTCATTGATGCATAAGTACAGTACATTCATGCAGTCAGTGTAAATTTCATATGAATTTACTGTAGATAGCTGACTGTAGTCCTGTATTGCAAGATCTGTGTTGGGTGAATCAATAAGACACATGTATTCTGTGTAAAATACATTATTTTGGAAAACATGTAAAGTCTGATCCAGTGCTAATCCGGTGTTTCAGGCTAGTATAGAACCCAGATTGTTGCATCCTTGTTGCAACTATGTTTGAATCATAACAACTATACATGCATGTGCAATATTATACGCATTTACTCATTGCAGTAAAATTCATAATGTAAACTCAATGCTTAAACTACACTCCACAACCTGAAGTAGCAGTTCAAACATGGCCCAATGCCGTAGGAAAACCACAGACCTGGCAACACTGTCACTGTGCTGTGCGTCACAACCCTACAGTTTTCAAAGAGCACTATGGTAAGGCATCATCTCTGCCATGCCTTCTTGCTGGAGTAGTGTTTGTAAATATAGTGGTGAAAGCATGTCCTGGAGTTAGGCCCTGATCTGTGGTTTGGCTCCAAGGCCTAACTCTGCCTAAGTCCTGAATCCACAGCCTGGACACGAATGGAGGACTGTGGGTAAGAGAGGGATGACCATTAGCATCTGCAGTGGGGTAATAACTCTGCTGTGCTCTGACTCAGTGCAGCAGGTGGCAAAAAGGGCCATAAATATAAATATCTCTTTGTGGGTGATCTGCTCATTGCTCCCTTGGTGGTACAACATGAGTGCTGAGTTCAGTGCAGGGTTGAGGGTGACTCACTGCACGTGTTATGCTCCATTGTATCTCACAGCTTATCTCATATCCCACTGTTTACTGTCAGGGACAGCAGAGTGGGAATGCAGTGTGCACTAGATTAGTGGTTTGATGTTTGTTGGTCCATTTGAAGCTGGTCCACAGCAGGTCTTAATGAACTTTCACAAGTCCTTTGTGTGACTGCGGTTCAGTGCCAGTACAAATGACATAATCATTAGCATTGTGATTTCATGAAGATGACATCACTGTGAGGTTAATGCCATTACTGTGTCTAGGAGCAGTGAAAAACCAGATCCTGACATCTCTGAGATGTGATTTAGTCCTAGCACACACAAAAAAGTTTAGCCACAGTAGTGTTTTCAGTCTGTTTCCCAAAAGTTTCCTGTTAACACTAAAACACATTTACATATATGGCCTTTATATAACTTCTGCTATATTTTTTTTGTTTTGAACAATGTATGTCCCAGTGTCAACTGTATGCAAAACAAAGCAGTCAAGTGTGAAATTAAAAAGCAGCATTATAAGTCCCCCCAGCTTGGAATTGTAGAGATCATATTAATCATACAACAGTATTTTTAGAAGTGTACATTTTCAGTGTTACCCTTTTAGTGTGGATGGAGAGGCAAAATGTGTGTTTACCAGTGTTTGTGTGGACTAGGCCTTAGATAGTGGTATATCACATACAATGGGCATGGGGAAACTCATGATTATTAACTACATGAATTCACTTTTTCTGTCTTTTTTTTTTTTTTTTTTTACACCCAAATTGATATTGACATTATAGCACAATAACATAGCATCAAAATTTCTCCTTAACATAGATCAGTTAAGACACATTTATGTATGGACAAAATGTGTCATAGTATACTTTTGTCCATCTGCATGAAGCTGTCTTTTCTTTAAAGTTAGGTCATACATCTATTGTAACTATATCCATGTGTTTAGACACTAAGTGTGAGGCTGACTCTGAACAATACACAACAACAAATCCATTTGGCAGTGTACAACAGCCAGACCATGTGGCTCCATCTTAATAAATACTACATCTATATTGTCATAAAAATTTATTATGCTGACTTAAACATTTCTGTGTGCAGAATCATTCAGTAATGTCAAAAGTCCACGTGATCAGAGGGAATGAGAGCCTCCACTGGCCAACTGCAGGCACATCTGGTTGAGACAGCTGCAGTGGGAACCTCACATGGGCTGGTAGTAAGAGGAGAGGAATGGTGACACCCACTGCAGAGTGATCACTACAATGTTAGAAGCCAGTAACAAACATTAAGATTCTTTGGGTGTAGTGAAGAATTATGTCATGTCAGTGTATGTCCATGGAGGAACAGCCTGATGCCATAGTTATGAACTGGATGAGCACTAACTCTGAGGTGCCATTACTCTGAAACTGGCTAGATTAATATATTTCTTTTTATACGGTTTTTGTTGAGAAGTTTGGAGCGTGCTATGAAGATTCTTGGTATTCTTGGGACTCATTTTCCTCCCATAGGATGTAAACATCAAAAGCAATGATGGACTGGTAAACTCCTAGTTTTGCAAAGCACATTAAAACAGCTGTTTAGCACAATAAATTATAATGCTTTGTTTGCAGTTTTGCCTTTCTTTATTTGACCTTGATTTCCTTTCTCACTTTCTATTCTCCTGACTTTGCATGGTTCGTGTAGTGAAAGGGAACCTCTTAGATCTTTGAGATCTTTGAAATCTCTGAACTCTTTCTCTCTTCCCCTCTCCCTTTCTCTCCCTCTCTCTCTCTGTTTATGTTTCGCCACTTAGTGACTATCAGATAACAGGCCACAGATCTCAAAGGCGGAGCTAAAGGGGCCCCAGGGCAGCCTTAGTGAAAGCATTGGGCAGTCACAGTACTTAAAATGGTGGCATACAAACTTTCTCTCAGTTACACACATGCACAGACACACTGGTGTTGAGGCTACAAACAGACAGCTCCATGAATTCCTCTCAGCATTGTTGTCGCTCCGGATGTTGGATGTTATCTTTAATTCTCAGTCTTTGCCAAGTCTTAGTCGTACACTTTACACCAGACAGCAGCTGCCTGCATTTCTGCAGTTAAATCCGAATGAGAGGGTCAATTGTGCAATGATCAAACTTGATATGGCAATTGTTGCAGCCTTAATCCAATTAGTCAAACTTTGAGACTTTTGAGAGGAAAACCCTGTCAGATCTTCAGTGTGAGATCCTAAACTCAACCTCTCTACCTCACCCAGACTGATCAGGAACAATACCCAAACAAATCGCTGTCACAGACCATGACGAAAGCCAGATCCTGGCACTTCAATCACCTCCACCATCTGCTCGTCATTAGCCTTGGCTTCCTGTTTGAGACTGTGTCATCAGCACACACCCCTTTTGCAGGTTTGAGTGAACACACTCAGAGGGGTCGTCTGACTATTGCCTGGTGAGGGGGAGGAGGGGAGAATCCAGACAGAATCCAGTCTGCCCAGAGCTGACATCTGCCTGGCCTCTGAAACAGAGTCATCTGAGATCAGCTCTCAGCCAAAGTTCACCAAAATTGCAACAGTCCTGAGTGAACATCCACGATGCACTCTTGTCTATATTACAAACTGATACTGATGATATGAAAACTGGCCACATTTTCTTTACTACTTTTTGTGTGGCTGTATGTGGGGGAGAAGGCTCTGATTATCTCCATCTGTTACCAGCAGGCACAGCTCCTGTTAGATATAACAGCCTCATGCCAAATAGGTCACATGATCTGACCTGAAGGAGAGGTAGGAGGCTTTTCTTCTGCTGTTGTGAGACTTGTTATTGCAAAGCGATTAGCTCATCCCTGGGTGTTGTCCTCTTTCAGTTCTTATAGTAAATCTTCTCTCTCTCTCTGTCTCTCTCTCTCTCTCTCTCTCTGTCTGATACAGCTGGCTCAGTATGAACCCTTGATGCACGCATACATAAAGGGTGTGCACTTGACCACTTCAGTCACACAGTGAAAGCATTCAAGGTAAGGACCAGGAAACTCCAGATATTTATCTTTGTTTCTCTTTGAGTACTACTAGCAAAGTTGACTATACCCTGACTCAGATAGCAGACATTTGGCCTATTGTATGTGTTGGCATGCAGCAAGTAATTAATATCATCAATTTATAAGATCATACATTCTAGCTTGTGAATTTTTTAACCTTTTTTCAATTTACTAATCTCCTGTATTTGATTAATAGGTCTAGTTTTTCTCATCCTCAATAGAGTACACAATTTATAAAAACTCATCGTTAGTAGAGTCTTATCCTTAATAGAAACAATATCAGCACTCGAGTCAACCTTATTCACATAAGGTCAGTATCAGTATTTGAGTGGATCTCACCTTTGTAAGGATCAGCACCGTACTTAAATGACTATTTTCTTCCAGATGTAGCAATATTGATACTTTAACTGACCATCATTCCCCATAGAAAAGGGTATCAGGTAAAAAGTTAAAAGGTAGCAATCTTGAATCTGATTTTACCCAGAAATTAAACAAATGATACATAAAATACCATGAACACATAGGACATAAAAACAGTATACATGCATAAACATACACAGTTCTTTTGTACACATGCAACTATGTTTTTTTTTTTTTTTTTGTATTAGCCTAAGACGAATTTCTCCTGACATGTACAGCAACATTGTCACTCTGTAAAGCCCTATGTTATGGCAAGTGGTTTGGCCAGTCCTTTTGTGAAAAGAAATCTCAAGAGAATTCAGGTGATGCCACATGCATGCGCCTGACTCATTTGTGGCCTTGGAGACTTGGAAGTCTGAAACACACTGTCACTGTTTTCCTGATCTGTAGGAACTGAAATTGGAGAGGAATCAGAATGAAGAGAAAAATGAGTGAAGAGAGGAAGGAGTTTTCCTTTGACAGTGGTTTGACCCACACCTTTTCCACAGATGCACATGCATTTAAAACACGGATGCATACCGCTTTCAGGCCCCCATTCTTGGTTAGCAGCCAGATCTCATGAAATGGACGGTGTTATGCATTCCAGATGAGATTCTGACATTGCTGCCAGCTCTAAACACTCAGATATTGTGAATATCTTACTTCCTTTGCCTGAGTGAAAACCCAATGTCCACAGAGTATACATTTTTTTCCCTTCTCTTCCGCTTTTCGTCTTCTGTGTGATGGGGGATGGATCCTTTATTGAAACCAGAGGCTGTTTTGTTAGATTTTTTTTTTCCATTATAAAGTTACCCTTTCACAACAATTACGTGAGGTCTCATTATAGTGAAGCCGACGTGTATAGTAGTCTTTAAAAAATACTTTTTTTTCAAGTAGACTTGAAAAAAAAAGGAGCAGGGAAAACGCTTAAGTGTGCAGGGACACGAGTCGCCATGACTGTCTTAAACGTCCTGCTTCTAACAGCTGTCTTCGATAAGGCTAGGAGCAGAGAATGCAATATTGGGGCGTAACTCTGTGCTCAGGGCCTCTTGCCTGTCCCAGAGGCCAGCAGTATTGTGTGTTCAACCTCCACCTCCTCCTCTACACATATTATCTACACATGTCTACATATGTTTGCATGAGAGAGAGTGTGAGAGAAAGCGAGAGAGAGAGAGAGAGAGAGAGAGAGACAGAAAGGTGTGTCAAATTAAACATAATATAAAACTATTTTTTGTTGTTTCTTCAATATAAAGTGGAGTTTGCACACTCTTAGACACAATAAAGAAGACAAATTTATTTTGTATCAACAAGATTGTGTTTAATGTTTTACAAATACTCTTTAATTTTAACAAAAATGTTGTCATTTCAATAGTTTGCTTTTCCCCCATTTTGAATGTGATAAATATTGTTTAATAACTTGTATGTATAACTTTTATAACTACCTGTGATCCTCTCAGTTGTAATATTCAGCCTCATTTTTCTTTCGGACATTTCTAAAACTGACAGATTGTTTGGCCTTTCTTTGCCCATTTTTCTGCCATTTCTATAACTGTGACATATGTCATAAATGCCGGCTTAAATCTCGTCTGGAGACTGGAAAGCTTGTTTCAAACGATTTTTTCCTTTAATTTTTTTTATGTTTTGGATTGTTGTCTTCTTATAAGACACACCCACACATTTCATTTTCTTTTTTGTAATTCCTTTTATTTGCAGCTACATTGTAAAACAAAATGGAGAACGTTTTGTCATGGCTGTTCGTTGACCAAAACAGAGTGAGTGCAAAATTGTGTCAAAATTCTGATCCTTCAGTGCAGCTATTTGGAATCATGCAGGCTGTCACTTTTGACATTATGTCGAGTATAAGCACATTATTCTCACATAAAAACACATGACTGTTCAGCTGAAGTCTGTAGAGGCAATCCAATTGTTTTGAATCAAATAAGAATTAATGAGAAGTCTGGAAATTACATTGTGTTCCTGTACTTTTAAACACACACACTTGACCTTGGCTTTTTTTCCCCCTCTCTATCTAGTTGAGTTCAGCTTGACAGCATGCAATGCTCTGTGATTTTAACAGGTCCCTTGACCCTGGAGCAGGGTCTGAACTGGGTCTGGCACACATAGACCCCAGACACGGCCAGAGTCTGCAGTATTTTCCCTTCTCTCATCCAGCTAACTTTTGAGAGTGTGTTAGCAAGAGGAGAAGCTCAGAAAGTTGTTCACACAAACTGCATGCACACAGATGAGCCACAGCAGGCTCCAGCAATGTGGCTGCTCTCTGTACTGACACCCCAAACATTTACTCCACTTTGGAAGCTGCCACAATGTTGCTGTAACTTCTCAGGCAGGAAAGACAACATAAAGCCATGGATAATAAAGGAAAGGCCTTCATTTCTCTTTGCTGTATTATCAGGATGGGAGAATGTACTGGCCAGTGTTTAACTGTTAAACCAGGAATGTGCACACAGATCTTGGTTCACGCTCAGTGTACATCAGGAGGCGTTTCCCATTTAAAAACAACTACTTCTGATTTGCCATATGGGAGGGAGCCTTGGAAATGTGTAAATAACTGTGAAGCCTTCAATGCACAACAGCTTTCTGCAGCTTGGGAAGAGGGTGGTGAGGGTTAACATCTCACTTTAGAAGCAAAGCAGTTCTGCTGATCACGGCAAGACACTACAGGGAGAAACGGTTTTGGTCAATAATTTTTCATATTTTTGGACAAATTGTTTCTACATGTCTTTTCTTAACGTGTAGTACTTTCAGGTAAATACATTATCTGAAACTTTGCAACTTTGAAGGTTTAAGCCCCACTTGGCACAATCACTTTGTGTCATATATTTCTGAAACGCGTGTTTCCTGATAAACAGTATGTCAGTTCATATGTCATTATGATAGACATGTCAAATTACTTTGTAAACCTTATAAACCACACATAAAAGAGTGGAAACACATGAAATCACATTGTATTTTAACCTTTTTTCTTTAGAACCAAAAATCTCAGTTCCTAGATGACAACTGTCACTGTCTTGCCTTAATATAGCATATTGACACTTCCAAAACGTACATAGATTCAATGGCTCTGATATTGTTTTCAGCAGTCATATTTGATCCCCAAACACACCAAAGACAAGATATATGGCTCCACACTATTATAATATTGTGACTGTAAGTTATTCAAGTTTTTTTTTCTCTAGGCATACTGAAATCATGAGTCCTACTCATGCTTATACTGCTAGCTGTGAATATTAGTTCAACACAAATAAAGAATACCACAGAGTGACTGATGGAAAGGACAGTTCTGGAAATAAGCAGAGGCAAAGTCAGCAGGGTTCCAGGGGTTAAAGTTTAATGCATGCCAAAAGCAAATGACCCCTAGTGATCCCTGACTTCCTGGCTAGATTTGACCCCATCACACCAATGCTCCTCTGGTCCCTCTCTAGTGCACCGCATACCAGAGCATGCCTAGCACACAGACATCGCATTATGTGCTTCACAGATTGAGTGTTGCCCCGCCATTGGGTGTTGCACGTTTTCCTTCAGAGGAATCTGAAGGTTATGGAGGTTGTGCAGATAAAAAAAAAAACATGCCAGGCCTTTTCCAAATATGTGTCTTTGGCATAGATCTAATCAAATCTTGTACATAGAAGCGTGATTAGGAGGAATAGTATAAAAAAAATTTTAAAAAAAGAAAAGAAAAGAAAAAATGGAGAGAAAAGTAATGTGTGGTCTGGCAGCAGCCCAGGTGAAATCAGTCAAGAGGATCCATGATGGAGGCCAGTGGATGTGCTAGACTCCCAGCTCAGTGCAACTCTGCTGTTTGGAAAAAGTATACAGGATAAATAGACCATGATGGGGATGAGGAGGTTCAGGGAAGTTAAGAAATCCTGTCAGTGATATGCCTGGGAAAGAGTAACAGCATCTAAAATTCATCATGCATGATATAGAGGTATTTTCAAAGTACATTATGTTTGAGGAGTATTTGAAAGAGATATTTATCAAGTGCATTTGGAGACTGACGTACAGTAAATGATGGTGTCTGTTAGACTGGGTGCTATTAAAGTATTTCTGATGACTTTTATTATTTAATACTTGCCATTTAGAGCCCTGAGATGCAAATGCAGCTCTAGTGAGTGGGGTGCGGAGATTTAAGATGGTGCATCTGAGTCTTTTCCAGTAGGGTGGGATTTACACAGGAAACTGCATATTGCAACACAAGCTGGAGCGAGAATATGTGAAAGTTTGTACCATTTTTTTTTTTTGCAACATTTAAACAAGAAAGAGAGACAACCTTCTCTTCCAGTCTTTCCATTATTTTCTCCTGATGATTTCTTTTATTAGGAAACAGATTTGACAAATTAATGAGACAAGAGAAGTGAAATATATTTTGTATACATTCATAAACAGTGTAAGACTCGATCACTGGCATGCTCCAGCTGAAGTCCTGCTTTGCCTACCTCAATCTCATCCATGTGCATGCACATTGCCATGGGCACAAGCTCAGGGGTCGGTGTTTAAATTGATCAGTCTACTCACACAATTAGCTGGAGGCTTCATCCTGCACTTCTACAATGGATAGTGCTTTTGCTGAAATGCTCTGTGGAAAATGCTGAATAGAAAAAGCAGTGCTACAGTGAAAAAGGTTCCAAGCACAGCCCTAGCAGGAGTAATACATTTTTTTTTTTCCATTTGGGTTTTATTGTTTTTTTTTTTCATGCTTTGAGGTTTTGTGTTTTGCAATGGAAGAAAAACAAAACAACTGATGGTACAAAGTGAGAATCTGAACAGCGAGTTCTTGTCATATCTATTCAAATAACCAACTACAGTCTTTTGTAGCATGGCCTATCTGCACATCAGCTGAACTGGTGTGTGTTTTAAAGCAGAGGGAGAACAGAATAAAGCTTTCTTGCATTTCATTTCCTGAAATGTAATACTGTTAATCCAAACACATCTCTGCTCAAGCTGAGCAGACTGTTCCTTTGTTGTAAACTGGTATTGTTGGGAGTGTTGAAAATAATTCCCAGCCATCCACTAATTCCTCTTCTGTCCCCTCATTCCTGAGGGATTCTTTTGCTCATGAGCATCTGGATCTGTGAGTGTGTACACTATCCTGTGGATGGGACATTGTAGAGAGACATTCAGTCAAGGGGAAGGGCAGCCTGGATAATGTCCATGACTCTGTGTGCTCTTCAAACCATCCATATCCATTTTGGGCCATTGTGCTTTTAACACAATAGCAGGAGACTGTCACGGCTTGTGCAGACATCTCCAATGCCAGTCTGTCCCGAATAAACAAATTTCCCAAAGCACTCTGATGATAACAGTTCATACTGGGATCCGGAGAGGGTTGGGTCATGTGTATATGCATTTGTGTGTGTGTGTTTGGAGAGAGAGAGAGGGGGGAAGAGAGGAAGAGAGAGAAAAGGGAGTGGAAGTAAGGCAGGAGGAAAAGAAGTTGATGAACAATCATGCATTCTGTATGAGCTCTAACCCACCCCCTCTTTCTCTAGTTTCTCTCTGTCCAAAATCTCCAGCCTAGCAGGTTGTTTAATGTGTTCCAGATTTCTTCCTGCTGGCTGCCTTGTGCAGCTCCTGCCATGGAATTCAGGAGAAGGGACAGCAGATCTGGCAGCAGACTGCAGATCTCTTCCATATGTTAACAAGCAGGGCCCTCTTCTGGGCAAATCCAGTATTAGTAAGGGAAAAACAAAGGGGCAATGTGTTATTACACTCAGCTGTACCTATACACAGTACATGTAAGGACTTAGTATGAGCCTTAGGTCTGTGATTAAACAAAGGGGATAAGAGCATATCAAAAACAGTAAATATGCATATGAAAATTTTGTAGCTCATTCATTTATTCAGAAAGGATCCAGATATGGGAATACACCATGGATAGGACCCCAGTCCATCACAGCGCAACACGCGCACGCACACACACACACACACTTTCACGCCTAGGGGCATGTTTTTGCGACATGGGATGAAGCCAGAGAATCTGGAGGAAACCCACACATACACAAAGAAAATTTGCAAAACGCCACACAGAGAGTAACCCGATCTCGGGATTGAACCAGGGACCCTGGAGTTACAGCACACTTGGGAATGAGAGCCTAAGTCTTGTCTGCCAACCCAAATGGGATCCAATATGATACAACTTTTTTCCTTTTTACATGCCCAAATACTGTACCCACACCCACACCCACACACACACACGCACGCACAAATGAACTCTATATAGTCATTAAAGAGGTTTAAGCAATACAGACTGTATAAAACTCATTATATTTTTTGTTCTTAAAATACACCAGAGATATTCTGAATAGGTTTTGGGACTAGCCACTTCTAAGAGTTTTAGGAATTTGTAAGTAAATTTTTATCAGATTTTATTCAGAACCATCAGAAATGTTTGCTGGATTCACATTAACTTAAAAAAAAAAAAAAAAAAAAAAAAAAAGAACCCTCCATTCTGTTCTTATAAGCATCTCCTTTCTCTATGTGCAATTATTCAAGCTGTGCTTCTAGTAAAATAGCAACTTGACTTCATGACTGCAATGCTCAATAAAGCATGTCATAAAACAAATGAGTGTGGTTTAACTTCATTGTTGTCCTGTAAAACTAAAGAGCCTCAGATTGCTTAGTTTCTCAATTTGACAATAAATATTTGATCACAAAAAATCTCATGTAGTGCCACTAGATGGCACAAGACAACAAAAATTGGAGAGCCCATCATGAGTTTGTACTCATTTCAAAGCCTTACATCAATACACATTTGCTTTTAGATGAGAATGGGGAATAGGAGGGCTATTAATACACACCTCTGCTAGATGGAGATGGATTACATTTCAAAGCCAGGCAGAATGCTGCAATGGACAGGTAAGGGGTGATATTTTTTTTAGAATTGAGTATTTAGACATACAGATTGAGTGTGCAGCAGAAGGGGTTTGGGGTGTCCTAATTGAGGAGGTTTATGACTCCTGTGTACATCAGCAGTAAAGGTGATGCTCAATGGTCATGAACAGGAAGCTCCCTCAGGCTCTCCAGCCACTCTGCTCCCAGTCTAATGAGGGCTCGTCACATCAGATTTGCACTTAAGAGCTAAGCAAGGGCAGTACTCCCCCACCACTGATTCGGGTCACCCCTCCCCCAGGCCTCACTCACTCCTCAACCAAGAGCAGCTTCGGGTGGAGGTGAGATTGTTGTCAGGGCCACAATCACACGCAAGCTGATAAACTGAGAACACACTCACGTTGTACTGCCATTGAGTGAGCGTGGTACTGTAATGGTTCAGTTAAGTAAAATTTGTTTTACTTGCGCCAGATAAGCCACTAACATGACTGAATAGGGAAGACTGTGCCCTTTCAGCGTTTTAACAGTAGTGATTAGTTTAGTTCAGAGTGATCATGTTTTGTTTTGAAGCTTCATATTACCACTTTTGACTACTTTTTCCATGAAATCAGCTCAGTCTATGGATATGGAATAAAGCTGTTATAAAGTACAGAAGGCATTTAGCTGTAGGCAGGTCAACATTTCACCTGTCAGAGTCATTTCTCTCTATTTTTCAGTTAAAGATAGTGGCCTCCCATAAAGCCAAAATGGTAATCTAATCAGGGTTCATAACTGTACTGTACACACCACGGGACTGTTAGTGACAGTGTCTCAATGTGAAAGTCTTAGTCAAAACAACACATAGGCCTTGCTTGGTGATAACATCCTTTTATTGAAAAATATAGTTGTTATGTTGCATTTTCAAAACAAGGCCATCCAAGCAAGAAATGTATGCATAAGAGGACAAAGTAACAAAGACTAGCAAAATGCAATAATAAACAGTGTTATCTTTCAGAAGACTGGATTCTAACAGACCTCTGAATTTAAAATTCAGCTGGCACAGCAAATCTGCAACTATTTCCCCATATTTACATTCTTATACTCAAAACACATTTTCCCAAAAAAAAAAAAAAAAAAAAAAAAAAAAAGGCACATAACTTGGAACTTCTGTGATTTTGCTATTCTGTGGTTTAAGCAAATACATTCATGCTAAGCATTTCAGTGAATTAAGTATGAGGTTTTAGCCCCTTATTTGAATAAAGTCACTTAGGGACCTAGACTGTAAAATCCCTTGTTTGATGATATACAAATTGCTAGTTTTACTTAGGATTACATGGCAGATTAAATTTGGCACTTTTGTCATTTCTACTTAAGGCTGAAGACAACCCTGCTGCTAAATGCTCTGCAAGGATTTCTTACAACTCAGCGCTTTTTTTTTTTAGAACAGCTAGTCTCTGTAGCCTACAAAAGACAGAAATGAGTAAGCTATTATAGGCAAGCACACGAGGACAGACTGGGCAGCAGTAAAGGCCTCACATATTCACATTTTACAACATGACTTCTGTGAACAAATAAAAGAAACTAAGTAGACGTTAGTGTACAAGTTATCCCTCACCCAGGTGATTTTTAACACTATACAATGGTGCTGAAATACACTGCCTTGTATACCAAACCCGAGTTTAGCTTAATTAGTGCAGTGTTCTTATTTGCTATAATAATGCTAGGTAGGAAAGCCCGATTTCAACCCAATCTCACAGACTGTTCCTGGCAGCATACCTTAATACAGAGATAGAGCAACATTTCTGCACCATCTTAACCAGCTAGGTGCAGAGCTAAACAGTTACTGTCACATGATGAGGAAGGAAGTGGTGAGATAAAGACACCACATAGGCAACAAGTGTACAAAATCCTCTACAAACATGAATCCCGCCTGACGGAAAGCTTCCCAGCTGTCACCACTGCTAGTACAGAATTATGGACAGTTAGTGGAGGGAAAACGGAACACAAAACATCTGGCACTGTACCCCCTTTCAGTTTCTGGTTTGTTATCTATATTACAGAATGATTTCCCATCCTTCTGTCAGCTGCTCTAATGACAGTGTCTAACAGGATGCATAACCAAAATCCTTCACACGCACTGCAATGCTGTAATTACTGTCAAAGTTTTTGTACTCATCCACAGGCCAGGCAGATACATAACATGTCCTGTGGGCATACCAGCATTAGCTGCATGCTCCTTTAAACCCTCAGCAAAGGGCGTGCTTATTGTGTAGTGAAAATATACCTGTCAGGAGATGCCATTAGCTAGACCTGTAGTACACATGACCAAAAACCTTACACACAAATACCCAATGTTGGAGTCAGAATGCAAAGGCAAGTGATGAGGTTATGACATTAAAGACATTCTTTTTCCTTCTTCAGAAGTCTCCTCATCATCACTCACATGTCCAGTGGAAAAAGTGGCAGCTGCTAGGCCCAGGCAGGTGCTATGAGGACCTCTGCTGGGCCATTAGATGTGTTTTGCTCACTTCCCTCACAGGGTCCAGGAGCAGTTATAGACCTTCAGTTTCATTAACACAGTGTCACAGTTGCTTACATGTCTTTATCCCCATACAGAGTCCACAAGGCTTAGTCTCACACACGGATCTCATCATCCTCGTCCTCCAAGAAGGAAGAGAAGGTTCCTTCCTCCCCGGGGTGGTAGCTGTAGGTGGTGCTGTCCATGTCTCCTTGATAAGGCTGGCAGAGTTGTTTGTCCTCCATGGCTTGGGAGCCAGAACTAGAGACAGAGCAGCTGTCAGAGTGCTGCAGGTGTTTGTGTTGAGGCTCAGGAGTGCTGATCACCTCACTTTTAATTTCCAGGTCTACTGAACTGGGGGCATGAAGAGTAGCCTTATGTTCCACCTCCAGATCCATCTCCTGCTGCTGCTCCTCCTCCTCTTCCTCTTCCTCTACTTTCACCTCCTCTTCTCTCATTCCCTCCTCCTCCTCCTCCTCCGCTACTCCTTGGTTGCTGAGAAGAGGGGAAGCCCGTCCCTCGCTGTTTTTGCCCTCCTCAAAGCCCAGGTCATCTTCTTCCTTCTGCATGACTCCTAGGATATCTCCTAGCATAGAAGGCCCCAAGTCCACATGAAAGGACATAACTGACTCGGCATGCTTCATGCCTCCCCCGTTATAAGATGGAGATGGTCGCAAGTCGGTCAGCTCCCCGAAGGACCTCTCGTGGAGCTCCAGATCTAGGCCATGAGCGGCTGCCCCATTGGAGGCCTGCTGCTTCATGGGGCTGGAGGCTAGGCTCTTGAGCATCCTAGCGCCTTCAGTATTCCCATCCTCATCATTCAGAAAAGGCAGTGACAGGGCATTTTTCACATACGTTGGTGAGCCACTTGGGGGTAATTGTGTGTTGTCCCGCTGGTCCACTCGAGTGACGGAATGGGAGCGCTTGCTGATTCTGAAGGGTCTGGACAGTAGGCCCAGCTTGGGAGAGCGGGGATTAGAACTGGCATCTTGTGGGGGCTCGCCAGAGCGGCTGCAGAGAAAAGATGTGTCTCCAAAAGCGTCACCACCCCTGCCCACATGCATGGTGTGACGAAAATCTCCCAATGGAGCACTAATCATTTCCGTAGTAAGGTCCATGCGAGAACGTCGCTTGGTCTGAGATGAGCTTGACACTAGTTGCTTCAAGATGGGCATCTTTGCAAATGTATTAGTTAATTTGTATCTTGTATGATTAGGTTAGAGTTGAAGGCACAGGCAGTTTCCAGTGAGACACAGTGAGTATCAGTGAGTTTGTGGAACCTGTGGAAAAAACAAAAAACAAAAACATTATAAGCTTCTGAACAAAAAACAGATATTCTGAATCTCAAAAGGCAGATGGCACAAAAGCCCACCACAATTAAGCTAAGTGCATTCCACTACTGCTGTTTCATTACACTCAGAGCGTAATGAAGAGTCAGTGGTGGAGCAGTTCCAAGATGTCTTATCTGCAAGACAGGGTTGAATACCATTACAGACTCCAGAAGGCAGTGTAACTGCCCCTGCATGAGTCAGAAAGAAACGTCTGGCTGCGCCATTACCCAGAGATCACAGGTTGAACCTTTGGGTAGAGAAGACCAGAGGATTTAGTCAATACTAAGATAAGATAAGAACACAGAACTGACACAGATTCTTGGTGGAGAGAGTAGCTAGCCTGGCTGATCAGTGTGGCTGTGTTTACTATACTCAAGTTCTATGTACAATAACTCAAGGTGCTATAACAACTGTCAGCTAAAAATGAATGATAAGGAACAGACTAGATCACCAGTTTTTAATAGGGGATAGGCCTCGTCAGGAATCCATGTCCGTGACACCTCCAAGTCCATCCATCTACTAAGAAATATATGTAGCTAACATTATTTTCTGCTCATCAAAACATATCATTCTCAACATTAGAAAACATATAAAGAGACAGCAGTGAAGTCCAGGCTAAAAGTCAGGTGAACCTCTATCAAAGCAGAAACCCTTTCAATTCATAGACCAGACAGACAAAAGTAAAACCTCAGACAGAGACTCATAAAACCTCAGAGAGGCTCATAAAATGCTACTTGCTGATGACAATGTTCACCATCATGAATTCTTAAGTCCTATTCAGTCATGTCAATAATTATTACAGACAGAGTGTTCCTGAATCCAGAAAGAAAACATCTTGTTTTTATCTAATATAAAATGACCCCTGGTAATACAGCTCCCATCAAAACGGACACATTTTTAAAGATTTTGTTCTATCCTGTGGGAAAAGAGGTGAAGGAAGTGCTTATTTCTATCATCTCCCAACAAAAGCAAACTGAAAGCAAGCACTGGCCAAGTTTAAAATGCAGAACATATAAAGGGCTTGCCAGAGAAGCAATGCTTCCATGGGTTTTGAGGCAACTTACTAACTTCCTACCACATGTATAACACAGATGTTATGGGCATGTGTCCTATCAATTAATCAAGCACAATGGCCATGGCCACAAACCCTACATCGAGCCCTACAATATGTTAGCATTAAAAAACATATATTACATAATATGAATGTAATTTTTGGTGTGACAGCCATGCATGCATGCTGAAGACACTTCCATCTCTGTGACTTATACAGATCATAATGCCTACAGACATGTTCAGAAATCTTATCCCGTCTGAACAGTAGTGTACACTGTGGCACTCATCCCAGCTTGTTAAATTCAGCCTTTCAAATTAAGAGAAAGGCAGAGTGCTCAGCAGGCCAAACAGGTTTCTGCAGCTGATGCTAATGAAATATTCATCAGTCCCCCCTTTTCTAGTGAAACAATAGCTGAGTGAAGTCATCTCTGGTGGTGCTCCATCTGACACAGACCTCGCTCTGTTTGTTCCTTCGTCTGTCAGCACTGCCTTCACTTCCTGATGAGCTGCTTACCTGTGTTTGTTGCCACGGCAACACCGTGCGGCATGCAACACAAAAGTACTTCCTGTTGTCATGCTCGTGGCTTCTTTTTAAGGCAACGGAAAAACATGTTTATTGTCTTTGAGCATAGCAGACAGCCCTTGTGCCTAACCCTACACCTCAAGCCCTGAGGATATGATGCTACTGTTTTTTGCACACATTACACAACATATCACAACTGAAATAAAATAACGCTCATGTCATCAATGAGCATAGTTCAAATAGCTACTCAGGTGTTGCAGACATACAGTTTGCTTTTATCTTGGATGCATCTCAAACCATTTGGTAATTTGTTAGATTTAATAAAAGTATCAGACTATTATAAATAAGAAAATGGCTTGTTATTCATCTGTGGCTGAATGAACACATGCAACCTGCAGAACTCTCCCTTAAGGCCAGAGACAATGAATGCTAGAAGCCTGCGCTCTACTAACAAACATTTATTTCCATAACAGCACTGAGCTGATGCTCCGATTATAATCATATCCACAAAATACAATGAACCAGCCTGTTGTGCAAGCTTAAATTAACGCCATCGGTATTCCTAGTAAATTACTTTTTAAATGGGTAAATGAATATGAAGCGAGGCAATGATGATTGGGGGGCGGGGGGTGGGTGGGCGTCTTCAACAAATATACATAACAAATATATAAAACTATTAGTTTAATAATAAATAATGCATACCAGACAAAGAAGGGCAAGGCTATGTGGGGTACTGCTACTGGGTGGCAGAAGCTGGAAGAAAAACAAGCAGGTCATGAAAGATTGTAAGTCTTAATCGCCCCTGGAACGCCCCAAAACCTCTACAGGAGTTAACACCTCTCTCTCTCTCTCTCTCACATATATACACACACACATGCACATGCATGACTCATACATAGCAATGTTCCTTAAGTATCAAACCATTAGCATGATTTACTGGAAGGGCTAATAATCACAGCTAAATAGTGTTCATTCCAGAGCACTTTTTCATAGCAGCTCTATCAGATAGGGGCAATGGGGCTTATTTATAGCTCTGTGTGAAAATGAGGAGAATATGGGGAGCATGAGAAGGCAGCGTGGGAAACCAAAGGCCTCGGATGTTGCCAGTGACTTTCCAAACAGCCCCTTCTGACATCCATGTCAGTAGCAGCACAACGCAGGGGGAGCAGCTGGCTTTCTTCGGTCCCTCATAGACTGAACACATCCTCCTCCCTCCCTCTCCATCCATCCATTTCACCATCCCCACAGCCTAAATGACCCTATACATACTAACCTCTGACCCTGTGGGGCTGAGTTAGTCACATTCACAAATATACACATCGTAGAGTCAACTGGGAATGACGCAAATATCTACAAGCATTTCTAGACTAACTGCACGTCTTCTTATGAACACAGACATCTGGCTTTGAAAAAAATGACAATGCCATGACCATGCTGGCCCATAGAAAGATCATTACCCTAGTGTACAATAATTTAAATACTCTACTACAAAGTTTGATCTTTATTAAGAAGTGCTTATGATTAGAATAGCAATTGGAGCAATGGAGCCTAACCATACCGCAAGAAGCTTAAGTACATGAGCGTGTTGCATGCTATGAGTGTACACAGGACTGTACGATATAACAAGTTGAACATTACACTGCCATGATAAACGGTGACGCTTACTCCAGTTATTGCATTACCAGACCTGACAACCTTTACACATTTTGTATAGGACCTCTGCAATTTGGAGTACGCTTGTAGAAGTAATCACTCTAAAATACACCAAAAGGGCAGTCTTCTTCTTCCCAATGAAAAAACAAGAGACGAAACAATTCAAATATTAATCTGATATTATCTGTGTAGGTGTTTTGGACTCTCTGATATTAATTGATAGCATCGATAGCATCTTTTCTGATGTTGCATGTTCTCAACAGAAACAAGAGAAATTTTGAGTTAGTATGCAGCAGCAGTATGCCTAAACACGAAGAGGACAGAGCCTTCTCTACCAATCGCTGAAACAAATATTCAAAGAAAGAGACACTTTCAATACAAAACAGATCATTTAAACAGATTCCAAGTAGCATGATAATGGTAGCTAGGCTAGTTTGTTTGGCAACGTTCCAAAGCACACACTACTGCACTATACAGTCGAAATTGTGGCAGAAGAAGTGAAATGATGGGAGATGATCTTCAGCTACCCGTAACTGCTGCTAGTTGGCTTGATGCGTTATGCCAAACAGGCAAAGGTGCTGATTATCCCAGCATGTGGCAGAGTCTGGATGACCTGAGCCCTCCTCTCAGAAAGCTTCCTAATAGCACAATGCATATATTAGGGCAGATCTGCAAATTCCCAGACTATGCACGTTAAAGTGCAAGTTAAAAAAAAAAAAAGAAAAAAAAAGACTTTAACCACAGGTCTTTAAAATATTATTTGAAATGTTTTACAGCCACACAGACATTTGTATTGCAACTTGCCTACCTTAATTTTGACCATCCAACTCAATAACCAAATTCTAAAGAATCTGAACTGAGAACTGGCATTAGCCACAGCTTGCATCTAAATGACCCACAAACCAAAGCAACCCTTCATTCAGGTGACTGAGAATATTGACAAATGCTGAACACATCACTGTTTTCCAACTGTGTAAAGAGCAGTTAATGGGATTAGAGAGATAAAGAACAGCTCTGAGTGCTTTGAGGCCATTCACTGGAGATAAGGTAGCCAATCTGGATTCCCGCAGTGCACAGTAGGTTCATTAACTTGACCACCTCCCCTCATACCTGGAGTGAAGACAGACACCTCTCTGTGTCTGTCACCACCAAACTGCAAGTAGGTTTTTTTTTTTTTTAAGTTACTTATAAAGAATTCATAACAAGAATGTTTATGGTCCCAAATGTAATTATTATCTATGAATATCCAAGAGAGATAGCAACTATGAGGAAATCAGTTTTAGGCTTATTTGCATGGCTGTGAATTAGTACACAAGTACACAGTGAAATCAGACAAGCGTTAACATAAAATACTCCTCCAATAAGTACTGTATTCAAAAAGGCTATAAAATCAGGCCTGTGATACACTGTGTAACCATAGTATCTTAAAAAGTACAGTAAAAATGTCCTTTAAGCATAACAATCTCTCCAGCAAATTGCTTTGTTAGTAGATTGTCCTAACTGAGGTTACAAGAGCAACACAAACCCATAAAGCATCTGTGAGTGAGTGACCGAACGATCAGATGTGTGTGTGCCTGGCAGTTGGCAGACGATATGCAAAAATACCACCAAATTTGTTTAGATAATGTTGCACATGTGGATGTGAGTGTGAAGCCTGGATCAGCAGCTTAGTATCTCCTCATTTGCAGCCTCAGTCAAGTTGTAAACATGTCTGCAAAGGTCATTTTCATACTGATGTATGCTACTGACGTATGCTATCCTGCAGGTCACAAATGACTAAGCTGATCGTAAGTAGATATTTGAGGCTGGGCCAGGGGAAGCAGAGGTTAACCATGTTGTAAGAAGCAGATGAGGCTTTTTGGCTTAGTTTGAGACAGCAGGATAAACTTGCAAAACTTGTTAAAGATAACTATATGGATTTCTCTAAAGAACAGAAAAAAGGAGTACATGCCAACAAACCCAAACTCTTGCCCCAGTCTACAGGAGTAAGAGACATTCTTGAGCATGCATCTTACAGTTTGACCTGGAGAAGAAGGTTGCTCAAGATTACTGATGCTGTGCAAAGACTAAAGCCGTGCTCAGAATTCTAAAGTGTTAGATACAAAACAAAAATCAAGAGAAGGGATAGACTGAGAGATAGACTGGAAGATACTGCAGGGGTGGGCTTGATTTTTTTTTAATCCTGGTAAATATGTAGCTTTTTATTTTGAAATGGATTAGTCACTGTAAGCTTTTGGTATTATTATATTGTAACAAATTCTGTCTCCTACTAGCAATGTTTTGTGCATTTATGAAGAATTGCACTTTAATTTGTATATTCTGACCTACATCTTATTTGTCTCAACTTTTTCATGTGTTTGGTTTTACTTTGCTGCATCTAGGGTACGTGAATACACATCAGGTGTGGGAACAAACCTTTATCTTGCCCAGAGCAGGGAAATATCAGGGGGAGGGGCTGTTCAAGCTCACGTTTGAAGCTTTCTTTTCCATGCCAGAACCCTTTGCACCATGACAGCCCTACTGGGAGCAACAGAGTGTATATAGAAGCATCACATGGGTTCTTCTAGTGTGTGTGTGTGTGTGTGTGTTTGGGGGGGGGGGGGTTTACAGACAAGAAAGGCAGATTGCATATGAGCCACTAGTACTCTCCTATGTTAGCAGAAATCTATGTCGCCACCCTTCCTGAACACAAACTCCCATAAATACATCACTTACGGCTTTACTGATCACATTCTAAACAAACAGCTCCATGGGCATGCGCAATAATGAGGCTAGTTTCCAACACTGGAAACAGGGCTGATTTTGTGTGTGCGTGCACATACTGGTATTCGCAAGGCATTGCTCAAAGGCTCATCTGTGTACGTTTTTGTACATCTCGATGATTAAAGACTATATTCATTGGAGGGCAGATCCAGGGCAACTACTCTGTACATCATAGAGATTTTTGAACAAATACGAACGACAGCAATCACGATCTACTCAAAGCTTTCAGTCATTGTTGTCAAAAGTGGTGTTTGAAATTTTTTTTCAAATTAAACATTTTCATTTAACAAACAAATACATAATCTAAACAATATTGCTTGGTCAAAATAGTCTTCTTACTGTTAGCTATAGCTTAGTTGGTGAATTTACCACTGACTGCAAAAAAAGATTCTTTACATAGTTATATTTTCCACTATATATAGTTTGAAATACATTTAATATATGGGGAAAATATGTATTTTTTATATTGTCATATGTTAAAGAATTCTAGGTTTACAATGGGAAATGAGTCTCACCACCTGAGGTAAAGTTCATTTTGCCTTTAATTCAATCAGTTCAAGCACTCTTCTCTGTTTTGATGATGATGTGACGGTGCAGGAGCAATTTTGATAGCCGGTACCTGATTACAAACTGAACCGATTAGTCTTATGTCCATTTCACCCTGGCATGAAATGAAATTGTGAGGGAATCACACTGTGATAGCAAGGTTTTAGACATCTTTAGGCAAACTGGTCATACAGCTGCGTTTGTTAAACTAGCTCCATACCAGCCATAATCTTTGCAGCCAGACAGCTAAGGCAAAATTATAAACTAATCTAAATAAGAAAAAAAAAGCCTGTAATTATAGTCAAATATACACTATATTGCCAAAACTATGTGGACACTTGACCAATCATGCCAATATGTGCTTGCTGAACATCCCATTCCAGATTTAGTCCCCCTTTGCTGTTGTAATAACTCTTCTGGGAAGGCTTTCCACTAGATTTGAGTGTGCCTGTGGAGATTTGTGCTCGTTCAGCCACAAGGGCATTCGTGAGGTCAGACACTGATGTTGAGTGAGGAGGCCTGGAGTGCATTCGGTGTTCCAGTTCATCCCAAACGTGTTCACTGGGGTTGAGGTCAGGGCTCTGTGCAAGTTCTTCCACACCAATGTTGACAAATCATGCATTCAGAAACCTCGCATTGTGCACAGGGGCACTGTCATGCTGGAACATGTTTGGGCCCCATATAAAGGATAATTCTTAATGCTACAGCACATACGCTACACAATTGTGTGCTTTAAACTTTGTGTGAGTTTTAGGGAAGGCCCACATACGGGTGTGATGGTCAGGTGTCCACATACTTTTGGCCATACAGTGTATTTGATTTCTTAAAGTAGAGATGTCAAAGAATAGTAATGGCATTTAGTTTTGGTTAAAACCAGTTGTTTTTTTTTTACATTTTTGGCCGGTTTACAGCATTCAGCCACAGTGACGTCTGAGGTGTTTTCCCAAACTGCTGCACATATTTGTAACATTAGTTGTAGCACCAATCAGAATTAAACATCGGCTTACATTAGGCCAACCACAGAAACTGAACTTCTTTTTTTCTTACTCAGTATCTTTGTGCCAGAGCATCTGCAACTGCATCTAGCTAGAATATTTAATATTTTTATACATATTGTCTTTAGTGTAATAATTTATATGCAGCAATGTTGAGTAATTCTGCCTTGCTTTTTTAAATAGTAAAACACATTAGCGGAGTGGCTGCACTATGAGAGAATCAACCTTGTACTGTAAAAAGTAAGCAAGCTGTATTTTGTTTAAATAAGCGATATTTATATTGCATTTTTGCATTTTGCAATGTTTCATAACATTATAAACAGAAAAGTGTTAAGTTAATCTGATCTTTCCGAGCTTCACTATGATAATAGGCAGTTAAATGAGAGGACAGTAGACCTGATTTGAATCTATTTTATTAACCAGATGAGAAACGCACACTACTTCTGCATGTTGCGGGGGAAGGGCAATAACACTGGAGGACACTTTTACTTGATTTTGCTGCCTTCTATATGTGCTGTGCTGTCTTTTTACAGTCAATTTACTTAATTTACAGTCAATTAACATACAATCTGACAATTCTGATCAGGCAGAAAGATACTTATTAAATAACAGCTCTTTAGCACCACAATTATTTAACATTTGAAAGCATGATTTGAGACCCAGCAACGACTTTGTGTACTGACCTCAATGTTTATGCTAATACTCCAACATGCAGTCATGCAGCATTCACTTCTGAGGACGAGCCCAAGCAACATGTGAAACACAGCGTGTGTGTGAAACACACTGACTGAGGACACCTTCAATTTCACTCCAGGTGTGAACACCTTCATGGTGTCAACACAACTGAGAGGAGTGATAGCTTATTGCAGAACCACAAACCCACAAGGTTGTAGCACTCATTTAAAAAGAAATGAAGCTGCTGAAATGTTCTAAATGATGGGATCCATGACTGTTTTCATAATTAAATGAGAAGCTGTGTTTACATATAAAGCCATACACTGTTAATAATCCATACACAGCAGCAACAGCATGGAACCTGTGGAAAAAAGGACGACAATACATTTGCTGTGATACCTCAGGCTGACGCAATAAACACGAACAAAGAATGTCTGAAAACATTACATGAGTCATTCACTGACTGAAATGTGATACACCAATTGGATGAGGATGGCTGAACTTGCTCTCAGGGTAGCAGGGTTATATAAAGTTTGAAGAGCCTGTGGATCAAAGGACTGGCAAAGTCTGGACATACACAGCAAGAATGCTACTTCGGCCTAACTAATACATCGCATCCAATAAACATTCAGTGCTTAAGGCATAATTCAAGTGAAAGTCCCGCTGTTGACAAGAGGAAGAAGTCAACGAAAACTTTATTCCTGTTTATGCTGCAATTTGAAGTAAAATATTTGCATGTTACGTACAGTTTATCCTCTTTTTGCTTACAGAGCGTGTTCTCAGACACAAACTCCATAAATCACCTACTAAACATGCCATTAAACTACTATTCCAAGTGATCCAGGATCAGTACAATGTTTGTGTAGTGGAAGAATCCCAAATCCAGTGGAAGGACACCTTATTCTAGTAGATTTGCCTCATTAACCATAAAGAAGTCGGACTAATGTGTTAAAGAAGCTGAAGGCGTCGAGTGCACGCTAAGAATATAGGCTGTATCTGATTTCAGTAGTTACTATTTTACTCGAGCAGTCGTGTGAACATCATATGATGGATCAGATTAAAGCTGTTAATGCATTTCAGGTAAACCACACCTAGATTTTAGCAAAGTTATTCAGTGCATATGAGCATAGAGAATAGATGCACCGTTAGCAATAAAGACTACAGACAGAATTAACAGCTGTGCAACTTCCAACCATAAAACTCCTAAATAATGATCACCAAGCAAAGTGACTCCATGTAGAAATAAACAAAAAGCAGGAATTTTATATCAGCCTTCTTCTTACGTCAGTTTATTTTTAGGTTGTAAGGCAACAGCAGAGGTGCGTAAGTCATGTGTCTAGAAAGGAATCCAATTATTGACTGACTCATATAAGCCCAGAGTTTCAGATTACTCTACTGAATCTTTAGTGTTGGGAGAACTATTGCCAAAATTTACTTTACTTATCTGATCTGATTATTTTGTACATGTAAACATATTTATTAATAAGGGCTGTTGGTGTAGCATCCAGTGCACAGCACTGCAAGAAATATCAGACTTACAGTAACCTCTAATGCTGAAACAGGGGGGGTTTCGAGGCTGATTTGTGGAAAGTTCACCTGCTGATTACTGGTAACTTGTCAGGGGCCTTGAACATTAAACGATGGAGATTAAAGGGGAACAACCCAACCACAATTACTTTTATGATCCCTGCATAGAGTTATACAAGATATACAGTGCCACTTTATAATGTGAAATCTAAGTTAAACATAAATTAAAGATGTGCGATTACTCACACACAGATAGGTGGCTTCCTTAGAAAACTGGTAAAGGGAAGCACATGGTGACCTGCTTACAGTTCAGTTCAGTGCTGACATCCATGTCGGTGACACCAACAGGGCTGTAATACTTGTTAAGCAATCTGTAAATACATGGTGATGAAACCATTTAGGCCACTCCACTCTGACAACATACAAAATTTATGTGCACTAAACTCTCAGAAATAAAGGAACCAAACTGTGCTTATCTTTGTCACCTTTAATATGTATCTTTCATATGGAATTAATGTAATTAATATAATGCACCTTTACAAATAATTTAAGGCATATTTTTGGATCTTAACAACCACTGATTCACCTTTACATAGCAGTAAGGTACAAAATGTGTGCCACCGATCGTACCACCCGAGCGACACGGAAAAGTATAGTTTGGTATCTTTATTTCTGAGATTGTGGCTTTAGCAAAGGCACAATGTACCGCCTAATCAACCATGGTTAAATGGAGCCAGGTGGTTCCTGGTTGCTCTCTCGCTCTCTCCAAGTTTACCCATGACCTTGCAGTACCCTGTTAATGATTTACACCACCACTAGAGAAGCTCTGAGACATAACTTCACCAGCTGAAACAAAGCTTTGTAGCCCGAGTGTCTCAGATAACAGCACCATTAGGCCCTTACTGCAATTAGTCTACACTCACACCAATCCAATCAAAGGATGGATCTAATCAAAAGCTCAAAATCTCTCTCCACCACAGAAGACAAATTATTTAGTATGACAGTGTCACCAAAGATCAGGATATCCACAGTAAATTCAGAGACAAACAAGAACATGGTAAAGTATAACAACAACAAGGCACTACAGAATATATGGAATAAAACAGTGCAAACAAATCCTAATTAAAGTTCACAGGTAGGACGTGGAAGAAGAGCAATGTGATGGTGTTTATGAAAACATCTTAAGCTTAAATAAAATTGTAGATTGGGAACAATGAGGAACACAGAGCCAAACTGGCATTGAAGGACAATTAATATGTGAAAAACTGAATGAATAAAGCAGGTAGAATAAGCATGTTGTGTTTTATTGAAACGACTGTAACATTACATGAGTGTGTGTGTGTGTGTGTGTGTGTGTGTGTGTGAGACCTGCAGTCTATCACTAATGAACACTCAACGGTTTTAACTGAACTTTGAGGACAAAAACAGTCAACAGAGCTTATTTCATGCCTTATGGATACATAAATATTGAACATATCAACAAACAGAGCATAATATCCCTCTCTTTTGTGTGGGGAGACACATAATTTCTGCCAAAAATTAAAATGTTAAAATAGAACATACCTTTATCAACAGTCGCGCGCGCAACCGACGGTTTGTACTTTCATCCCCAGGTGACCTAGCTTCACTGTTTCCTCCCTTCACTATTCAAATTCGCCTCACAAGTTGCTACTTTGTTTGGTGAATTTGTGAATTAACCCCCGTAAATACACACCACCACTCAATTTCGACAACAGAATTGAACTCGACATAAAGCGGAGAAACGCATCCTTCCTGTCGTTCAGCGACTAAACGCACTGCTCGGCTACAAACTCGCGCAGCTCAGCCGTTCCTTTCTGTGTGCACGCCTCTAGTGCGCATGCGCGTCGAGCACGCCTGAGCTGAAGGACAATGGAGAATCTATTCACAGCGTGGCTCATGGCATTGGTACCCATTCAGAGTGCATAATATTTATTCGCGTTTATGCCGAATCACTTGATCTCAGCCTGCAGCGGATTGAGTAGGCAAAGCTGCTATTTCAGTTGAACACTAGCTACTTGTTGTAGGCTACTCAGTCCTGGGAGACACACTAAATCTGATCAAATTGATCAATTATATACGTATACAGTCTTTAAATGCATGAGCATATACAACTGAAACTGTTATACCCTATTTATCTTTATTCTTACATTCTTATAGCCTGCTCCTTTATTCAAACAAGGTTATTACTAACAGTGACCAACCAGAGAAAATGTTTGAGACAAAGAAATGAGCTGTGCTGCATTCTTCCTTGATGACCCATTTAACTCCCCTTTCAATTGAAATGCAACATCCTGCCAGGCCATTTCAAGTTGTCTGATGTCCATCATGTTGTCTGAGGACCAAATACCCTTAGTTTTGAACTCATTCTGTGTATTCATTTTACAAAAAGCTGCCATGGGAGTAATTCGTGCCTTTGCCATGGGGCTTTGCAGGAGACGTATCCTCTTGCAAGACAGAGCCACTGGCACTGGTGCTTAAGATAACTGGAATGTTTAAACACTTAGATCATTATCCACAGCCAGAAGCAATGAGGAAAGTCAGTTATCAGTGTTTTCAAAGGAGAAATGGTCTCACAGAGGGATTACAATGAAAAATATTATATACCACTATAATTAGTTACCACAATTAGTTGGGTACAACTTTTCTACATGAGGAGCAATTATCATCTATCATGATTGTACTAACAAATTATTGTATAATATGAACAAAGAGCTGAAGATTTGTAGTTCAACAACGTGGATATAAGTGATACATCCTAATCTTATAGACAACTTGACAGAGTGTTTACTAAAGAGGCAAGTACTTCAATAATGTTTAAAAGTAACTTCCTCCATTGGCTATGTTCCCAGATCCAAGGCACATACAGCCTAACACTGAGGTAGAAGGTGATTTTTTTTTATAAGTACCTATCACTTCAGAGTGAAACAGAGAGAACCCAGAATGTTGACAGGTCTTTTATTTCTGGCAGGTCTGGAGCCCATATCCCATTCTCGTCTTCCCTCCACCTCAATATGGAGTTTTCGCCCCTCTCCGCTCTGACACCCCTTCACTAACCAGATCAATGGTTTGCAGTCCGGAATAAAGAGATTATCTCCAGGCGAGCTCTTCCATCCTCCCCCAGAATCTCAGCACAGCTTCCCTGAATCATTATTAATTTTACACCCACTTAGCATTCTCATTCAGCCCAAATCACCCAGCCATTTCCTTTTATGGATCTAAACGCGATGAACTGAGAGGTTTCCTTATGATCAAGAAAATCGAAAGATGAAATGCTTGAAGAGACAAGATAGACAAAAGACACAATTCATGCATGACTTTTTCTATTACATAGGATTTAGGACTTAAAATATGAATGTGGACCTTTACCAGTACCATGTGTTGTTAAATATATTATAAAGAAAGAGCTCAGCAGAAGCACTGAAAAATAAAAGAATTTATTTTGGAAAAGAACCATTGCCTGGCCCATTATAATTCCTCAAAGAATTTATACAGTGATAGTCACCTCACAGAGAACAAGACAAGAAATTGTGTGGATCATTATTATTATCAATTCTAGTTCTTGAGTCTATCTTCACTTTTTAAGTTTGAATACAAAAGCAAATGATCGAATGACCATTAATAAATTAAGCATATCTGCATACATGTAAGCATATCTGTACATGGTGTCTCACTGTGAGCGGGAAAAACACATTCTACAATATATTAGAGAAATACGTACGCAAGAAGAAACAGACATTACTTTCAGTCTCTGTGAAAAGGTTTATCTTGTGTCCTCCAAATTCAGGTTATCTGAACGTAAGTAAATGCTTTTTTATTTTATTTTTAATAACTCACAGTACAAATCAGCTAAAATGTGGACAGCGTGTCCACCCCTGGTCTCCTCCTACATGGAGTTCTTGTGTACAGCTTTTTTTTTAAAGAGGAGAATTTATAATCTCTTCATCATCCATACAATAGCAAACAATAAGTGCTGCTTCTTCAAACTTCCGTTTGCATATGCTCAGGTTTTAACCTGTCTTGGTGTCATTTCCTCATTTCATTTCACAGAAATAATATAACAGTGCTGCTTTTGAATATTAGTTATGGAGATCTGACCAGGTTACTATAGTAGGGGAAGCGTAATAGCAGGATCTCCTGCACAGGTGTGCTCATCGTTTGGAAAAATGAGGAACGTTTTACACAATCTGGCAATGTTCCAAGCCACACCTGAACAGCCTTTCCCAGGGAAAGCACCCTTAAAACCATGACTATGAACACAACACATGCGTATGACAGAACACAGTGACACAACAAAGCGGACTAGCGAAAACGTTTTCATAGAACCCACAACTTCTAGCTTAGCAATAGCTCATGTGCTGATTTATAACTCAAAATAGAATTGCAGCTGAGACGTACGTAAACCTTCACTAAAAACTGAGACATGTCAATTCTAGGAAGATCATATCCTCTTGTTAAGACAACCCATTTATCTGTAATATAATATTATATTATTCTTTGAGCAAAGTGCTGACTGATGAGCAAATGTTTATATACACCCAAAATGTATGTACACCCAAGATGATCACTTTGGGTCATTTGTAAAATTGCATGCAAAACCCATGTTGAAGTTTTGAACTCCTGCTTAAATACTTATTACATTCTTTTATTCACAGAAATCTCATTTGTAGTTTTAAAAAATATCTTTTGACACTTCTATTAGAGTTTAGAAATAAGGTTTAGGAATTTCTCAGTTTACGCACTGTTTAGATGTGACTGGCTAAGTGACTTGCTCTGCTCAAACCACAAACACAAATGCACTGAATGATTGTCTGTTTTTCAATGCTCTTACAGACACACATCACACATACATAAAAAACAAAAAATAAAAAATGCAACCTAAGAAGTTCAGCGCTCCTTAATAGATAAATCATTAACAAACCACGACAGTGATGTTGAAGGAGCAAATTGCTGCTCACATGGGAGTCCCAATCAGATGTGTTGTGAACAGAACCAGAGTCTCATATCAAACAAAGGATGAGAAGCCTGTGGTTGGTGTCTGGGTGGAGGTGCCCAGGCTGCTGGGAGGCCTGTAGAGGCCGTGCTGGCTGTGGATCTCAGAGGACAGCAGAGATGGAGTGGGAGTCCGGCTACCCTTAGGCCTGAACAGCGTGCCCTGGCCCATGGGCTGTGGAGATGGTGTGCTGTGGGGTAGCAGAGGAGGCAGTGGGGGCAGAGGGGGAGCATGGGGGCGTGACTCCTGTTCGACCGCACCTTCTGCCTGCCCATAGCTGTATGCAGGTGGCCGTGTTACGCCCTTCTGCTGCCGACGCCAGGAGTTGTAGTAGGTCGGGTCACTGATGTAGTGGTTGACGAACGAGTGTGTTTTCTGATGGGCTGGATCCACCTCGTATTCGCTGTCACTGCCCTGTGATCAGAAGGAAGGGAGCAAACACTTTTCATTCGCAGACCTCTCAATTATTTATTTTAATTAAAAGTTTATGGCAAAACTTTATAAGAAAAAGGCTTTATCAGCTTTACAGTACTACTGCTTGGACCACAGCATGTACTCTATACAATCCTAACTGATGCTGCAATTGCAAGAAACCTCAGATATAATGACATTTTCAGATATTTTGTCCTGGATCATCCTTCAGTCACCAAACTCCCATAATACCATCAACTAAAACACCTCGCACTTTCAGATCATGCTCATGAGTCAGTCAAGACCAACGATCCTGACTCTGGGATTTTGTAGAATTTCCAATGAAAAAAAAAGTGATTTTTAAATCAAAACAAACATGGTGAACAACAGGTCAGCTTGACTGTTATCAGGTTTTTTTTTATGCCTGACATCAAGATTGTGTTCCCCCTGTACTACAGCATACTGAGCTAAAAATATTAAGTGAGGAGCGAATTGGCCTCAAAATCCCGATTATCCTCTAGTGTGGCCCAGGAATAAAACACCTACTCAAAATTCAGTCAGTCCAACCACAGGCATTCTGTTCAAAGGTACATCAAAGCTCTATTCTCTGCAGCACACTGATTAACTTCATGATCCTTAGAGAGAACTGACAGATGCTAAGGAGAGGACAGAAAATGTCAACAACTGTCCATGCAACTCTTTGGCCTTTTTCAGAACCTCTGCAGAACTGACGTGAAAAAAGAGAATGCATATGGGTTTGGGGAAAAACAGTGCTAATGTTTCTGGTAAGAACATAAAAGTGAACATTCATGTGTTTCTAATGTCTTTCATCCTTCAGAGTTATGTTAGCATCCTTTATGAGCAAGCTTATGTGACCCTGTAACCCTGTATCTTTTGGCTTTTACCAGAAGAGCCGGCCCTGAGTTTAGTTCCTTGGTATAACTGCAGAAAGCTTTACAGTTTCTGGTCTAAAGTAGGTGCTTTCCTGCTGACCAGGAATATTGCTGACTACTGAAATAAAAACTTCATGGAATGACCAACTCTCCCACACAGCATCTTAAAAAGTGTATACCTAACTAGAAACTGCTAAAGCATAGCACAACTGGCAAAGTGAAACATACTTGAGGCTTTTGTTTTTCCATGAAAATGTTCACTGGAACCGGGTAGTTGTTCCACATGAGAGTTCTATATCTTTTTAAGTCCTTAAAAATGTTCTGGAATGTCAGTGGAAACATGCCTATGAAAGTAAAAAAAAAACCTGATGGGGAATTCTGTTATAGGAAAATAATCAACTTTGGGGTGGTAATGGCATCAGACCACCCCAAAGTTGATAATTTTCCAATAATAGCAAAGTCTGAAGTGTTTTATTCTTCTTATAACACAGCAATCTGTCAACAATTACATTTATAGTTTCATTTAATGTTGTGGAACATCTGTGAAACAAGTTCCTGTTATGATTTATAGTATACCAGCTATAAACAGTCATTCCCTCACCAGCCTATCTATTTTTCTGCTTGTTTTAGCTAAATATATCAAAAATAATTCAGCAAAATATATGCACCTTAGACTCCATAGACTTACCTGTCTTTAAGAAACAGCTTTACTTCTGACTGTTACACTGACAGCACTGACACTGGAACCTTCTTCCAAAAATGTTAAATAAACCACCATGTCACATAAAAAAAAATTAGTTCAACATCCACCATACAAGTCCCTGCAGCAGAAATGATAATGTATTAGAATTAATATAAACCTGTGATTTGCCTTGTGGCTGTTCTAGAAACCGATCAACACCTTCTGACCAATCAGAATGGAAAACTCAGCAGTGCTGGGGTATAAAGAGGCTTTGGAGATGTGACAGCATCTTCCTGAGTGGATGTGTTTGCACAAGTGCAGGGTAAATGGTGTAAATGAATGGAATGGAAAAAAAACAAGGTGCTGGTTTTTTAGAAAACAAATGTGGCATCAGGAAGCACTACTTTTACTCTACAGGTGTCTGCAGCAGAAAACCCTGAGAATGTGTAGGGAGAGACATGCTCACACAAGAGGTTTCCCAGTTGTTCCCCAGTTCCTATTCAGCACTGAGTCCTAAGATTCTACATGCCACCTCCACTGTAACTCTAGCCCTTGTTTCAAGTTTGCTGAGTCATGCAGCCTTTAACTGAGGGAAAAGTTTTGCTGGATAAAATCTAACTCCAACAAAAGAAGTGGGGTGAAATCAGCTTAGGCTTTTCATCTGTTTTCCATGAAGGAGGTCGCCGTGAGCAGATCAATAAAATGGTGTCAAGAGATGGGTGGCTCTGTATTGATATAAAACATCATTTGTCAGGCAAAGGTCGGGTTCACTTGTCTTTACTGAATAGCATGTCAGCTCATTATTTTCATGGCTTGACAGAAATGCATCAGCCTAAAGCTGCTGTGCTTGGACTTGCTGAAGAAATGGTGTTCTTTCCCATGAAAAGAACAGAAATACAACACTTGTGGAAGTCCATTCGCTACAAATCATGACTGAAATAAAGACGTTAAAACAATGTGTGTATATATACACGGATGTAATCCTAATCTCAGAGGACTGGTATACCTGTGAATCGGATACCTCAGATGGTTTCTCAGTGAGACTGCTGTTCTCAGCTGGCATCAGGTCATTGCATTTAGCGCTGACGTCCTCATCGGAGTAGTGCAGACTGCCTGGACTGGGCCGTGGAGGAGACCTGGAGCAGGGAGAGGACAGAGAGTATGAAAAACACTAAAAATAATGGAGTGCTAAATTAGAATAAGCTCCTCTGCAGCAATTTAGATATGATAAGTGTGCCTACTCTAAAACGTTTAATGATCACAACTGTGTGCTCCTGAGAGAATGAAAAGGAGATTATTTAGAGCCCTGTTCAGACTTGGCATTAACATCCATCTTGGGTGATTGGATAACAAGTGGACTGATCACTCACACCACATTAGGAGGTGTTCTGGGACACATGTGGACACATAACATTTGTAGTGTGAACAGTAATGTGTCTTGATGAGTCTTCGACAATATCATTAAACTGCTGAACTCAGCTACTCTTGAACTGTCCTGCTTCCCTGCTGATACAAATAATACATTTGTCTGAGGCTTGTTTTATTTTTTTAATTAAATGGCCATATCAGGGGGGTCTCTTTGTATATTTTCTTGTTACCATTCTTAATATGAGTTACTGTATCAACATACTGTAGGCTATTGATGTCAGTGAATTGGTTAGGTAAACTGGTAATTTATTTATGACAATCTGTAATAATACAAGAAACTGTAGCACCTTGGTCAAATAACTCTAGCGAAATTAAACTCTAAAATGGCATGCTGATGGTAAAAATAGGCTATATTTTTTGTTCTTTTATGTTTTGGTAGCAGGCTAGTTGGGAATGGTTTTAGGGTGTTTCTTTGGGTAGATTTGGCAACCCTGCTACTGATGAAATGTGATAACTAATGGTTGAGAAGTATTCAAGACACATCCTTCATGGCTGTCCACTCAAGTGATCAGATCACCTGAGACCAGATCTTAATACTAAATCCGAACAGGACCTTAATACTGTTGATGCTGCAAGAAAACATCCACTTTAATTTTTACCATTTTGATTTTTATCATTATGTGATTAGATGACAGGAAACTGACATTTTTCTCCTTTTCTGAAAGATTGCTGGTCTAAACAAACAGGTTTTTCTCAAGAAATTTACTACATTTGAGCTTGCTTTTCATTTAATTCCAACAAATCCTATAGTAAGCACAGACTCTAATGCCATTACATCCACAGATTAAAGAGCATTATAATGTCAGGAAATTCATCAATAGCCAGACAGATGGATATCAGGAAGAACAGACTAGTTCAGAGGAACACTGGAAACAAGCCGTGCTTCCACACTTCACCCATTCCTACTTAGCTCCTAATCTCCTGAGCTTCCCTGATCTCTGGACAGATAGTGAGGCATCTGTTTAGCATGAGGAAAGGTGGAGCCCACCAGTGCCCTTAGGGGCCTCACATGACACACGTTAGACCTTTAAGTAAGCATCTGCATGGTATTTCTCAGTATGCAGTTTATAAGTGATTGAAGACTGTCATGCACGTCATGCATCCTTCATACCACAAACCAACAAATGTTTCAAGGAGCTCTGCTCTCCTAAAGCACAGAAAATCACTGCCCTGTCAAAGGATCCAACCACAGACTGCTCTTCAACCCAGCTGATCCGATTCTTGTGATTTGCCGTAATGAGGTCTGATGTGCATTAAACCAAAAACATTAGAAATGTTAGCTTGTAAACTGTGCAGGAGGACTGAAGAGTTGTTGTCAATTAGCTTAGTGTGTAAATCATGCTGAGCTATTTAGCACACTATAAAGACTCTGGAGCAGAAGAAAAAACATCAGGTACTTGGATGGAGGCCCCAGAAAATTCAGTACTTTTCAGAAGGATTTTTAATTAAATAGCCCACCTAAAAACTGACACGATGCTGGAATGAAGTTCTGGCTTTGGAGGGGTTAATCCAGAGCTCCTGGGACAAGCTCATGGGAGCAGGGGGAGGGGAGCATTATGATAAAGTGTCTAGTTAAAATTCAGTGGAGGTTGGGCTTTTAAAGCAGGGATGAAGCCATATCAAACAGCCCAGCACCCATTACCATCCAATTTTTAAAACACATAATCTGCTGCTTTTCTACTCTCTCAAACCCCTTACTTATCCAGCTCAGGTTTTGGCTGTGAATCTCTCTCTCCTGATAACGCTGTCCTCCACAGATCAATCTTTTTCATTCTCTCTAGGGGACAGCCCCGTGGCACTACTGCACCCGAGTGGAGCTCTTCAAAGACAGAGTGCTTTGATCTCAGGAAGATCGTCTCAGCTGAGTTAAGAGACGAGGAGCAGCATGAACACCCCTTCCCTCACATAGACACATTCCACTCTAATGGCCCCAAAATGCTCTCTCCGGTTACCGCCACAGGAAGTTGACCACGAGTCCAACCCCTCCATCCTCCATGCGTATGGCTCACTGATTCCCTCACAAGTAGCTTTATGGCAGATCACTGACCTCCACGCTATCTGTGTTTGTACAAACACTGTGCAAACTCAAACAGCAGTGCTGCAAACCAAGTGCCCTTGTAAGGAGTGAGCATTTCTCAGTCCATGTGTAAAAAAGCAAGAGAAGAACTGACACATCTTGTGTTTTTTTGTGCTGTGGAAACAAATGATATCCTCATGCAAGGAAGAAGATGCCAGTTGTTTCTTAGTCTCACTTAAATATAAACTTTCTCCAGGGTGTTCTTTGAATGTCAATAAGAATGAGAAAGTGGTGGGAGGGGAGACCAGATCTCAGCTTCTGATTGGCACAGTCTCTTCGGTTTCTTTTAGGTTGACAGATGGAGAGTGGAAAGGAACAACTGCCATTGGAATCTTAGCCAATTCTCCATTCAATACATTTAAAGGATGCCAGGAAGCTGAATTTAAATAAGCTGTGGGCCCAAGGCCCAAGTCTAGCTTTCTCATCCAGTCTGCTTCTGGAAATCAATTGCATTGCCATTTGCTACATTTTGTGGTGGTGAAATATGTTCTATTAAAAATGCACTATTAAAAAGAAAACACATTTGCTAGGACACATATTCTCATTTTCTTATTGTATATGTTTAAATATCACATTATCACACTCACTGGGAGTGTAAACACAGAGCACATTTAAAGTTATGGAAAAGTATACAAACCGGGTATAGATGCCATTCTTGCGGCAGAAGGAATTTTTGACAGAGAGTCGCCTGTTGTTCAGCTCCATAGCAGGGAATCGGCCCTCGTCCAGCCTCATCATGTCTCCATGGGAGAGGGGCAGAGATGTGCAGTTTGAGTGGCCACCTGCATGCAGTAAAGTGGTATTAAATGGCTGTGGAGCTTAGGAAACTGGTATAATGTAAAAGTATCCTGGATTTTGCATCCTTGGGGACTATTTACTCTTTGGGCAATGTGTCTGATGCCGTTCAAACAAGCAAAGAAATATTTATTTTTGACCCTATTATCTGCCAATTCCCACCCACCAGCCTGCTCTACCCTATCCTCCAAGACATGTGAAGCCAGTTGCCACATTTTTTCTAACTGTTTCTCATGCTACATTACAGGACAGCAGAACACACTCAGAGAAAATTCTATCTGCCCTCTTCTGCATACATGAGTTCACAGGCACCCATGGCTAGGAGACCGAGAGTAATGCCATCTCTCCCACCCAGAGAGCATGGCCAATGTCGCTCTCTGGATGGTGAATGAGGGAAAAATATACCAAATAAAAAAACTTTTAAAATTGAACAGTTCAGTAAAATCATACTCCACCAGTAGATCCAGGCCTGTTTTTATTTCCCGGGCCATAGCTTCAGGAGTCTTTTTACAGAGTACGTTCTTTTCAGACCAGGAATGAATGAGGTGGAGCTCACCCTGGTAGACTTGCTGCACAAGCTTAAATAGTGACCAACTGTCCTATGTGTCATTTTAAAAACCTGTGATTATCTACCAATTACTAAAACTAGTAGCAGTTACTAAGGCTTGTTTCACATGACCATGATGAAAAGATGATCATGTAAAACAAGCACCACCGGCACAGCAACATTTTTCCTCTACCTTATGTTTTTGCATAAGAAGCAATTCTGAAAGTGTATTTTGAACAGGATTCTGTTCAAAGAAAACTAGGGCTTGCCAATATGATGATATAGTTCTCATAATAAGAATGTCACAATACACTTTTCAGATATCTTTTTATAACAGTTTTTGTTTTGTTAAAAAGGTTAGAAACTCTGATTGAAAGAATTGGATGCTAAAGGTTTGTACTGTTTTAAATCTTTAAAAAGGTTTGTCACTTTTCATTGATAAAATATTTTTTATAGAATTTACAGAATAGATTTTGAAGACATTACATAAAAGTATCTTTTAGTTTTATTTTTTTAATGCAACACTGGCAGTTTGTTAGTAAACCCATATAGCATGATGCATATCGTGTATCATAGAAATGTCAAATATTTTTGTCATATCGCCCTCCACTATGTAAAACCTTCCAGAACTTTGGTGGAAACGCCTATAGAAAGACCAGACAGCTGAGCTGCCGTCTGTCACACACACTGGTGTGACTGGAGCTGCACTGTGAATCCAGGGAGGCGTGGAGCTGTGGCCAGTGACCTCTCCACCCTGTTCTGCTTGTCCATGTGATCTCACCCCCAGCAGGCCTGCGGGGCTGACAGGGCAGAGCTAAAACAAACAGGCGTCAGAGGCAGATGAGCGGCCCACGGATGGAGGGCTAGAGAGGGGTGGAGAGGGGAGACCAGGCCATGAGAGCGGCCCTTTGTGCCTCACACAAGCACTTCCCTTGTACTCCTTCACCCAGCCGCAGCTCTGTTTTTCAACCCTGGCACCGTACACTGAAATGCTGACCAGGCTCTCTCTCTCTCTCTCTCTCTCTGTCTGTCTCTCTCTCTCTCACACACACACACACACACACACACAAACACTCCTGATCTCTCCATCATCACTCTCACTCTCAGAGCTGTAGTGCATGTGTATGCACAGAGACAAAGTGGTTTCTCTCAGGAAATCTGTGTGTGCTTAAATCACGCTATGCTCTGTTAAATGCTTAAGGCCTGTTTTGTTAGATGCTGACCTCACAGGAGCGTATGCTGTTCCCCATGATAAACTCAGCCTAGTCTGCATACACACTCTCTGAAAAAGGCTACTGTACAGATAAGGTACAAACAATGTAAAAGTACACTCAAGATATACAGCAATCGCTCTTAACATCCAATTATGTACAGTAGCTTAAATAACTTTTAGAGCTACAATAAATTAGTCCACTAAATAAAGAAACGAAAGACCTACCCTTGAGTTTACCACCCTAGTCAAAATGCCCATTTCCTAAAAGGTACAGTGCATTTTTTTCTCACAGTGCAGGACACAGTGAGACATTAGGTGGAGTTCAGGCAGCCATGTGTAGCTATAACCATAAAAGATGGTGCACTACAATAGTAAAGTAGGGACTACAGTCATCAGAATGAGTCTTCTTATTTTGCAGCACATTTAACTACAGTGAACACTGGCATAGCCACGGGTGTGCCAGTGCAACCTAAAACTGTAGTTGACACAACCAAATGTGTGGCACACAAAAATCTTTTTTAACCAAACTTACATGTTGGATTCATCTTCACAAAAAAGAAAAAAAAAACAATATCAGCCTCTGTGAGCATGAAAACTATTACTCACAACAAGCTTAACACAACTGTCACTAGTTACAAGTGTATAGTGAGGAGTTAACACCAAATTAGCACACATCAGTTTTCCACACACATAGATATTAGACCTCAGGTGTAACTACGCACTTACATACTACTTGGATAGTTGCATATGAGTTATGCATGTGGGGCAGAGTTTGCCAAAAACAAAGGTGTGTCTCGGTTATGCAAGATTCTGACCTTGAACTTAAGTCTGCTTTTCTTGTAAGGTACAGACTCGAGCAAGATAACCACAATGTCACCCTGAAATTTATGTTTTAGGCTGTAAATACACTCAAAGACTACGGAATGGTATTCAAGGGTAATATTAAATAAATAATTATGACACTATTAATCGATTGATATAAGCGTACCTGTAAAGTCCACAATTCTCTTTTTTTCATGTGGAGATTGGAGGTTCAGACAGCCTCTGATTCATTGCTAATCTCGCAGACCAAATTTTTTATTAATAAAATAATGAACTACACTTAAATTGTAAAAAACATGTAAAAAGTCCTTGGTCAGCTTATCTGTGGGTGCATTTTCTGTACATGAGTGCATATCAAATGATCTGTAACAGTATTATTTTACTAATTTAAATTAAAAGCATGACAAAATAGCCTACATTGCACGCACTCATCATGATTTTATGACTTCAAGCTTGTGCTCATATTCATACTAAATTTTGCAAACGTATCTATACTGGCACACAATATAAAAAATAAATCAATACTTTTTGTTGGCTGATAAGGAAAGTGAATTGTTAGCCAAGTGAATTCGATATATTCTATTTGGTCAGAGAATAATTACATGCAGTTCTTCTGTGTAATTGGAACATATATTGGTGGACTTACTGATGTTATCGAATAAACTGTTTAGCATACAGGATTATGCTTACACACACTATATGGAGAAAAGTATGTGGACCCCTGACTATCAAACCATATGTGGCTCTTCCTCAAACTGTTGCCACAAAGTTGGAAGCACACAATTATAAAGAATGTCTTTGTATGATGTAGCATTACAGTTTTCCTTCACTGGAACTAAGAGGCCCAAACATGTTCCAGCATAACAGTGCTCCTGTGCACAAAGCAAGCTCTCTGAAGACATGGTTTGCCCACGTTGGAATGGAAGAACCTGAGTGGCCTGCACAGAGCCCTGACCTCAAACCTGCTGAACATCTTCGAGATGAACTGGAATGTCGATTGCACCCCTGGCCTACTCGCCCAATATCGGTGCTTGACCTCACTAATGCTGTTGTGGCTGAATGAGCAAATCCCCACAGCCATGCTCTAAAATCTAGTGGGAAGCCTTCCCAGAAGAAAAAGGGGGACTAAATCTGGAATGGGATGTTCAAGAAACACATGTGGGTGTGATGGTCAGGGTTCCATATTCTTTTGGTAATCTTTGAATGCACTGCCCCGAAACAGGTCAATTAGCAAAATAATGCACAGCATAACATGTGGTTGAAATGTAATTATATCCAAGGTCTTCAGATGTGGGCTCCCATTATTTCTCTATATGCATACCAAAATATCTATCAATGGCAGTAATTTTGATACTGAATGAATTTTTACTCCCAAAAGGAAAAATTTCACTGGTGCTTTTATAGCATACTTTTTTTCTGTTTGACATGAGTGAAAAATGAACTTGAAAAAAGTGTATAGGAACCCCAGTAGAGCCCTGCACCATATGGGTTAGTTCTATCCAGGAAGGGACCGTAATGTAAGTGATTACCGATAAGATACAAGCAAAGGTTGTGCTTTTTTTTTTTTTTAACTAGAGTAAACATATTTTAAAAAGTACAAGTACCAGAGCCAATTACCTTCTACATTTGGCTGAACCAAGTGGCTTGTCAATAAAATCAGTCCTGCTGGAATTTTCACTAACAGTCTTGTGCCTCTAAAATGGAGTGCAGGCTGGAAGAGATCATATTTTATTCTGACTATCTGCCTAGGACTACTGCCAGCTACAGCAACTCAGGTCAAAGCAAATGTAAAATAAAATGCCTCCAAACTACCTCTAATAAAGCAGGGTTATTTGTGTCTTGCAGGGCAGGGGGTAAGTTTACTGACATTCAGTAACACTATAACTAGCCTGTGATATTGTGTATCACATTTTCCCGAAGAAAAAAAACAGTAGCTTGCTAACTTTTGTGAAAAAATAAAAATAATAAAATAATAAAAATAATTCATAAAGAAGCAAGCAGACTAGGCTTATCAATCTGGTGTGATTATCAAGTCTAGTGGCCTTGACTGGGAAATTTTACTTTTTCAGCGGAAGACCTTCAGACGTCTCCTCTTAATTTTTTTTCCCTGTGTGTGGCATGAGGTCTTATGTTTGTAAAGAAAATTTAAATAATCATATCACCAGAAGCTCATTTAGAAGTCACAAATGGGCAGTTATAGGATTTATAGATACTATAAATACACACTGCTGAAGTGGGATCTGTTAAACCAATGAAAGTAAGCTAGCTGTGTAATGTATGTTTAGCTGTTACATTTTCCACAGGCCTTCAGTTCATCCATAGTCATAAAACTAACAGCAGAATGAATGTAAACTCAGTTACAGAAAGTAATGAAGCTTTGGAGCTGAGAGTGAAGTAATGCAGTACCTACTCCTAGCTATTATTTTAGCTAATCTGTTAAAGTTTTCATCATAGAAAAAGAAATAACTATAAAATTGTGCTAACAGAGACAGTGTGGACGAGAGAGAGAGAGAGAGAGAGAAACTGATGCAAAGTTTTGTTCATGAAAATTACTAATGGATGCGCATTTAGTAAATTAAGTAAATTAAGTAATTTAATAAATTAAGACATTTGGTGGCTCCCTTTCACAAGAGAGACTTTAATGTGTCTCTCTTGTAGCTCCACATAAGACAAGCATAAAATGAAATTCTTTTTGTTTTTCAAATATGATTACTGTTTTTTGAAAAGGAATGGAATCTACAGTATATTTTATTAGCAAATAACTTAGTAGATAAAGCTATCTAGTCATGTTGCTTTACAGCATCATAACTGTTTGTAACCCAATGGATCACAACAGTGTCAAATCACATTCCCAAACCCTACAGCAGGAGTCCCAATCTTATCTGCAAAGGGCCGCTGAGGTTGCAGGTTTTCTTTCCAACCAATCAGGAGCCAGCGGCTGCAGCTCCACTTGCCCTTACCAGGTAAGATTGGACACTCACACCTTATAGAATACGTCTATTTTGTCCCTTCTGCAGGAGTGTCAGACTGAGACGAGAATGCTCTTTTGCTTCCTGTTGTACCTGAATCAGTCTTCTTGGTGTACTTTTTACTCTGTCCACGGATGATGAGGATAAAGACAAGCAGGAGGATGAAGATCAGTCCTACGAGTGCTATCACCACCAGGAACCACCACTCCTCATAAAAGGGGGAGGCTTTCTGAGCTGGAAATTCAAGAAATAATACCACATTGACACACTTTGTAAACAAACATATGGAGACATTATATAATTTAAGAAAAAGGTTTAGAGTGGTCAAACTTTCCTCACCAGCTATGGAAGGGGAGGGAGCACTGGGAGAGCCATATCCATAGTCATTGACCGCAATGACCCGGAAATCATAGGTGACCCCTTCACGCAGCATGTCCAGATTCAGGGTGTATGATGTCACCTCTTTGGGGATGTCTTTGATAAGGATATCCCACAATCCTTCATCTGTAGGTAATTGAAATGTGTATAGTTATTGATACTCCTACAAAACAGTAGTCAAAAGTAGGACAAAACAGAAGATTATTGACTAGAACACTGGTTCTCAACCAGTAGGCCAGCCTAAGACCACGTCAACCACAAGATTGTTCTTCTTCTCCATCAAATCTTCACTTTTCCTTTAGAAGTATACAGAATCTCAGATGGTATGGTTTAATTTTTAAAAGGCATCTGGTTTTACTTGTTTAAAATCTGTGTCTGTGATCTTTCATTGTTAGCTAACCACTAAACTTGTAGACGTACAGTCTACAGTCAAAAATATTCATTACTGCATCATCTGTAACTACTTTATCCTGGTCAGGGTTAAGGTGCATCCAGAGCCTATCCCGGGAACACTGGGCACGAGGAAGGGTATATACCCTGTATCACACCCTGTGTCCATCACAGAGCACCACACACACACACACACACACACACACACACACACACACACACACAGACTCATTAACAAGAGCAGTATATGCTGCATTTGACTAAAGCTGGTAACTCAAAATTTCCAACCTCTGACATGGTAAAACTAAGAAAAAAATAAAACCCAGATGGAATTCCTCAACTGGGAATTCCTACTTGGAACAACAGTCAACAGTGCAGAAAATATCTTTCTCTTTTTACTTTTAAATGAGATTATACTCACATTTGCTTTAGATCAATCAACATACAGACACATTAGTCGGTTAAATCTATAACACTGATCATACAGTTCACTGTTTTGAAAAGATAAATACTGTGAACATTAGCATTAAAGATCACTCATATCTCTGTCGTTAGCTAGCTACCTTGTTGCTATTTCATGAGCTTTTAGTGCTCAAAGGAAAAAGGACAAGCTTTCATTGCTGTTTCCCAGTTTATTGATTGAAAGCAGAGAGGTCAAAAAATAAAATAAATCCAACTTCCCACTTGTGAGTTAAGTCAAATGCAGCATTAGAATGACAAATCCATCTACTGGCATGTTTTTGGGAGTTGGCAGGAAACATAGCAGGTTTACTTTCAGCAGATGAAAGGGGCAACAATGTGTTTTGTGTGGTGAGGTATTCACAAACAAAAGTACAAAGCCTTCTTAGCTTAAGCATTAGAAACAAAGAGCATGATCAAATTTCCCATTAAATTCAAAGCTAAGCATCATGAATTTCTAGACACATGAATTGCAACATGATTAAATCCTATTGATAGGTTTTTATTATTTATTCATGTCTAAGCATGAATATTTATTCTATAGTATTACTGTCAGAGTTAGTGTTTCAGAGGGTCTACAATTAATCTCACATATTACTATATATTACTCTAATATATTTAGCCCTTTTTTACAGTTTCATTTAATGTGTTGAGTGCATGAAGGTATATATTCATATATAAGGCACTATTCATTTTGCAGGGTAAATCTGGGTCCTGGTGCCACTGAGCCATTGTTTTGAAATATTTCTGAACCTTAGTCCACTTCTCTGTTTATTTTAGGACGTACCAGATGGCCTGGCTTCTATGACGTATCGTGTGATGGGTGCTCTGCCAGGGTCGCCGCTTGTCCAGTGGAGCGTGAGTGCCGTGCCATACCGTGAAATAAATGGTTCACCTGGAGGCCCAGGAGCACCTGTACACAAAAACAACAACAACAGTAAGAGAAATACAAGACTGGGAACACCACTTATAAAAAGTGACCTAAAACAAATGATCTAAAACAAAACAAAAATGATCTAAAACAGAATAAAAGCTCAGACAACTAGACCTTCTCCTGGCCCTGTGGTGATGTTGGCCTCCACCTCTGGACCATAAGTCAGGGTTTTGGCACGGATGCGGAAGTTGTAGGTCACCCCATCAGCCAGGTCTTTAATTTTCATCCAGAGGGGGGCGCTGCCTTTTACGTCCACTGTAACAACTTTACTGACACCTGGAGTGTGAGGAGAGGAATCTGTAAAGGAGACACTACAAATCTAGATACATGCAGTAGCGAGAGAATAAGAGTTCACATACAGCACATACACACATGTAATATGATAGAGAATGGAGTTGTTTTACTCCAGTTTAGAGAATGACCCTGTGCAAACAGTAAAGTTTCACAACTGTCTCTCTTCTAGACCTAAATGCTCTGAAGCCCTTACTAAAACATGACCCTTGGCCCTAATTCTCTTATTCTTCCTACAATTACCCAGGAATCTATTCCTTAACATGTATTTAAAACATGCCTTGATTAATGACATGACATGACATGGTGCAGCTGGCAAAAATTAGCTAAAGTATGCCATCTATTACATGCTTTTCCTTCACAGAAGAGAGCACAGCTTGGACCAATTTTGGGAATGAGCTTTAGTGAATAAAATAAAGTGTAAATTAAGCATACATACATGTATATCAAGTGTAATATATCTCAGTAAACAGGTTTGAGTTTCTCACCATCGATGGGTGTGCAGGGCTCATAGATCAGGCGGTAGCCCTCAATTATTCCATTGGGATGTTTGGGCTCTCCCCAGGACATGTTGACAGAAGAAGTGGTAAGTTCACTGAAGTGGATAAAGCTGGGAGCACTGGGGGCTGCGAGGGAACAAAAACACACACAGCCACAGACAGAGACCTCATTACTGTATTGATTGTTTTTTTCACAAGCAGAACAAGACAGTCTTCTGTAAACCCAAGCTAAGTATACTCAAGATTCAATGGAGAAAAAGGAATTAGCGCATCTTACTTGATGCTTTCAGTGTTTTTGAGGAGTGGTTTTGACCAGAGGACTTGTGCATGAGCCAGGGACTTCAATAAGCAAGGCTTAAAAGTTTAAAACTACTTTCACATTTGTTTTAGAAATGTATCATTTTCTATCTTGGATCTGGCTAATCTTTCAGTAATGCCAATTTCTTTTAGAAAAAGAAATAGAGAAGCTTGTATTGGCTTACGTCCCAGGATCTCAACTCCATGATGGCCTAGAATCGGTTCCTGCCATCACCTCCCTACTACACTGTCAAAGTCTTTGAGGGAGAGGAAATGGCTAGAGGAATTTATTTTAAAAAAGCTCTTTTTCTGCTGAGACCCTAGTGGAGAGCATGGGGAAGCAAGAACACAGCTCCTATTGTATGGTCCTGCCAAGACCCACACCACATGCTGCCCAAATGATCAAATTCCCACTACCATGCTGTCATATACTTCCTTCTCTGTCTCTAGTCTTCACATCAAAATATGGCAAAAGCCCCTCTGAAACTGTCAAATCCCATTAAAAAGGCCCCAGAAAGAACCTTAAGATGACATTTCCTTCATGTCCTTCAGTATCATAGCAGTCGTGCATTCAGTAAAATGTGACCTCTTGTATTGAATACCCACAATCTAAACAGCAGGAAACTCTGGGAAGAATGTGGGCACAAAAAGATTTACATTTTCCCAGTCTCAAAGTGTATTATTTCTGAGTCATGGTGGTCAGAGGGGCAGTTGGTGGCAGCGTTCTATGCTATGGTGGTGTACCTGCTTGCTGAGTGCGCCCTCTGGTGGGTGGAGAGCGTGGGCCGTCCCCGGCTGCATTGAAGGCAGCCACACTAATCATGTAAGTGGTGTAGCCTGTCAGGTTCTTCAGCTTCACCCCCAGCTCAGGCAGGAAGAGTGTACGCAGTCTCTCTGTCTCATTCTGTAGCTGGAACTCCCAGTAATAGATCTGTGAAAAGAAAGAGCGTATATAGGGCCATAAGATTCAGATGAAGGTAGACATGTAATCTGAAATTTGGTTAACTTGTACAAGAAGCCCAATTACCACTTTTAATTCATTTTAATGATTAGTAACAAACATAAAGCAAAAACGCTAAATTATTACTTGTTCATTTCTCAAACTATTAATTGGAAAAACAATGCCATAAGTAGTTTTAGTAGAATGAACATGTATAATTATATAGATCTAGGATATTATAATTTGCAATCACACATGCCTAAGGCCCATACAATTCTTAAATGGACAGAAGCTCTGACTCATTATAATACAAGACACAGCCATTTATTATATCTATTTATTACTGTTAACATGCCCTGACTCCAGGGGTGGCTGTCATTTAAAAAGACATCAATACAATGTTTAATTTTTTTTGCATCCACATCAGATTATTTGCTTTTAACAGATGACTTAAGGTGCATTATTTTGATCTAGGGCTGTAATCAAGACTGCCATTATCAAGTCCAAGAGAAGTCTAAGACCAGGACTAGCCGAGGTCAAGAGCGAGTCATAAGGGGGTTAAGGCCAAGTCAAGATAGAGTACAAATGAGTCAAGGATCAAATCCTTTTCAAGGCCAAGCTTTTACTTTAAATACTTGGCTTCATTTATGCATTGTGACAATTATTAGACTGAAGGAATTACTTCTTGTCATATGTTGTGCATCTGAAAAGAAATGGCAAGATGAGAGACAAGTCTAAGTAAAAAAAAAAAAAAAATGCCAGTATGTCCAAGTCAATACAGAAAATGTCTCAAGACTGGACTTGAGTCCTACCGCCCTCGTAGGACTTTTGTGGAAGCAAGCACAACAGCACCAAATATGGTCATAAGAAAATACACAGAATGGTATGAAGAAGTAACACTGGAACTGATTTCTTTCTAACCCAGACTGTAGATTCATACAGCAACAGTCATGTTCAGGTGAATGTACAGAGTGAAATGCCCCTCCTTTTTGTGTGTATTTGGGCTAATATTTTTCAGTTCGTTTCACTGACGTATCCATAACATGTCATCAGCAGTGACCGAGAAGGCACTTGTGAAAATATAGTCATGGGTGTAATAAACATGAATCAAGGGGATTATTTACTCCATCATTCTTTTTTCCCCAAAATGCCTTTGGAGGAGAAACTAAACGTAGATGGACTAAGCACACATTGTCCAATCAAAGTACAAATTACACTAAATAACACATGGCAGAACTGTAAGTTTAGTGTTTTTTGTGGTTTGAACAAAAGAAGTACAGTTTTTCTGTATTGGTATTTGTAGGAAACACATGAAGCCAGTACAGCATTTAACTTAAAACACTTAAAGAAATTGAAAATCACAAATGCAGCTGCCTGTCTGCCTTTAAATGTGTGTGTGAAAGCTTGCCTCACATCATTCTAATTATGGCATCACTGAGATCTCATGATTTAATGCATTGCTCAACTCTAAGTGTTTCATTATTGAGCTATTGATAGATATTAGATTTTAGCCTCCCATCTGATTTGACAAACGGCTATCACTGAATGGCTCCTTTGTAATTTAATCAGGCAGACAAAAGGAAAAGGGAAAAATAAAGTGGATTAAAATAAAAAGCACAAAAGCCAACAAAAAAACAGTCCACACAGAAGGGAATAGATTCAACCTTCACGCTACAAAACTGGGATAAAGGTCTTTTATATTCTATTATAATGTGCAATTTGTAAAGCAACAGAGACATCTAATTTTAAATCAGCTCATTTGAAGCACAGCTTTAAAGACAAATGACAAATGTGCAAAAAGGGTTTCTGAGGAAAAGATGTTAAATGAACTGATTGCAAGGTCATAATTTTCCCTTAAGAGAGTTCCTGATGAAAAATGTTATTAAATGAAGTGCTTGCAAGGTCATAAAATTCTGCGGCTGGTGTAAAGGTTGCAGCCACCTTGTAGCCTTGAATGTCTCCGTTCTGAGCTTCCAGTGGAGGAGGATCCCAAGTGACATCAAGCTGGGTTGCAGTGGAAGATTGAACAGCGACGTTCTGAGGTGGAGCAGTGGGCACTAGTGAATACAAAAATGAGTATCAAACTCAGCATTGGCACAGTGAATAAAAAAAACTCTGACTTGAAGTGGATATTCATTCCTGTAGTGGTGATAAGGTGGAGGTTCTGGTCTGGAGTGAGAGATGCTCACCTGCTTCTCCTACAAATACTTCCTGTGGTGTGCTGATGGGTCCTTCCCCAACGGCATTGTACACACTGAGTCTGATCTCATAGCGCTTGTGTTTACTCAGATCTGCAATGGAAAAAAAAACCACACATAAAAACACACCTATAGTATTGCAAAAGAAACATTTTAGTGTTGATACATTGTGATCTTAAGTATTACGAGGTTCCATCTGGGTGAAGAGCTGTTTTAAGATAGGAAGCATCAAAGTTTTGACATTCTATGGAGCTTGGAAGCTGACAAATTATCTGAATGTACACATCACATTAAATGAATGTATTTGCTCTGTGGCATATTTAATAAATTTATTTTTTTAAGATGTTTTCTTTGTTTCGACCTTGCTAGGGGTAAGATTTGCCTAAAATTTGAAATTAAAGCTTAAGGTTTTGACATGCAAATTAAATACGAATTTCAAAAATGAATCTCAATTGTATTTAGCTCTCTTAACTCATGTCAAAACTGTAACTTCAAATTAAAAATCTTACCTCTAGCAAGTTCAAAACAAATAAATACATCAGCAAAAATGGAATGTGACACTTTATATGTAATATAATTCAAATATATAAAATTCATATTCAAATACATTTGTCAGCTTCCCAGCTCCATAACATTCCATCTAGCAAAACTCTAAAATGCTGAAATTTACATTTACAGCTCAAGTTAGCCCACACTTTAAGTTTACTTCAAATGTACAAGCTCGAAATTCTGAAACAATTTAGAAAGTAGATTTTCCTGAACACTAGCCAAACACAGCTAGAACCTTATTATTCTGTAAAATCAAATATTGTTTGATCTGGTAAGGGTTCTTATTAAGCAATCTCGTAATCTCATGATATAACTAATAAATGGTCATAAACTCAGTAGAGAAAGACATTTTCAGCTGATTAAAACCAACTTCAGACTCATTTGCAGTGGAAAGTTTAGTTTATTAAGCACAGTGCATGTACTGCATGTATAATCAGTAATATTTAATGCTAATGTTATGTGATGGTAGCCACAGTATTAACTTTCTGCTGTGCTCAAGACTTTCTAATGTGCCAGAATATGAGCACAGTAGGACCTGCACTGAACACTTACTTTGTATTACTCTGAAGGAGCATATGCAGAAGATCTACAGCTAAAAGTTAGTTTCTCCTGCAGCTTGCCATACTGAGGCTTCAAGTCTTTTCTGTTAGAATGTAAATAAAACATGCATATCGATTCCAAAGGCTGACTATTTTGTGTTCATCATCCTATTTTCATCGTGGATGATTGGCTAGCAGATAGAACCATATAAAATTTCATTTATCTGTGGGTTTAGAGATATAACTTTTAATTCTTTCACATATTTCACCAAAAAAAAAAAAACACCACAGGAGAATAAAGCCCACGATGATGAAATTTTTTCTACCTAAATGCCAGAAAGAACCTTATAATACTGAAGTCATGGCAGAGCAAGTGGAAACTGAAATGAGGGAGGAGAGAATTTTAATAGTTTTTAGGACTCAGTGAAAATGTAGAATGAAAGAGTTGTGTGGAAATGCTGACAAAAGTGACAAAAGAGAGACAGAGGGACAGTCTTGAGACTTACTGTCAAGTTCATACTGGGTGAGTGACGATTCACTCAGGTTCCTGATACTATAGGGAGCTGAGAATGGCAGGAGCAGAGAAGGTCATACCAGGAAAAGCAGGCCAAGCAGAGAGAAGGTGAAACACAGAGAGGAGAAAAGGGAAGAATTTGGATTAGTGCATTAGTGAAAAGCTGTGAGCTGTAAGAGCAGCTTATTGGCACAAGCTTGTGCAGTGGCTGCAGTCCAACCTCGGAAACAAACACAAAGCCGTGAGCCATGGAACAGCTTTGATTACTTGCGTGTTAATGAGACAAAGCAGTGCCAATCCCAGGACTGCACACAGACCCAGCAAAGAAATATGTGAGTAAGAGATTCAATTTTTTATTCATCACATTGCTCTGTCGTACACATGTTTATGCATCATGTGCAGCATGTGCAGCATGCAGTTACCCCTTAGCCCTACATTAAGGCCATAACAGGGCCAAGTAAGTTTCGAACTGACTAGGAGACATTAATAAGACATTTTGTTCACTGTGTGTTGATTTGGGTCTAAACAAAATGTCAGAATTGTCACTCTGTACATCACTCACTCAGACAGTAATGAAAACTGATCTCGCCTATATATGCGGTGGTCTGGGAAAACCTGTCGGATGCCGCTGTGGCTAAATTCTTGAAAATGGATAACTAAGGGATTTGGTTTTGAATATTTTCTGCCAGTAATATACCTTGGCATCTCTATTTTAAGAAAATCTGAATACATTTTAACACAATGACATGAAAATGTGTTTATTTAGGCTACTTTCGAACCTTGCCTTCAAGTTGGGTAAGGAGCCAGTTTAACAAACACAGTAGTGAACAGTCAGTCTGCCTAAAGATGCCTAAAACCTTGCTAGCTAAGTGTGCTTTTCTCACACAATGATTATCAGGATCTGATCAAATCTTTTGCATTGTTATGTGCCAAAGTGAAATGGGCATGAGCCTAAGTAATTCAGTTTGTAATCAGACACCAGCTGTCCAAATGTCTACGATGTTCCTGCGCCGTCACACCATCATCAACACAGAGAAGAGAGCTTTGACATTCTGTACAGATGACAGCAGACAAAGCTTTTAAAATGTTTAAATAACAAGAAATTTAACCAAAAGAAGAGACTGCATTAATCAGTGATTATTTCAGTGATCAGTCCAGGGAAGAAACGATGATGAGGCTCATAAATGCTACAAGTGACTTCTACCTCAGGTGATGATACAGAGGCCAATGTGGATGATACTGATAATCAAATTGCGAACTTATTTCCTATTGTTAATTTACAATTCTTTAAAATTTGGCAGTAATGCTGTTTTTCCATAAGTAGATTAGATTATATATGTAGAGTTAAGAGTTACATGTGGTGTCTTTCAGTGGAAATGGGATCTAATCTTTACATGCAATTTTCTCCTTTTTCACTTTTCAACTACTAGAACTACTGGATAATTTCAAACTTTGGCCATGTGATGGGTTTTCCCAGGCCACTACACATACAGTTGTGCTCAAAAGTTTGCATACCCTGGCAGAAATTGTGAAATCTTGGCAGTGATTTTGAAAATATGACTGATCATGCAAAAAAACTGTCTTTTATTTAAGGATAGTGATCATATGAAGCCATTTATCATATAGTTGTTTATCTCCTTTTTAAATCATAATGATAACAGAAATCACCCAAATGGCCCTGATCAAAAGTTTACATACCGTTGAATGTTTGGACTTGTTACAGACACACAAGGTGACACACACAGGTTTAAAGGGCAATTAAAGGTTAATTTCCCACATCTGTGGCTTTTTAAATTGCGATTAGTGTCTGTGTATAAATAGTCAATGAGTTTGTTAGCTCTCACATGGATGCATTGAGCAGGCTAGATACTGAGCCATGGGGAGCAGAAAAGAACTGTCAAAATACCTGTGTAACAAGGTAGTGGAACTTTAAGGATGTAAAAAGATATCCAAAGCCTTGAAAATGCCAGTCAGTACTGTTCAATCACTTATTAGGAAGTCAGGTTAGCCAAGGTCAGGTAGACCAAGAAAGATTTCAGCCACAACTGCCAGAAGAATTGTTCGGGATACAAAAAAACCCCCACAGGTAACCTCAGGAGAAATACAGGCTGCTTTGGAAAAAGACGGTGTGGTTGTTTCAAGGAGCACAATATGACGATACTTGAACAAAAATGAGCTTATTGTGCCAATGCCACAAAAATGCCCGGTTACAATATGGCCGACAACACCTTGACACGCCTCACAAATTCTGGTGCACTGTAATTTGGAGTGACGAGACCAAAATAGAGATTTATAGTCACAACCATAAGCGCTATGTTTGGAGAGCGGTCAACATGGCCTATAGTGAAAACAATACCAACCCCAGTGTGAAGCATGGTGGTGGCTCACTGATGTTTTGGGGGTGTGTGAGCTCTAAAGGCACAGGGAATCTTGTGAAAAATGATGGCAAGATGAATGCAGCATGTTATCAGAAAATATTGGCAGACAATTTGCATTCTTCTGCATGAAAGCTGTGCACAGGATGCTCTTGGACTTTCCAGCACAACAATGACCCCAAACACAAGGCCAAGCTGACCCTCCAGTGGTTACAGCAGAAAAAGGTGAAGGTTCTGGAGTGGCCTTTGGAGACTTTGGATGACCTAGAGGCATTTTGCCAAGAAGAATGGGCAGCTATACAACCTGCAAGAATTTGGGGCCTCACAGACAACTATTACAAAAGACTGCACGCTGAAATTGATGCTAAAGGGGGCAATACACAGTATTAAGAACTAAGAGTATGGAGACTTTTGAACAGGGGTCATTTAATTTTTTTCTTTGTTGCCATGTTTTGTTTTATGCCATTCTGTTATAACCTACAGTTGAATATGAATCCCATAAGAAATAAAAGAAATGTGTTTTGCCTGCTCACTCATGTTTAAAAATCTTTAAAAATGGTACATATATTATCAATTCTCCAAGGGTATGCAAACTTTTGAGCACAACTATATATAACTATAACTATAGGCTGAACAATGCACCAGGAAGCAAGATAAACCTGTTTTTTTCAGATTTATTATTTATTTATTATTTACTAAAAGGAAACTGCATCTCTCTCACTCAAAGACTTGAGAAGCAGCGATGCTATGAAGACAGTTTCATCCTGCTAGGTTAAATTCGGACTCACCTGTGAGCTCAGCCCAGCTAGCCATTGGGTTGCTGATGGTGCGGACAGTGAAGGTCCGCAAGCGATCGTAGTGGAGCTCTCTGTATCGAATCCGAAACCCCAGCAAGATGCCGTTGATCTGCTCCTCAGAGGGGGTCTGCAGATTAGTCCATAATAGACCATCAGATTCGACTATCTAGTCCTTTATTGACATGACTGTTAGTTGTGCGATTCCCATAATAACAGTGAACAGAGGCAGTTGGAGCATTACCTTCCAGCGGAGCAGCACAGAGGTGGTAGTGTGTGGTGTAACGGAGATGATTGTAGGAGCTTTGTCTGGGGCTGTGAGAACATAAACATAAAATAGCTCCTGAACTGCAACTGAACTGAACACTTATGGGTCTGAAGAATTAAAGGAAAAGTCCACACTGAAATACTGTAAATATCTATACCGAAAATATGTGTGATGTGCTTAGCAGTTCTGGCGCAATGTTTTTTGGCTGGTGCTGTATTTTCATTATTCTCTTGAGAAATTAGCAGTCACAGGAAGACATTGCTAGCATAGTTAATGGTGTTATATAGGAGAAGAAATCTTAACAAACTTAAGGGATAACGGTCAGGTTTCACTGATAACCCTGAAAAACAAAAAAGCAAGAGCTTCTTTTCTCAAATTTTTTCAGTGATGCTCAGTGTCATATTAATGAGAAATCCAATATACTGTAGAAGTAGTAAAGACTGCAAATGTTTTACTCAGAGTTCCAGAATGCAATGCAGCTATTCAACACAGTTGGGCTGAGTTATGAAGGTGACTTGTCTCAGCTAGTTAGCGATCTACAAGATGATAAGCACTGAATGGCACTGATGATGGTATTAGCATGAAAATTGAAGCTTTGGAGGCTGCTCATCTGTTTGAGCAGAGTGTATAGATGAGGAGGTGATAGAGCAGGACAGACTAAAGGATTAAAGCACTGCTGCATCGCTCTCTTTAGGTGGAAATGACGTCCCACTGGGACCACTATCAGCAGATAGATGAATAGCATTGTGGGTAATGTAGTAAACCTTTAGCCAAAGTGAAAATAGACCAACTTTTACATTTTTTAAAGCTAACAGGCTAACTCAGAATTTAATCATGACTGATTATAAATATTGACATGCAAGGTGGATTTTTCCTTTAACAGAACAAAATGCTCTCACATACCACATCCAGCACATCACATATTCTTCATACAATTCCAGTAAGTGCAATGGCATTAATGATGTCTAACTACTTCAGGTTCAGATTTTCATTTACAATTCTGACTCAGAAAGAATGAGCTGGGCTTACCATCTTGCAGAGTGGTGATAGCCTCGCTCTCCTCACTGTACTCACTGTCTCCTATGTCATTAGTAGCCTTAACACGGAACTGGTATGAAGTGAAAGGTTTGAGTCTGTAAAGAGCACAAAAGTTCTGGTCAGGTTTCTCAACAATAACATGTCTGTTGACAGCAGTAGACTAGTGAGGTAAGAGTGCCGACTTACTTGTCCACTATATAGGAGTTGGCTTCATGGTTGACTGATGCTGAGTGGACGATCCAGTGGATGTTGGGCAGCTCTTTGTACTGCACGGTGTAGTAGCGCACTGGAGACAGACCATCACTGCCTGGTTCCCATGTCAGGAGCACACTACGAGGCTGAACATCCTCCTGAGGCACTACGGGACGACTCGGGGGCTGGGGGCGAGCTGAGAAGGAAAGGGTTAATACCATGATTATTTGATGGAATACCATGGATAACTATTAATTAAATATGTAACGTACAGTACTGTGTAAAAGTATTAGCCACCCTATTTTTTGTACAAACTTTGTTATACATATTTATTTTATGAGTTCTACATTATGAGTCAGTACAAAAACATTTTAGATTTTCAAACATTAGTTTTCCAGCACAAAATTAAATGTTACAGAAAAATGTTTGTATGTTAATAAAGAAAGCAGCATATTATGTAAGAGACCACTTTCCAGACAATCATAATGAAGGCTGCTGGGTTTTGGTGCAAAAATAAGAAGCAAGTGCGACAAAGTCTCCAGAAGAACTGTGGCTGCTTCTGTGAGACTACTATTTTTTTTTTTTAAAGCAAAAGGTTGTCACACCAACTACTGACTTGAATTTTTTACTGTTTACTAGTCTTTATAGTATTTTTCTTAAATGTAGAAACATTTAATTCCATTATTTTTGAAGGCGTCTTTGCTCTACAGCATTTCTTTGCACGTGCCTAAGACTTTTGCACAATACTGTACATTTGTGGAAGACAGATGTATTTAAATTAGGGTGGTCAAGTTAAATTAATTAAGTTAATATATTAATAGTAATTATTTGTTTTTATTATATCTTATAAAAAAACAAAATGCTTGAATTTCTTAGGATTAAATGATGACAAATGCTGCAAAGGGCTAACTTGGTGTTATAATTTAAATTAATTAATCGTTAATTCCTTTTCAATAACCGCTTTATCTTGGTCAGAGTTGCACTGAATCTTGGCAAGCAGATACGGCAGATCCTGGATAGGGTGCTAAATCCATCAGAGGGCAGTATGCACACATACTTCCACCTTTAGGGGCAATTTAGAGTAGCCAATCCACCTAATGTCATGTTTTTGGATGGTGGGAGGAAACCAGGAGGACCCATGTGATCATGTGGAGGATGTGCAACACTCCACAAAGACAGTATCCTCAGCTCTGGATCCAACCAGGAACCCTGGAGCTGTGAGCTATTTTAATTCTTTGATAACCCTAATTTAAATATTCAATATGTCTGCCTTGTGCACCTCTCTTCTCTGTGGTGACCACCAGGGCCTCAGCAGCCTCTCCCCAGCCGTTTCTGGTCTGGGCCGTTAGGCGGAACACGTAAACACTCTCCGGTTTCAGTCCACTAGCTGTGTACTGCCGTGCACTGGGACTGAGCACATCTACTATGGCCGAGTTGCTGTTGGAGGAGTTTCGACGGTAAGTGATCTGATAAGCTAAAAGAGATATAAGAGATGACATATCATATGATCAAGAGGACAGTGACACAAAACATGAAAAACACATGGAATGACAAATATTGGTTTCTGATAATCATAGATACAAAAACTCACCAAGGATAATGCCGTTGGGTTGAGCAGGGGGCTGCCAGATGAGTCGCACTGAAGTGGTTCTGACCTCAGGAAAAAGAATTCCTACTGGAGGCCCAGGAACTGCAAGCAATAACTCACCGAGTTACAACAAATTTACAGCAAGAAACATGGCGCAAAGCAATTTTCCCATAAAGGTAAATACGTCTAGAGTCTGGAATAGTCTCCTACCATCATCCAGTGTGCGCTCTAGGAGTGGGGGTGAGCTGGGTACGCCGTCTCCTATGCGTGTGAAGCTGAGAACCTGGATCTCGTAGAGGACATACTTGTCTAGGCCGGTCAGTTGGACACTGCGGCTGGTGTTCCCCTCCACCATCCAGAAGCGGAATGATGAATCAGAGTCTTTCTCTCTGTATGCTACCTATGATAGATAGAGCAGAGACTCTCATACACTTTCCTTAGCAAGCAGCTCTCAACCTTTTCCTCAAAAATTACTTTTTAACAAAGGAGTGATTAATATCTGCAGTGCCTTGTAGCCCAGTATGAGTCCATTACGATCAGCTTCTGGCACCTCACCCCACCGGACCAGGATACTGCTGGAGGTCGTGGCAAAGGCAGAGACATTGGCTGGTCCACTAGAAGGCACTGCAACCAAAATCCATATTAACAGTTATGGCATATAGCAGCTTAATATTTCTGTGGCTCCAATTTAAAATATAACGAGGCTACACTATAAATAATAATATTTTAGCAGATGTAAATATTTTGTATATAGGCAAATGTATCTAATCTAAATATATTTTTCATTATGAGATGAAAATGAGATGAGATTTATTAAGCCTATTTATAGACGTTTTTACTCATATCAAGCTTTTGTTTAGTCTACAATTGCTTCTTTGTAGAAATGTTTTATATAAGCAAAAACATTTGCCAAAAGAAAATCAAGCTAGAAATGAACACAAATATAGAAAAAAAAACCTCATAGAATGATCTCATAATTAAATATTTTTATTACTATGATTTCATTTTTTGTAGCGCATAAAAGCCACCACCATTTGTCCAATTGTTCACATTACTAACAACTCAGATTAAATTATGAGAGAATGAAATTATAGGAGAAAGAGAAAAGAACTAAGGACTCTCTCACCTGACTCTCTAGTTCTGGCGTGAACAGGCTGACTCCATGGTCCTGCCCCGATGCCATTGATGGCCTGCACACGTACTTCGTACTCAGTCCACTCCTCCAGGTCCTCAATGGTAAACTCTCTCTCCTGCCTGTCAGAGATGATGTGGGACAGAACTCCTCCTTTCAAACCAGCCCGAGAGTACTGCACCCTGTAGCCCACCAGCTCCGGATTACCGTTGTACTCCCACTCCGGCAGGGGCTACAACACATTACTCTTATGAATCAAACATCATAATTGAGACTATGTGTGTATCATTTTAAAGGTAAAATAAAAATGAGGTAAAACAAAATCTAATAATGATCTCCGCACATACACAACTGCCATCGTTGGCAAATATTGTTCATATATTGTGTATTATAAGGCATAATATATAGTATTTTAAAATATATGTATAAAAAAAGAAGACCAGAGAACATGTATGTACTGAACAGAGAATAGAGTAAGAGCACTGAGCGCAGTCAGACATCTCTAATTCTTCAGATGTTCACCTACCACCCATCGGAGCCAGAGGCTGGTTTCGCTGGCTGTGCGGAGGGTGACGTTGGCAGGTGCAATGTCTGGTGGTGCCTGCAAAGTCTGGATTTTCCTAGAGGGTTGGCTTGGGGGACTGGTGCCAACTATGTTTACTTGACGCATTCGGAACCTAAAATACAGTTCAATGAGCAGTGACTAAGCAGGAGAAGCTGGTGTGTGCAGGTGGTTCAGAAAGAAGTGAGTGTACCTGTAGAAGGTGTATGGGTTGAGACCCTCTACTATAAGAGAACGCGCATCAGGCTCATTAGCCAGCTGATGGACCATGACCCACTCTTCATTTTCCCCTATTACGCCGATCTGTGTGAGAGAATGGAATAAAGAAACAGACGAATTCATAGTCACTTTGTGACACACATGCAGATTCATCACAGGTACTTTCACACTAAGCATTTTTTTTTTCCAGAAAACATGCTGTTCAGAGCTAACTAATTAGTCTAGATTGCTAGCTTGAAATATTCTAGAATAGGTTTTTTATTATTATCATAGGTTTTAATAAAGATTTGTTGTTTGTATTTGCTGTTGCTTTTGAGGCAAAAATTAATGGAACGGAGCTGCTTGAGTGACTTCGCTGGATGACGTTCAAGTTGAATCCAGTTCAAGTTGGACTGTCATATTGCATACTGGTTAATTTCGCAAAATAGCTTTTTGAAAATTTCAAAAAAGGTTATTTTTATTTACATGTATATTACAACACTGGAATATTGGCAATGAAATATTTCAGTTCAACATGTCATAAATCTCATATTTGCTCAGTAACAAGGCTAAATGTGCACCACCACTTTGTCCATGTTTGTTTTTCTTGATCTGATTGGTCAAAAGGCAAAAAAGTACTTCACTGGAACATTGGAAGTGCTCTGCATCCCTCGAGCACATGACAGCATCCCTAGAGCACCAATATTATTACCTGGGCCTCCACTATCCAGCGGGAGATGGAGGTCTTGCCATCGTAGCCAGGTTTAAATTGTAGGGCCACAGAACGTGGGCCAATGTTGGAAATGGCAATGTTGGTGGGTGGTCCGGGCATTTCTGCAAAACAGAGAAAAAAAAATAAGAACAGTCTGTATTTGAAAATGAGCACCCACAGCATGGGGATATTGTTTAAGAAAAAAAAAATACCATCTGTTTAACAAAACCCATACAAATACTATATGGCCAAAAGTTTGTGGAAACCTGACCATAACACTCATGTGCTTTTGAACAAGCCATTTCAAATTTAGTTCCTCTTTTGCTGTTATAATAACCTCCACTCTTATGGGCAGGCTTTCCACTAGATTTTAGAGCATGGCTGCAGGGATATGTGCTCATTCAGCCTCAAGAGCATTAGAGGTCAGGCACTGATGACCTGGCACGAAGTCTGCCATTCCAGTTCATCCCAAAGATGCTTAGGGGGGTTGAGGTCAGGGGTCTGTGCAGGAGACTTGAGTTCTTCCACCCCAAACTTGGTGAACCATGCCTTCATGGAGCTCGCTTTGTGCATAGGGGCATTGTCATGCTAGAACAGGTTTGGGCCCCTTCCAGCGAAGGAAAATTGTAATTCTACAGCATACAAAGACATTCTATATAATTGTGTACTTCTTTGTGGCCACAGTCTGGGGAAGGCCCACATATGAATGTGATGGTTAGGTGTCAACAAACTTTTGACCATATAGTGTATGAGGTCACACATATGCTTGCTGCTGTTTGTGGGAGTTAGAGCTGACCTGGTGGCACTCCAGAGGATATGGTGGAAGAGGAGAGCTGGCCCTGGCCCTTGGAGGTCATGGCCGCTACCTGGATGGTGTAGGTGGTGAGGGCGGTCAGGCCTGTGACTCGGTACTCCTGTGTCAGGTTGGGCAAGTAGTGTGTCACGCGCGTGTTGGTGCGGTTGAACTCCTCCCAGGAGATGCGGTACCCTACAATAAGCAAACAAAGAATATAGATAAGAAGGATACTAACAGAGCCTATAAAATGTGTCAGGAATGTTAGAATGTTCTCAGTATTTATATAAATCCAAAGTCAAATGTTTAAGATCTCCATGTGTCACTCCACCTTCATAAAAACACATGATCTGAAAATATCAGCTACAAGAAATCATTACTGTCGATATGTAATTATGACATTGACTTCTGATTTTCTTTGCTTAAGAGATATGGTTAGTGGAATGCCCTGACATTTCTAAAGGAACAGCACAGAAGTGAATTTTCACCTTACATGATTTATCATTCCCACAGTATTATATTATAGACTCATAATGTAAAGCCTGATGAATAGCTTGACTGAATATTCAATATTTTAATTAATGTTTGAATGCAGTTTCTAGTGTGTGTATGTGCATGAGCATAATGCCACCTGTGAGAATGCCGTTCCTCTCATGTGGCTCTTTCCAGCTCACTTTGAGGGATGTGTCCAAGATCTCGGTGAAGCTCAGGTGTCCCACAGGCCCTGGGGCTGGAGACACACTTGGGACATTCAGTCTAACAGCACAAAAAAAAACAGCTATGTATTCAGTCTAAAACTCTGACACTCACTGTCTTCGTGGGTGCGGATGCGGTGCGGAGGACTCCGTGGGCCATCTCCGGGTGTTGTGAAGCACAGCACAGAAGTAAAGTACTCGGTGAACTTCTTCAGCCCAGTGATGTAGCCGACGTGCACGCTATCCTGAAAGTTCGGCCTCACTGTCACCATGGCCACGTCCTCCTCATGGCCTGGTTCCCAGGCCAGCAGCTGGGGGAAGATTACAGAGAGGATGAAAAAGAAAGCTAGAAAAAAGAGATCAGAGGGCACAGAGTCCATCTCAGTCCCCTGGGAGAAAATGCCAATATGTGCTGTGCAGCTGTCACTGAGGCATTATTGAGATGAATTGTGCCAAGGAAACAGTGATTTTTTTTGCTCTGAACACTAGAGGGCAGCAGAATGACGGATCACCTTGTAGCCCTGGTTGATGCCGTTGATGAACTGCGGGCTTGGAGCGTTCCACGTGAAGCGAACTGTGGTGGAGTTGACAGCCTCTGCCTGCACGTTCCCTGGTGGTACTGTGGGGACTGTACAGCATGGAATGCGAATTACAGAAGAAAGCATGCATCAGAAAATGGGATTTTAGTTAATTGAACTGCAGCAGGTATGATTTCTGGATAAGCAGTGAGTCTGGCTGCAGGACACTTTTGCTTTGGATTTTTATTCCATTTTCTTTCAATTTGGTCATTTGCCAAGTCCCACTGGCTAGCTTTCCGCTATCATATGACAGCTACCAACCAATTTAATTAATGACTAAATGATGCCAAGACTCACCTCCTTGTAAGGTCCACTCTGTGACCTTTTGGCTAAAGACACCCTGACCCGCACCGTTGTAGGCCGCCACCTCAATCTCATAGTTGGTCCAAATGATCAGGTCTTCAAGCAGGAGATTGGTCTGGTCTGGGTTTGTGATGTTCTTAATCTGACAGTCCACTGGCAGACCTGACAGACAGTACCTAAGCCAACACAGAAGCAATCAGTTGAAACATTTCAAATCTTGATTTACAAGTTCATAACAAATAATTTTCATAAAATCTCAAAATCCACAATTAAGCCTAGTAGATGAACTTTGTTTTGACTCATTTGAAAGGTTTTCTGTATAGAACATCTGAGAGATGAATGTGAAGATAAAAAGGCTAAGAAAATTATATGAAAAATACAAATCTATCAAGCAAAAAGAAAACAAAAAGACACAAGAAGTAAGTCAATGATGAGAGAATATTCAGCACTAACTTTAATATCCTTACAGTTTTCTAGTTTGGGAGTTAATTAGTGCAATGTTACTGACAAACTCTCAGGGCGAACAAAGCCATCTCAGATGGTCTGGAAAAATGTCTATACTAATGCTTTTTCTTCATTTATTCTCATATATCTGTGTTTATGTGCATGTTCTAATAAACCGCTCAGTAGTTTAATGAAAACGAGAATATAATTTCCAACGTCATACTCACCAGCCACTCGCTCATTCATATGCTGATGTGTAATTATTACAGATGACCTTCTACAGTTGGTTTATCACCCATTTTACATACAGCCAATCGACATACTGTATTTATATTGACAGCCATGAGATTTAGAAAGAGAGCCAAGAGCCATAGTTAACTGCATAATGTGTCAATTGAAACAGCCATGAAATCTATGATGTGGCACAATGACAGAGAGAGAACAGACAGATTTGGTTGCAGATATGGGGAAGTTAGAAATGGCGGAAAAATACCACATTAGCATTGACTCATGCTCTGGAACAGATTTTAGAGGCTGATTTCATTCTGCAACCCATCATGCATGGGTTTTAACTAGCTTGATATGAAAAACACAATCAGACATCTGACTGCACATTTGATGTGTTTGGTATCAGTTTATGGGATTTTAGAATGGTCAAGTTTTTATTTTTCATTAGTGCAAACGCATTAAAACCACTAATTCACACCTAGGGGCAAGTTAGAGTAGCCAATACACCTACCGGCATGTTTGTGGGAGTTGTGGGAAAACTGGAAGAAACCCCTGTGGACATGCGCAGATCATGCAAAACTCCACACAGGCAGTAACCCGAGCTCAGGATCAAACTGGGGACCCTGGAGCTAGCTGTGAGACAACAACGCTACGCGCTGTGCCACCATGCCACCCATAGCTGCTATCATGAACGTGATTGTTTTTGCTCCTGTAGGTGAAGTTAGCTTTCTAACATCATGATAAGAATTATTGTCATGTAATATACAGCATACTACTCTTCTGTATGCAATCATATTAACAATAACACAACATGAGCTGTAAAAAGCAAGCTCCACCCAGTATGTGAATATCTAAACCTAACTTAGCCTTACCTAAATGAAGTACTATATTTTTAGTTAGATTCAATCTAGCAAGTTAATCATCAGAAATTAGCTGCAGCTATGTATGGCTATATGAGAATAGATGGAGCTGTTACATTTAAGACAGTTATATAAATGTATATAGAAATGCATAAAAATGTCAGTCTTTTGGTGTATGTGTGAGGAAGTGACAGGTGGGTTGCAACCTCATAGAACCTCACTTCTGAAATTGAAACAATGCCTTTTGGGATCTGTATGGTAGTGAATATGTCTTATGTCAAATTTATGTATGTTGTAAAATCCCTGGCGTCACATTAGCTCTAACAGCGCTCAAGTTCGATTTTCAGTGCGTAGAGTTCAACTGGTCTCGAATGAGCAATGTAAGCGTTAATTCAACATTGTTGAATTTACTGCTGTGCATTCCATGTCCTGCAGGGACGGCTGCTTGGCTTTCCATGCAGAACTTGAAGATGAATTGAAGCTGACCCATATAAGCTAAGTACACTCCTGGGTGTGTGTGTGCGTGTGTGAGCGTAAAGTCTCACCTGATAATGTATCCCTGCAGCAGGCCATTCTGGTGGCTCTCCGGAGGAGGCTGCCACTGGATCATGATGGACTGATTAGTGCGGCCACTTGCGATGACTGTTTGAGGAGGGGCACTGGGTGGTTCCTCGGGTAATGTCAGCCTGAGAGAGGAGAAGAAATTGGAGTGGAAGATAAAGCCAACAAGAAAAAGAAGTGATGGGGTGATGGCGTAAGTGTTCAAAAAAAGTCTTTTACTGTTTCATATGAAACTTCAGGTTTTATGAACCATAGGAAGATAATGACTAGAACTCTGTATTAGTAGTATATCTGGTTTAAATGGGATAAAATGACAGTTATGAACATCTCTTTTGCTGGTTCATGCTCAGACAAACTGTTGGAGTCCATAGTGACATTCAGAGTTCTCAGCAGAAGACCCCGAGAGATGAGTTGTAGCCAAGAACTACAGTGATAGAGTGATAATCAAAGGCGTTGAGAATAAAAACGGTAAGTGTGGTGCAGCAGAAACCCAGCCAAGTTCGCTTTAAATCAGTTTAATGTTTTGATTTCTCCCAAGTGAGAGTGTTGAGAATTCTGAAACAGAGATGAAACATGGTGGTTAGGATGAAAGGCGATTGCTTCAGCAGCACTGCACTTTGCGTAGTCATGTCACTCGCGTAGACTTCGTTCACTGACAGAGAATAGCCTCTGGTCTGAGAGAGTGTAGATGCCGTGGGAGTGTTTGGTAACATTGGTGTGTATGTTAGTCATAGTGCAAGTTGCATGTCTGCGTTAGCACTGCAGTGAAACTGTTTGCAAGAGGCAAAACTTGAAAGAATTCCCTACACTATCTGTCTTGCCTTTAGGGAGTCTCGAACTTGGCAGAGAGTTACATCAGCACTCAGAATTTCAGTCTTCTCCTGCTAAATATTTTGAAGTCCTTTTTTTTCTTAAAAGATCTCATGTAGTATGTTTTACTCAAAACATTTGTTTAACCCTATGCCAGTCCTCTCCCGTAGACACTTTGACCACTCCTGCTTGCTCCAGCAGTTATTTTTGTGTGGGCCCATCTGCAATATTTTCCAATCATCTCAGCAGGTCAAAATTCCCAAAACACAAACAACAAAGTTTTTTTTTTCATTTTAAAGGAAATAGAAATACACCAATTAAGTTCAGTTGCAATACTGACACTACTTGCTTGGGCTATACAAATTCTTAGTAATAATATGCTTGGAAAAAAAATACACAAGTATTTTGAGGGTTAAACTGAGGGTTTTACTGAAACAATTTTATAAAACAGGTTTACGCTTAGGCCAAAATAAGCCTTACAAACTGCTGGAAGCGTTCTCATGCATAAAACAACAGCCAAATATGAAAAGCCTAGAGATTTAATCAGCATCACAAAAAGTAGATTACGCATCATGTTACAACAATGGCTGTCAGACTCAGATAGTGGGGACATGCACAGGTTAACATAGATAATGGACTTTATATACAAAAAACAGGTCAAGGCAAACAAATGAAATTGTAAGATAAAACTGAAGTGAACCAGGCAGAGCTAAAAACCCCAAAAGAGTTATCTAAAACACAGCAGCAGCACAAAAGAAAAATTCAAAGGGCAAAAAGATCAAAAGTCATACACACGAGATTGCTACTGGAAAAAAGACTTAGAAATATAGGCTGAAGGTCACAGCCTATAGACTTAGCAATGAACAAATCCTACTGAGAGGTATTTACACTGAAGAGTGAGTGCAAACCCTGTTTTAGGGGTGAGGGGGTGGCTGTTGTAGTTGGCAGGGGATTCTGGGTGATGGAGGATATGACAATGGCAAACCAATTAATTAGAAAGGCATGGAACTGTCACACTCAAGCCCATACATCACATCTTGAAATGGTTTTAGAACAAGAAGCATTGTCAGGAAAGACGTTAACGAAGAAGACAGTGATTTGGTCATACTGCTGCAACATTCCATCTCACGGGCTACGTTCACATTACAAGCTTCTTTTCACAATGGGCTACTTGGATTCAGTGCTATCATGCATTTCTGTTATGAAATAGTGCGGCTCTTGCATTTCAGCAGCGTTGTTTACATTCGTCAATACGATGAGACAATGACCTTGTCCTTCAGATCAACTATTATTTATATATTTATATGAGGTATTTATTTGACACAGACTGTAAAATATTACTATTGTGAGTATAGTGAATGAACCAGAAATGCAGGAGGAGTATTAAGAACAACGCAAGAGTGTTTGTGCAATGAACTTATTCAGATTTTTTGCTCAGATCGAATCTGTCTATCTTGATGGTTCACATTCTTAACTGCGTGGCCCATGTCTGTCTTTAACATGAACCCACCTGTCCCCTGAAACACCCTACATGTGCACATCAATATCCTGGGCAATTGCTTGAATACTTGATTTTGGTAGGTTCCTTCCAGGTTTGCTTGCATCTATTCCCAAATATCAAGTAAATCAGCAATTTCCCATTCTTTCCACAGAATATAGTCACAGCTGCTGCTGTCCTTCATTGTTATTTTGCCGTGTTGACAACACCGGATGATGACGCTGAGGGTAATATTCACATGCGCACTAAAGTGTGTTAGGGAAAAAGTCACATGAAGGGATCCGATGTATGATAAATCACCACAAAGTGGCTCATGTAAAAAGATCAGCTTTTTGTGTCTACACGGTCATGAAAAGAAAAAATCAGATCTGTGTCACGTTAAGGCAGAAAATTGGATTTGTGTCGCTTCAACCTGGTGTGTGGATGGAGACATGACGACAGGGTATTTCACCAAAATCTTTGCTTCTGCCATCATCTCCTCCGCCTTGGGTGTTTTTGGTGTAAAGTTGCTCTAATGTTATTGATGCATTTGCAATTAAACTAACCCTGAAGTGTGGTAACAATGGCAGCACAGACTGTTATGAATATATCCCACTGTGCCAATAGTGGCGTGTCAATTCCAAAAGCAGTATAGCAAACTGCAAACAGATTTTCCACAGTTTTGAAAAATGCCATCTGTGAAGGCAGTCACAAATAAAACCCAAGATTGAAATCATTGTCTATATAGTGAATGGTGCATGACAAGCATGACATTTTTTGGAAGTTAGTAGTGATATTGTGTCCAGTCACTGCAATAATGGGTTTCTATCTTCACAGTCTCTTGCAGTCTCCAGGATTCTTATTTCTTACTGTCATGAACAGTCTGGGCTTTTTCTTTTACATGCCTGGACACTGCTATTTTGATGAGCCAATATGTCTGACACATCAATTCTGCTGTATTGCACAGCCTTGTCAGTTAGCTATTGTGCAAGCTGCACAAAGCCTGACAAAAAGGGGACAAATAGAAGGGACAGATTTATTTGTAGTGTCATGCTTAATTTGTCACATTTTTCTTCTCACAGAAACAATATGCTTTGGCCAGAGAATTGTTCCCCAACATGTCAGTGTAACTTAGAAGTACATTCTCTCTTAAAACTTGGATATCTTATTTCCCTTTAAATCTACAACCAGTAAACCAGTACCAGTATCTAATTAATCCTTTTTTTTAAACTCTGCAATATCACCCACTGCTAGCCGTAAACTGGGGACAAAAATAAGCCTAAGAATTTGCTTTAATGTGGTCCACTACATTTGTCCAAAATATTATAAATGAAAGTGCATCAACTAATAATACACAGGACTATACTACCATACATTTTCCTCTCTGTTAGGACCCTGAAAAAGCTTCCTCCATAATTCACCTGATTTATATATGACCTGCTTTTACATTAACAAATGCAATCAAATAAACAATATACAAAAGGTGAAACAAATTTATTCAGCTCATTTTTGTATACTTCAATACTTTCTTTAATAAAGCACTGACGATTGATTTGGAAGCAATTTACAAAGCAATCTGCTGCTAATCAAAATTTCATCCTTTAGCACTGGTGCACCCAAAAAAACAAAACAAAAAAAACCCAAAAAGGTGAACCAGCACTAATAAAAATTCAGAAGGTGTTTGGGTCACCAATATACAGTACACCCTGCTGAAAAATCCTGCTTCATACCAAAGCACAGGCTGAGCTGGTCAAGCTGGTAGACCATCTTTGTCAGCTGATAAGTTATTTTCCAGCTTCCATATTATTTAGCTAAAGTGATCAATAAATGTTTGAGATTTTCTAATTACCTTTCTTAAAAATATCTTGTCTATTATGTACCTTAGCTTAGATGAAAAGGCAGTCTACTAGCTTGACCAGCTCAGCCTGTGTTTCGTGAGCTGGTAGCCGGGCAGACTGTGCAGGAGTTTACATACACCACTGAGTCTAGACATGGAGGTAAAGTGTTACAAACATAGCCTAGCTAGCTAATGTTAAGCTTGGTTGTTCATTGTAGTATGAAAGCAGTGTCGACCAGTGTTAATTTAGCTAGCTAGTCAACTCTCATCAGTCATTGAAAAAGAAGTTTAGTGAATTTTCAGAGAGACAAAACAATGAAGACTGGGATTGTATCACAACACAAACTCCATATCTTTCCTTATCCTTATTTAGGTAACTTAGCTATGGCATACCACTGAGTACCTGCTTTCTCAATGCAGGCTTTAGGCTTAGCTTTAGCCATTTAATATTTCAGTGTTTATAGCTGAACCATTCATTTTCAGCTTGATTTCTTCCAGCAAGTAGACTGCTATTTGTAAACCAAACCTTACACACACTGTGAACAAAAATGCAAATGAGACCTGGGAGAGCATAAGACACAATTAGACACAATTAGACAATCTTGGCAAGGACCTTCCTGTCTAAATTATTCTATTATTCTAAAACACAAAAGACCAAATTAAAATGCAGCAGTACTTCACAGAATAAATCCTTCATGTTGCTTTTCTGCATTATTTGCCTTCTTATTTTTTAATATATTATTTGCAAAAGTAGCCTATAAAATTATATATACTGTGTCCTACATTGGAAAATAATATATTTCTAAAATAAATGTTATTTAATACAGATAGTAGTGTAACTACCTATGCAACCTTAAGTTATCTAAATTAGCCAGCCAATAAGCTTATTAGCTTATTATTGTTAACTTTCCTTGTAAATCATGAATACTACCTTCAAACCCAAACGAATTGAACCTGAAAACTCAGATTTGTCAGACTACACTATATGCAAAAGGTTTGTGGACACCTGACCATCACACTCATATGTTTCTTGAACATCCCAATCCAGATTTGGTCCCCCTTTGCTGTTATAATAACCTCCACTCTTCTGGGAAGGCTTCCCACTAGCTTTTGCAACATGGCTGTGGGGATTTGCTCATTCAGATACAAGAGCATTAGTGAGTTCTAATTAGTGTTTCTGCACCTCTTATTAGGTGTGTTGCAATCCAAGTGTTTTATAATAATCACAATTATTCTGATATGGATTTATAGTCTGGCAATGCAAAGTTTTATCTTCATTGTCATATTTAGATAAATAGGCCCAGACTGGCCAAAGCACTGTTTATATTAAACTAATAACCAAAACAGGGAGCTTGAGGAAAACAGCTTATCAAACTAAATTACAAATGTCAGACAATATGCCTATATCTTATAGGCTCTACTTGACAGAATGAAGACAAACTGCAGGAATAAAATCCCCATATGGTGTTTAATATCAAAAGCAAGAGAGATGACATTACATGCTTACTGCATTAGTCCTGATCATGTTTCTAAGCACACTTGCATATGGAAGCCTGGCAGCATGGTGGAGATTTGATTAATGTAAAAGGAGAGGGCTTCCATTCCCAAGGGTTACAATGTGTTGCTGCTATTGTCAGACATATTATATGGATACACACTCATTGGTCACTTTAATAGGAACCCCCCTCCTCCCCCACTCTTTCATGCAATTATACAATGAGCCAATCATGTGGCAGCAGCACAATGCATAAAATCATCACCTGGTCTTTTTCAAATCTTCAACAGATTCCTGTTCTTGGCTGTTCTTGGAAGACATGATGTGGTCTTCTGCTGTTATAGTCCAGCTGCCTTAATTTTCAACGTGTTGTGCATTATGAAATGCTTTTCTACTCACCACAGTAGTAAAGAGTGGTTATTTGAGCCATACTGTCAGCTCAGACCAATCTGGCCATTCTCCTCTGACCTCTTTCATCAACAAGACTTTTCTGCCTGCGGAACTGCAGCTATCTGGATGTTTTTTTTTTTTTTTGTTTGTTTTTCCCCACACTATTCTGTGTATACTCTAGAGATTGTTGTGTGTGAAAATCCCAGGAGCTCAGCAGTTTCTGATATACTTAAACCGGCCCATCTGGCACCAACAACCAAGCCATGGTCAAATTCGCTGAGATCACATTTTCCCCCATTTTGATGTTTGATGTGAACATCAACTAAAGCTCTTGACATGTATCTGCCTGATTTTATACATTGCTCTGCTGCAACATGAATGGCTGATTGCATAATTGCATGAGTGTGCAGGTGTACAGTTGTTCCTATTAAAGTGGCCAGAGAGTGCAATGATACAGGAACACATCTGAGTCAAATTCATGTTTAAAATGAGAGGATATACCATCATTCCTAATAACGACACTGACCAACCTTGGTCTGATTTAGAAGATTTAAGAATGGAACTAGTCTAAAAATGCATCCATTTTTTCAGGCCAATTATTACTACAAGTACATGGTTTTTGGTACTTGTCAATACAGATACCGATACCAATACCAAAATAAGTAACCTACTTAGTTTTGAGCAGTCAGAGGGATCACAGTACATTTTTATTTAGCTCTGTTTATGTTTCCGTGATCTTCATCAACACACACTAGGCTTACATAACATAGTATCATGTAGTATTGGATGTTGGTATCAGAGCACTTTTATGAGCATGAATATTATGTATTAGTATCCTTAAACTAGACCAAGACCATGCTCAATTCAGCACAGTACACATAGATTAACTTAACTCCAATGCATTTAATTGAACTGCTTAATGAATTAATATATATTTTAAGTCAAACTGGGGCTACTACTTTGATAGGCAAATACACCAGAGGATTATTAATATTAATACCCACACATCAAGCCCTTGTTAAACTGTCACTTGACATCCTTTTCCTGGAGTGTCTCTCGAGTTGCTCTGTTTCCAAACTGCTCCTCAGGGTGATAAAACATTGCATGTATTTAGCTCTTTCACCAATTTTTGACACTCTAAGAACACCTGGCTGGTCCCAAAGCAAAAAAGTTTTATTTATAGAAATGGCTATACTACGAGAAATAATATTTTATTTTGGGTACTATGATTAACATGAGGGTTAGGTTTAGTTTTAAGTGTAGCTATAGCATTATTTAGCCAAAGTAATATATAAGTCACTGACAGTACCTCCGCTTATAATTCTATAATTCTTATAAAACTTTCCAAACTCACTATATCAGTGTGAGATTCAAGATTCTGGCCTCCTGTTGCTAGACAAACAATTTTTTTTAGCACTAAGCAAAATCAATTTTTCACTTTTTTTGTATTTATTTCCCAATACATGGGTTCCCAAACTAGGGGTCGCAACATCATGTAGAGTCACTTGATTTACAAATAAAGTCATGAAAGAAACTCACAATCTCCTCTTTTGTCTCATTTATTTATTGTACAAATTAATATTTGAAATCGAAGATGGATTCTGTGTGGGAGTCACATTCAAACAAGCCACATTTAAATGAATAGGGTGCATGTTATTTTACTCCTTTTCAGCACTAGCATGTCAAGACAGCAATAAAAATGCTCAAATTTCCTCATCCAGCTACCGAAACAAGCTACAGTTGTGTCTCAAATACACTACATGGCCGAAAGTACATGGACACCCGACTATCACACCCATATGTGATTGTTGAACATCCCATTGCAAAACTGGTTCCCCCTGTTGCTGTTACAATAATCTCCACTCTTCTGGGAAGGCTTTCAACTAGATTTTGAAGTGTGGCTATGAGGATTTGTCCTCATTCATCCACAAGAGCACAAGAGATTGGGAACTTATTTCAGGCGAGGAGGCCTGGTGCGCAGCCATCATTCCAATTCATCCCGAAGGTGTTCAGTGGGGTCGAGGTCAGGGCTCTGTGCAAGCCACTTGAGATCTTCCACATTAACCATGGCATACCATGTCTTTAAACCTTTAAACCTACTGAAAGATTTGTTTTGTGTACCAGACTTCTGTATTTTCTAGATTAGTGAATTCTTTTGAATATAAGATCAGAGTTTTCAAATTGAGACTCAGCTCCTGATAATAATCACGAAAGGGGGTGGGGTGAGGGATTAATTAAGAGAGACAGAAACATTTTGACTTGAAAACTTGATGGACAGGAATGTTTTGGCACTGACATGCTGTCTAGTTAGTGTCACTTTTACATCTTCTGGATGTACATATGCATCTTCTGGATGTGCAATGCGAGTGTGAACAATACCGCAATGGTAAGTCAGTGCAAGGAATATTCCTTTGGTTTTTAGTCACAACATATGCACATCATATATACATATGTTACTAACATAAAATGTTCAAATGTTACAGTAGTCCTATATAATATATATGGAATGTAAAAAAATGCAAGGTTTGGAGTCACAGATAATTCATAATGTCCATTTGGGATCATTTGCCCAAAAAGTTCAGGAACCCCTTCTTTAAAACAATATATTGTTGACTACTTCAACAACACTATGAATGTTACTGCAAATAAGGATAAAAGAGAAGACAAGAACAAAGGTAAACCTAACATGCCTACTGGTAAAAGAAATGTAGAAATAAGAAATAACTGGTCTTGTCTGGAAGCAAGATTCTCTCAAAGAGATGTTACATGAAGAATACCAGGCATGGTGCGAGAGCCTGAATTCAGTCAGCTACAAATAACATCATTAACCAGCGAAAATAAGATGTTACAGCACTCCCTCAACACCTTTATGACCCGACTGTCTTCTATGATGAGAAATGAGAGAAATAAAATAAGAAAAACAATACTAGATCTAGCAGTAAGCAGCACGAGAAGCAATCCCACATTCTGGAGCACTCAACCAAGGATGACAAAAGGTTGATAAAAGAATTTATAGTAACTAAAATACAGACGGAGACAATCAGATATTACATTCCATCATGTACACAGCATGCAGGGGAAAAAATAAATGTCAACAACCTATTTTTGACAAATCTGAATACACAAAAAATTTTGTCCTGAGCAAAGGAAGTGAACTCAGAGGAATGGATTATGGCATTAATGAACAATTCCCTTGTGAAATAGTGGACAAACGGAAAAGACTATTAAAAATCTGAAAACTGCGCCTAAAGCAAGGATGTAATAAAGATATTAAACCATGAAAGAAGGATGTAATATCTATAGATAAATTATACTTTGGCCAATTATACTGTGATAAAAATGTGACCCCTTGGCTATTCTAGGTTCCTCTGTATAATTTTCTCTCTCTCTCTTTCTCTCTCTCTCTTACCAGCCTATCTTCCAATCTAAGTCTTGCAATGCACATCAAAAGATATTGTTGTATGCTTATCTTATGCATATGCAAATCTTACCATCATTAGCATCAATGAAAATACCCACATTTATTCCTGACACATGCACAGAGCCATACACATATACTGTGCCTTCAATTATTATAAATGTTGCATTCTTACATTCCTACAAACCTATAACCCATAACCTCTGAGTTCCCTAAGCAAAGACTAATTAAATGCAGATATATGCTTATGACAAGAAACTCATTTCTCTGAATCTAATCTCAAATTAAAATCAGCACAAATTAATGAAAACGTTTCCACCTATTATAATTTAATGAGAAGAGGACTATGAATCCTAATCAGCAGAAACACATTTATTCATAATGCCGCTTACATTACAGATCCTGAGATAGATAAACATTTAAAATAATATTGCGTTTGAAAAAAATATATTTATTTACAGGTCACAATGTGATGACCCATGCTTCAAGATGACTTCACCTCTCTCAATATCTCAGATTCAGTCATTCATTCATTCATCCAGCCATTAGACAGATCCTTCAATGCTGAACAATACACCAAATTAGCAGTCATTCAAATAATAAGTCAGTTCATGAATGACTATGATTGTAATGGTGTTTGGAGATTAAAACACCCAAAAGCAATAGAATTCTCATGCTTCTTACTTAGCCATCAGTCACACATTAACTCCTTTTAAATCAGCAACTCGATACAATCGAATACCTCAGACACACAAATGTCCCTGATTACTATTCATAATTCTATGTCTTCTTTGTCTAGAACAAAGGTTATCTACATAATTCAATCATCAGACAGCAAAGAATCAGAGTTTGTTCATTTGATAAACATGACATGCAAAAAATATATATATATATTTTCAGTTATCCCTGCCCAATTGACCTCTATACTGACCAGTTATTTAGACTCCATTATTTCCATTGAATTATGTTAGACATATTACAAACCATTAAAACTCATGGAAGCTTAAAGCTCCAATCATTTCTACTGGTACTTTAGCAATTTAACAACCTCAACACATAATCAACTGAATTAATCTCAACCAATCAGAGAGCTCTTTTAGAGATCAGAGAAATTAGAAGAGAAATCAGAGTCTTTTCATCCATTAGCCCAGTTGTCATCAATCTCGGTGCTTAACATTTATGGCATTTGGCAGATGCCCTTATCTAGAGCAACTTGACGATCTGACCAACTTGACAGCTTGTTGGAAACCTACAAAACACAAATTCCCTGTTCTCACTCACAAAAGGCACTGGAACATTTCTGCTTTCTGATCAACAGATTTCTTATGTATTGAAGAAGGCATTATAGATCTTAAACACATCTGATAGCACAATACTCTGTTATTATTCTCTCAGTTTGTTCAGTACTGGGAATCGGGGCAGGTCATAAATGCTTAAAAAAACATAAAAGAAATTAAATTATAATTTCCCATCTTAACGTAAGACCTAATTAACATCTCTGGCAAGCTGCAGGTGAATCTTATACAAGACCTACACCAGAGTTCATTTTGTACAATTGGATTTACACACCCTATAACTATTTATATGCTCTGTGGAACAGTACACCTATTAAACATTCTGGGCAAGAAGTCACTACTGCATTATATCTTCTTCTGGGCTTCCACATCCCCCTATTCCCTGCCACCCTGCTGACCAGAAGACACATCAGCTATCAACACATCTAAGCCGCTAAAACACATCTAAGAAAAACTCACTATCGCTATCCATTTCTACTGGAAATCAAGCCACTGAATTTGATCTAATCTGGACCTCAGTCATCAACTTCATGCATTCTTTAAAATATAACACCCTTTTACTTTTTTCAGTGCAGTCTTTACTGCCTTTATAATTGCAGAAAATATTAAATGTGATATGCATTAGGGAGACTGTATTAGTGCAGAAAATAAAAGAATGCCTAAAGACCTTCGGGCCGTATTCAGAGTCGATGGCTTAACTTCAATCGATATGTCAATATTTACGTGGCTTACATGGCTCACTGAAATTATTAAAATAACCTGTGTATAGTCAGTAACTTCCAGGTTTTGCTTCTAAATCAAGCAATTGCCTTTTTTTGGGGGGGATATATACACAAGAGAAAATTACAACACTTTAAACATCTAATAGTAGTTAAATATATGGTGAGAATACTGAAGCTGATTTTCATGAATAGTCTAAGTCATGATTATTAGCAATCAAGAAAAAAAAAGTCTTAATTTAATAATATGGGATTTGCCCACATTGTTATGGTTGTAGTTGTTGACAGTTTTTATCATTGCCACTGTTTCCAAAATGATACAGGAAGGAAAAATAGTAAAACAGCAGCGTGTGTGCGCATCTGTGTGTGATTGTGTAGATGTCAACACCATTCTCTCGAGACCAGTGTGTTTGAAGGAGTGACTGCCTCTTTCTTTCTGAAGCTCCAGCACACTCAGATCCTCACTCAGTTCCACACAGCTCAGTCAAAAGCAGATAAATCTCAGTGAACACTTCAACATTCTGGTAAGTGCGTGCCATGCCATTACAGCTGGATAAGACACCGCTGCTGGCCTGTATAGCAAGCCTGCAACATGAAAGCTTTCTCATTCTTTCATCAGGCATTTGGCCTCATTTTTTTAAAACTAAATGGCTGTGTTGGGAATGCAGTCCTGTTTTTTTTTCTTCTTCTTGATATTCACTAACGCTCTAGTCAAACACATACTCTAAAGCTCTCAACTTTACAGCATCTTGAGCTGTAGGAAATGAGTCACAATATGAAAAGAACAGCACTTAACTTCTCCTAAGATGCACTGACATTGACGCACCCCTTCATCATTGCCAGGACGAAAATAACACTCTTATATTCTATATTATTAATAACTAGATGTATTTTTTGCTTAATTACATAATGGAATCCTTTTCTGTACTACTAAAACCCATCCAGTCATACTATGACACATTAGTTTTAGTACCTGCTACATGTAAGGTGAATGTTCTTTCTCTTCCTTGCGCATTGTGTGAATAAAAATCAGACTCTGAATTCCATTCCTCCCTCTGACTCCTGGTGTGTCGATAACAAATTTTAGAATGTTTGAAAAGCTTCGGCATTTCCTGCTCCTCATAGCATCACTGGAATGTCATCCACTCACCTTGCTGTCTCCCTGCTGAACTGGCCCTTGCCCACATCATTGACAGCACACAGTCGGAACTGGTAGGATCGTGCAGGAATGAGGCCTCCCACCATCACACTAGTCGCCTCTGGTTCTATGTTGGCCAAGAGCACAGTCCATGGAGCATCTGACCCAGACAGAAAGCACATCATCATTTACACAGCAGGAGGAGCAGATGGAGAAGCATTGTTATCTCTTGTGTGTCTGGAGTGTCTGAGAAACTTCAACAAACACTGCATTTCATAACTATCAACACAGCCCCATGCAGTCCTAGACAGAGAGAATTGATCAGATAGTAACTCACGTTGTTTACCTACATCTAAATGAGAACTTATTCAAGGATAACAGTGTCCACATTTTAGATGTAAAAAAAATTGGTTCCAAATTGGAGACCATCTACCTCTAGCTGAAGTCAGTATTATCAGTAACACCACCTGTCATCTATTTACAGTGCAGTTCTAAAGGTGTTGTATATTTCAAATGGCAGGAGAACTAAATAAAAAAGAACAACTGACAACATTGTATGGTAATATACCCAAAAAGTCAGACACTTGCAAACAGCTATATACCAGCTGTGCAAGTTTTTCCACAAATGTATTCATGCTTCTGCTTCTACAACCTTGAACAAACAAGCAAACAAAGGATCTGGAAATTGTATTGCAGGAAATACAAGCCATCATATGCACACAGCACACAAACATAAGCCACTGCATCTTTCTTGTCTCAAGTTTTATTCCTCATGCTGTCTCAGGGAGTTTTTCCCCTCCACCATCACCTCTGGCTTGCTCAGTAGAGACTAATGTAAAATTTAAAATTTAGATCCGGATTTCTGTAAAGCTGCTTTCTGACAATGTCCATTGTTAAAAGCGCTATAAAAATGACATTGAATTGAAAATTTGAATTGTTTCAAAAAACCTTTTTGTTTAAAGTAACATCTCTACTATGACAGTTCACCAATTCACACCTCTAGCATGCCCTCATTGGCACAGACCTATCTTAGCGATACTGCTATACACATTATTTACTTCTGCTATGCTGATGACACACTGCTCTATGTTCTAGAGAAACCAGATGCTAGACACCAACTTAATAAAAGACATTAGACACTGGACCCTGAGTATCCTCCTACTTAATTTCGACAAGACAGAAGTACCTCTACTAGGACCTACTAGGCTTCTGATTATGCAGGACCTTTGAGGACCTTTTATTTACAGCATTCTAAGACCTTAGTGTGAGTATTGATGATAGTCTTATGTTTAATATTCATGTAGAAATCTAGGAAGGCCTTGTTCCATTACAGCAACAGAAGCTATAAAGTCATTACAGGATGCAGCAAAAAAACAGTTCATGCACTTGTTACCTCTAGGTTGGACTATTGTCACTTCTTGCTGTCATGGTGTTCCAGTATGCGTATAAACAAGATTCAGTTAGCCCAAAAAGCAGACAGAGTCCTTACTAGAGCCAGAAAGTTCACACACCACTCCTATTAAAAATTTTGCATTGATTATAAAATAATATAAATGACCTATAAAGCATTGAACGCACTTGCCCCTCAGTATTTGAGCAAACGTTTGGTCTGTTATGGTCAGCTAAGTCTACTTCGATCAAAAGGTGCAGGCTTATTTGTACCAAGAACAATGAAAACTACAGTAGAGGGCACAGCAATGGATAAAATGGATTAATGGACTTAATCTTTAATTCTAGGCACATTGTCTAGTCAGGCACATTGTCTTATAGCTCTTATCTTAGGTAATGGTGCAGATCTGGTGGATTTATATGCATACACAGCTTGGTAAACTGGGATGTTTTGATGCTCCCCCCCCACAACCCCTACAGTCACTCGCTGCTATCCCAGGGTGCTCTCATGCCTGTTGTACCTTCTGGCTCTCCCTTTTTTCTATGCTATCATAGCTAGAACTGTGTGTGCATGCACTCTGATCACACCATATGTTGCTTTTATACCAAATCTATATCTATAAGGTGCCTCCTCCTCTGCCCTGATTGATCCTCATTCTCATCTCCTGTTCTGTTACTCATGCTTCTTCATCGAGAGCTTTCTGAACTTGTGACTCACCTCCTGTATTTGTGGATAATCTCCAGTGGACTTGCACTTGCTTAAAACAGTTTACGCCAAAGACTCACCTTCCGGCTTCAGTGGAAAATTTAACCTGGATACAGTAGACCTGCACCTTCTAAGACTCTTACTCACAATATGATCCTAAGCACACACTCCATATTATTTAACAAAATTTAGTACTCTTTGCTTTATCTCTAAATGGCTATATACTTTAATGCACATAATCCCACTAACTGGTATTACCCAGAATAGGATGGGTTTCCTTTTAGGTTTTTGTCAAGGTTTCTTTCTCATGTCACCCCAGGGTTTTTTTCCTTGCCACTATCACCTCTGACTTGCTCATTTTATCTAAATTTGTGAATGAATTTCTGTAATGATATTTCATGACAATGTGTGTACATAAAAGTGCAGTACAAATAAATAAAATTGAATTCAATGCATTTGACTTTCCCATCATTCAAGAGATCTGACAAAGCCATTCAGTTATGTAATGTCCAGTCACTTTGACATACTATTACTAGACAGTACAAGCAGGAGAACTACACACTACAGTAGAAAATCTGCTTTTGTCCACTCACTGTTCTCCGACACCTCCAGGATGTAGCGGATGAGGGGGCTGTTGCCATCGAAGGCCTGCGCCCATGTGAGGTTGATGGAGCGCTTCTCTGAGGAGCTGTATGTAGCAATTGGATTCTCTGGTGCATGGGGAAGCTGCCTGCAAGGGGCAAACAGTGGAGACAAATGGAATTAAACACCGCTCTCAGTTTGTGACACTCTCCCAGAGTCCAATTACCTACAGTTTCAATATTTACCGGAATAGATAGAGGTAAGACATTCTATCCAAATATTTACTGAGAGAGCTAGAGAGTTTGAATATAGGAAATCTTTAATGCAAAGAAACATAAACTGATATAGAAATAGCAGAGGATGTTACAAGCTATCCAAACATCCAAGCAACAGTAAGAGGAGAGAGGGTGAAGAGGACCTGACTCTGAGGTGGGCGCTGCGGGAGTCATTGCCTCCTACGGAGGTTACTCTGCAGGTGTAGGTGCCGATGTCTCCAGACCAGGTCTGGGCAATGTGCAGGGTGCCGTTGGGGTCCACCCGTAGCCGCGGGCTTGAATTCACGTCAATGGCTAAGCCTCCTTTCTCCCACATGTGCCTGGAGCACACAGCAGAATACAATCCTGTGAATCACTGGTATACATGTACCCACATATTTAAAAGCTCTGTACATAATGAACACAGTCACACAAATGAAATTCAAATAACACACTAGGGGTATAACACAATGCACTATCTGTATTTATATTTAAAGCAGAAGAGGGTGTGGCCTAAACCTGAAGGGCTTTTTTTTCCTTTTATTTATTATTTTAAATATCAATCTTACCACTATGCCCCCAGTAACACACACACATACACACACACACACACACACAGAAACATACACCTAACACATACGACCATGCAACTACACACACACACACACACACACACACAAACAAATTGCAGCTGCATCAGTTCCTCTGTTTACTCTCCTGTGTCTTGTGCTTAATTAAAGTCTGACTCTAAATTATTGCTCTGTTTACATATTCATCTGTTTTTCTCGATCAAATCAATCTGCAGGTGACAGCTAAATCAACGTTTTATGAGACCCAGTGTAATAAAAAACTGCCAACATTGAGTGAATTACAATTAATCAGAGATGAAGTGATGAGAGAGGGGAAGGGAAAGAGAAACAGAGACAGAGATCCAAAATGGCTGGCAGATAAACTGATGGACTTAAATGAGTTTAAATGGACTAATGAGTTTAAAATGAAGATATTGGTGTATGGACAGAAAGACACTGGTGTTACCTGACAGTGACACTGGGGTCATGGGTCACACCGCAGGTCATAGTGGCTTTGGTGCCTTTAATGACACTCTGGTCCTGAGGAGGATTGGTTATGCGGGTTCGGGCTGGAGACATTCAGACCACAATACATACATGTTAACCTGTTGTACTGTGGTCTAGAGCTGATTCTTAATGAAATGTAAATCATGATATTTTGTATTAGAATTAATTTAATTTGTCATTTGTATCATTTGTATATTTATTAAATTCATTACATTCTTACATGACTGTATCAGTTGTACAGTATTTTCTATGTGGTTTTTATTTTGAATGTTGACTGTTTTCTTGGCACTATTACAATAGCCTATATCCTGTTAAAAAACTGCTATTTAGTATAAAGAAATGAACCATATTAGAATGCCAAAAGTGCAGCAGGTCCTCCCAAAAGAAACCAGCAAACAGCTGGTTAAATAATTAGTCATGGAAATACTTCTGTTCTCCTACAAATAGTAACTCATAAGCCACTTGTGGGTAAAAATTGGCGTTGATAAATGCGCTCTATGCGAAATGCATCACTGGTGTGTTTTGAGCAGGGAGCATGCAGCCATGGCTCAGTCATCCATTTCATACATTTAGTCGTCTGTTTAGTAAGTGGGAATTTAATAGTCAGTACGTAATATTAAGCATTCGTTTAGGACAAATTAGTTCCTTCTCACTACAAGTGGGCATTTGTATCATTTTAAAATTCACTTACACTTTGTTTCTTCCCTTTTTCTTCTGTAAACCTGCATGCTTCTGGTGTGTGCATGAGAAAAGTGGGGCTCTGTTTTATATAATGGTTGCCCGAGTGCAAATACAAAATCGTACTTGAATGTTATTGCATTGAGAAACAAATCAAGATTGTGATTTTAATATGATTCTTTGTGCAGCTGTATTGTGATCTGGAAGAACTGATCTCTGCCTACCACTGTAAAGAGCTGTATATAATTTGGGATCCAGCAGTAAACCCTGGATTCCTTCCCCTTCCTGTAATCTCACTCACCCCACACCAGCAGGTTGGCAGAGGCCTCATCAATGCCGCGGGAGTTGCTCGCCATGCAGGTGTAGGTGCCAGCGTCTGACAGGTGAGCAGGACTGACCAACAGGCTGCCTGACTCCAGCAGGGTAAAGCGGGGCAGCTGCACTGAGCCACTTGCCAGCACACGCTCACCTGCGCAGGAAGATGGAAGGTGAGGTAAGACAGAGAGTAACTAAGAGCATAACTCTGACAGGCAACATGACTGACACACAAGTACAGATGCCTCCTTGTCTTGATTGATTGGCGCTTTTCCTCCAAGCAGATATTTTATTGACAGCTGCCAGAATGTCAGAAGAACTTTGCTAAATAATACAAAAGGTGTTCTTTTTTCTCTTCTGGATTTTGCCCCATTTTCTCCCAATACAGTCCTCTCCAATTCCCACCTACTACTTATTCTCCCTGAAGTTAGTTTGTGTAGTTCTGAATGAAAAAGCATTGAACAGAAATAGAAAGAGACTGAGACAGAGTAGAGGAGAGAATTAGGCATTTTAACGCAAGAGATTAGAGAACAGATGTCTCCTCTGTTTATCAAAAGGCCACTGCAGTCTACAGTCAATCCCACAATCACATAGGCTCTGCTGTGACTCTGATGGATCTGGGTCCAGAAGGCAACCTGATAAAGCTCCTTTTGTCAGAAGTGTGCTCAGGCAGGTGCGTAAGTGCACAGGAGATGACTGATTAGCGCCTGACCTTTCTGCCATGTGATGGCGGGCCGTGGAGCTCCTGATGTCTCACAGTGCAGGATGACGGATGTGCCGTCGATCACTGAGCTGTCTGTCGGCCCTGATGTGATGTTGGGAGCGATGCCTGAAATGGGCAGAGAAGATAAACATAGATAACTCATACACACACCTATGCTCTAACACAAAACAGATGGGAGGATGTGACCCATGGGGTATATGATGTCTGTATGACACACAGAAATCTTTTTTCATGCATTCACAAAAGGTCTTATCAAAATTGTGATCACAAGGCAAGATAAACGCTTTGGGAAAAGCCCAACTAAGCCCTCTCTCTATATATATATATATATACAATCCCTCACTCTCATTTTCTTTCTCTCTCTCTCTCTCTCTCTCTCTCTCATTTGATACAAGACTTGTAAAGATGACAAATGTCATGGGAAAGGTAAGGCCTGAACTAGAGAAGTGGAAAAAAATGCTATGGTGTGAGCAAATGTGAGGAGGGCATATGGTGCCAAACGCACTGGTGACAGCGAGGTACGTGTTGGTCTGGATTTCTCCAGCCAAGTTGCGGGCAAAGCACTGAAACATTCCGGTGTCATCAGGAAGGAGGCCGTTAATCTGCAAACTGCCTCCCACCAAGACCTTGTAGCGTGGGGTCTTCACAGTGCTGATGGGCACAGCGTCCTTATACCAAACAATGTCAGGCTGAGGAACACCTGAGTAGATAAGGGAGAAAGGGTTAGACTGAGCTAATACTCATATGCACAAAAGAGGTTGACTGGAAAAAACAGCATGGCAGATGATAAGAAGATATAATAGAATGCTGGCTAAATGTAGTTTGTTAGTCTGAAAATGTTTCAAACTACATGAAGCCAATTCTACAGTCAACTACACAAGACTATGCTGGGAAAAATCTTTTTTTTTAACTTTCTTTTTATATCACTTTACATGAAGTGAAGAGTCTTGCCACTCCTGCCTACTCCCTGACTGCCTCCCACAGTTATTTCTATTAACAACTGAAGCTAAACAAAATTAATATAAAATCCTTGCACTGAGTCATAGTGAATTCCATCATGGCCAGCGCTGTGTGAAAGAGCGCTTTCAGAGCCATGGGTTGCACATCACTATTCAATCCCTGTCAGCTAGTTTAGAGTCAGATCAGCAGCACATGCAAGCTCAAAGGGACCATTCCAGACTCATTTTCAGATGCTGCTGGGTCCGGAGTTGAACATGGGGTAGAAAACCTCCCAGATGCTGAGTGCACACACACTCACCACGAGCCTGGCATGGGATGTCCACCACCTTCTCCATCTCAGCAGTTATGTGTCTCTCTGGCTCCTTCACAAACTGCGGATGTTCTATACAGAGCAGCCAGATCAGTCCCAATTATTACATAGTTAATGATAACATCTCCAGTGCTACATACAATGAAGCTTCATTAGAACCAAAGCACCCATATATTTGAACCACACAATCACCTAGAACGGCAAGCAGAACCTGCAAAAACTGGTTATGCTAAATTGACCCTTGGTGTTAATGTGTGTGTGAATGTGCAGGGTGGCCTGCAATCGACTGGTGTCTCATTTAGGGTTTATTCCTGCCTTGTGTTTATTGTTCATTTGAATAGGCTCCACATCTACTCTTACTGGGATAAAGAATTTACTGAAGACAGATGAATGTATGAATTTATCTGTTGTATAATATATTTAGATACTGCTTATTAGATTGGTTATTCAACTCGTTTGTGGTATTATTTATGTAACAAACTTTGGAAATCTTGCAGGTCTACTTATGCGTTGAAGGCATAAGAACGTAAACTCTACAATGCTTAATTTGTGTGTATGGAGGATTTGGGGTGCATATTGTGGCCTGTTGCTTGTTGTATTGCAAGTTAAGATGGGATAGCAGAATTGTATTTGGCCTAAATTGACAGAATGGCATGCGTCAGCTCAAAACTTCATGTACCATACTGACTTTGTAGCAAGATAAGTAGTGGAATAAGGGTTCTTCTATGTGTATGTAAATTATCTGTATCAGAACTGATAGCAATGTGTGACTGTAAAGAGGATCCGTATATTTGAGGTAGGAGTGGGCTCTACCGATCACATGTAGATAAGCTCCAGCAGTGACAGCTGGGACGCTGCTGCTGCGCAGAGATGCCTCACACTCATAATAGCCGCTGTCACTGACCAGAGGCCCACTGATGGTCAGTCGTCGACCGAAGTCCCTCAGTCCTCGATTGACCACCACACCATTCTTACGCCATGCAATATTAAGCTTAATGAGGGGTCTGGACAGAGAGAAAGAAAGAGACAGATTTGACCAACAGGACCTGCTAGAAAGGTGTTAATAAACTATATTATTAGCTGTTAATGGCAGGGCTGTTTTCACACATGCAGACAAACACCTGGCGTTGGCCACACACTCCAGTGTGACCTCAAATGTGCCGACCATCACACTGGTGTTCTTGGGTGGGATGATGATGGTGGGAGCGATTGGATCTGCAGGCCCACCCACATCTTAGAGGGGAAACAGATAAAGAGAAAGAGAAAATACATGCTTTACAGAAGGCACTGTTTAACTTTCCCCCAGTCGCCACTAATCTCATTTCTGCCAATAGTCTGGCAACCTCCCATTCCACTAACCAATATGTCTTTTGCTTTCATACACAAGCATCGCCATTACACTATTGTACACATAACTAACATCTTGCTTAATCCCTTTTTGTGCTCCACAGAGAAAGCAAACTCTTAGTGTCCACAGTGCACACTAATACCATCATTACAGTACTGTGCCTTTGAATGCGGCCTGATTGAGAGGTGCAGACACTGATTAAATGCACCAGTCACTCAGTGGCTAAAGCAAAGGCACCGGCCCAGGTATCGATTCCCTGCCCTTAATGACCAATTTCTCTCCTTCGCTCTCAATCTCTCTCTGTCTGTACCTCTCTCACACAGCTGTGGAGCAGGTGGGTCTCCTTCTCCCCCTTTTCTCTGCATCATGTCTTTCATAAATTTGCCATTGTGGGCTGGGGGGCTATTAAATAGAGGGGCTGATTTTACAAGGCTGCTTAATCACTTTGTCACTGAGGCAGGGTAAGAGTGAACAGATCACTCGCAGCCACACTTGGCCACATTTCATGTCACACTGGACTGGCCAATGAATCAAAATACTGAGTGGGAGTAATACTCAGTCTGTCTAAGCCCTTGAGGATCAGTAGAGAGCCACTAGGGGGCACAAGAGCTGCATGTCTTAGTTGTGTTCCAATCACCTGTTGAAAAAACCAGGCACTTCCCTAGAAAATCACCACCCCAGCTGAATTCTGTATTTGGTATGTCAGTGCAATGTGAATAAAGATGCAGTTGAATATAAAAACAGGGTTATATTTAAATTACTTTGGTTCCTTTGGCATACTCACTCTCCACATTGAGAATAACTGGCTGGCTGGTCTTGTTCTCGCCATTCTTGTCATTGACAGCCTGGGCGTAGTAGCGACCTGCATCCGGTGCCACTGTGGACAGGATGACCAGAGTGTTGTCCAGAGTGAGAGCTCTGGAAGGAGAAATGACATTGAAAAGAGATTCAGGCACTTGGGCCAGATACAGACCTCCTCTGAAAGTATTAGAATGGCAAGGCCAATTCTTTCATTTTTTCATATACACTGAAGTCATTTGGGTTTGAGATCAAAAGATGAATATGAGAAGATAGATCAGAATTTCAGCTTTCATTTCCTGATATTTACATCTAGATGTGTTAAACAACTGCTTGTGCAATGGCTCTGTTAGATTTTCCCTTTTCTCAGCTTCAAAATGGCTTGCTTTTCTCCCATAGACAGCTCTCTGGTCTTCATGTTGGTTTATCTTTTTTAACAACAAATGCAGTCTTCACATGTGAAACCCAGGGCTCAAACCAAGATTAGACATTCATTCAGAGCTATTAATTGTTTAAACAATCAATCTAACTGGGCACACCTGGGCAACAAGAAACACCTGTCAGTCACATGGTGCAATATTTCTGATCACCTCTTTTGGGTTCAAAAGAAAAGGTGCCATGTTCTAAGTAGTTCTCATATCTAGATGTACATATCAGGAAATGAAAGCTGACATTCTGATCTATTGTCTCATGCTCTCAAACCCAAATGTCTTCAGTGTTCAGTGTCAGCAAAAACAAAAGAATTGGCTTCACCATTCCAATACTTTCAGAGGAGACTGTAAATACACACACAGACTTACAAACAGGTAAGACTAACAGGCTGTATCAATAATGATGCTTGCATGGAGAATCCGGGGTGGAGAAGTGCTTTTGGAGTGTGCACACTCAAATGAGAGTCAACACACTGTGTGGGGTGAGATTAGATGCCACAGAGCTGTCAGTGGCAACCTGATCAAGCCATACTAAGGCCAACTCATGCACAATTAGAGTGAGGGTTCATGTGGGGCATGACAGTGGAATATCAATACTCTGGGGAGCCACGGCCAATGAGCAGTAAACAAACTGTACACTGTTGGAGCCTCTCAGCATCAAAGACTGGTGACAGCGCTATGCTGACATGCTGATAGCAGGTGAGACTTCTACACTGGAAACCAGCACTTGGCAGTGTGGGAGGCCTGTGAATAAGTGTGTTTGTTGTTTCATGTTTTAGAGAGTTAGGGATTGGGAGTTAAACTTATAGGATGAGTTGGATCAGGTCCAGCTTCACACCATGGACTTTCGGCTCTGCAGAGAGGAATATAATGAGATTCCTGAAAAAAAGCCCTGCCCTGCTGCAGCCAATGTTCTTCACATATGTTGGAAAGCTTATATCAGCTGAACATTGCATGGTGCTGTTCTCACCCATCCGCCTGCTGGAAGCCCAGGTAAATTAATCTCATCTGATTGTGAAGACATGCCGAAAACTGAATACACATGTGGGTAGGCACGCACCGACACACACACACGGTGCATGCAAGTGGGAGAAAGCTCTGTCAATCAGCCAAGGTCATCAATAAAGGCCTTTTGTCCACTTTGTCTAATTGGCTCCCCTGCTGTCTCTAGCCTTCAATCTCAACCGCTCCACAGTCGACAGGGGTTCTTATTATAGCTGACTTTATCAATACTGCAATGAGGGGCTGTGATATCAGCTCACCACAGCCTGCCACAGGAGCACCAGCATGCAACAGGAGGTTAAACAATAATGGGACATGCTCTCTTGGCATAAGGTAATAATGTGTAGAGCATTAAAATTGATCTGTGATGATGTGTCTTGAGACTTATGCAGGCTTACATGCGGCTGCTGGGGGGAATTTTGCGCCCATCTCGGAACCATGTGATCTGAGGCCGTGGAAAGCTGGGAATTTTTGGAGGAAAAATGAGTGCAGCTTCACCCTCTGATACCACCTGAGATCGCTCTCTCTCCACAAAGTCTTCCATATCTGAGAGAGTGGGAAAAATAGAGAGTGATTGATGCAGCAAGAAAAATACAGAAAAATGGAGGAAAATATGAAGGGAGGCAGAAAAAAAACTCACTACCTAAGCAATAGGTTTGCACAGATATATTGCAAACTAGCAAATTCAAATGCAATAAAAAACATTAATAACCGATGTCTCTTTCCCAATAGCCCAATCCTTCTCTTGAAACAACAGATTGTGCATACCTGACACCTTATATATAAATAGAAACAATCAGTTGTGCACATAATGATGCATTCAGAATTGAGTTACTTACAGATAGTGAGGAGATAATTATTAACTCAGTATTCAACCTTCAGGTATAACCACTTTCATATGAGTTATGCATGTAGAGTGGAGATTCTGTTACATGATTCTGACCTTGAGCTTCAATCCATTTTTCTTGTGCAATATCAACTTGAGTGAGGAGCAGTATGACAGTTTGGTCTAACCAAGGTGTCACCCTGAAAATCATGTTTCGCCATAATAGGCTATGTGTTACAATTCAAGGTTATAACTGTCATAAAACACAATTAGCTTGGCACATGATATAAAAAAATAAAACAAAATATTTTTGGTGTCCTGCCCAGATACAGAATTTTTTTTTAACTGCTGCCTAAGCTTCATGCTTTCTGATCCTGTAGTTCTACGTAACTGTGCAAAACAATATGTGCTGGATCAAGTGCTATTTTATTATCATTTAGTTAAATTAAGACTAAATTTGCAGTGATTAAGATTATAATTACAACGAGAACTATTCAAGCAGTAATATATTGGCAATAAACTTGACTCTTTAGATGTCTATTTATAATTTATTTATTTATAATTATTTATAATTCTCTTTTGCTTTTGGTACTTCGTATTGCAGTTGACAGCAAAGAAAAAAGAAACGATCTCCTTCTTCAATTGCCATTTTCTTTTTCCATTTTCTGTTTTCTTTTTTTTTTTAGCTTAAAGGCAAGTGCTTGTTTAAAGGTGATGGTCTAGATGGGTAATACCTTACAATACTGGTCAAAAACTCATAAGTAAATATGCAGGAACTGAGCAGGAACATCTTATTCATCTTATCTTCTAAGAACTGCTAGATAATTACTCAGTAAGTATGTTAGTATGAGATCATTATTAACTAAGGATTAATTACTTATCATCTTACACAGTAATTACTGAGTTATACATTTCTCCTGTAAAACTGCTAGCTAACTATGGCTCTTTTTTATAATAACTACTAATTAATTAGTGATCACTTCCACATTAATTCCCATTATAGAACAATTAGTTCCAGTCTATTATTTTGAGTGGACAAGTGGTGTTCCAAGAGTGTTGAAATTAATATAACAGCACTGGGACATGTCACTGTTTGTATCACTCTGCTTGTCTGTGTTTGCTAAATAAAATTCCAATTCTAGCAATAGTTTGTTACATTGAAACTGTTACATGGCAACATGAAACACTCTACCCATATATATGTATGTATATATATATATATATATATATATATATATATATATATATATATATATATATATATATATA
>CM075015.1:10443558-10473184 GCA_037576675.1 Pangasius sanitwongsei | reverse complement strand
TCCTAAATGGTAAATGCCATATTTTTGTGGAACCTCTTAAAATAAAGCTGAAAGTCTATACTTCGATCACATCTTGACTGTTTTATTTCAAATCCATTGTGGTGGTGTAAGGCAAAACCACAGAATCTCTGTCATTGTCCAAATACTTCCGGACCTGACTGTGTGTGTGTGTGTGTGTGTGTGTGTGTATATATATATATATATATATATATATATATGTATGTATATGTATCTATGTAAAATGAGTATTATCCTATTTTTTGTTGCAAAAAAAACAACAGTTTTCACCTTCCGTTTTATGCAATATAAGCACAATCAGTGTGCTAATGTAAATGTACAATTTCTTCTTCTTCTTCTTCTTATTATTATTATTATTTAAGTCATAAGTTTCAAGTCAATAGAATATATCTTTTAAATTGACTTATTACTGATGTGATAACACTGATGTGTTACTGTGTTGTTCTTCAGTAGTTAATGATTTGGAACAATAATACACATTTCTAATATTCTAATTAACTAATAGTACTTTGTAGTTAATAAGTGTTAACAAAGCACTGGTTATTCATTACTGCTTAGCTCATGCACAGTTACCTATGAATTGTTGAACAGTATTGTAAAGTGTTACTGTCTAGTCTCTACTGAAAAACCTTGACTTCAAAACCTCTACTCAAGAAAAATCTGGCAACCTCGGAGGCGTGAACTGCACACAGGTAATTCTAATAACTGGAATCTTTTGAACTTAAATCACCAACACAGAATACGACCCATACTGAGAAACGTCAAGTATAATAAAAGTATAAAACCAGAGTGTTAATTTGAGATGTTTGGTAAATTTTAATTTATTTTACTTAATCATGCTGTGTTAGTGAAGCACTAGATGATAGTTTTATTCAAAATATCTTTTGAAAGATTGTCTACAGTATACCACCAAGCTGTTAACATCCACAACATATTAGCTATATTAATGATGTAAAAAAAAAAAAAATAAACCTCTATGTTGATAGTAATAGCTGGTAAACTAACATTATATTTTCTTAGTTGCCTATTTTCTCATTACTTGCTACATTGAGGGCTCTCAGACGTTCAAATGTATTACCTGGCTCAGTAATATTGTCTCAGTTTTGCTCTTTGTTGCACCCTACAACTGTCTGGATAAAACTGAATAGACTTGTTTTCTCTCTTCTGTGACACAAACTCCTCTTTCAGCCATATTCAAATTGTCAAATGAATACAGGCAGCTAGCGGGTTCAGCTTTATGCCGAAGTGGATTGTCTTGTAGGTTAAATGCGAGCAGAGCTCTAAAGAGCTGTACAGCCCTTTTCCAGACAGGTGGAGGTAATCTCAGTGCCAGAAAAAAATTAACTAAAAGCCTGAAACTATAGCCAATACATGCTAATATTGCACATCACAATTTTTCTGTTTCAAGGGTTAAAAGTAAAGAAACTGATAAAAATTAAGAAACATTTGCAATAAATACAGCTTAAATAAAAACCGAGCAAACTAAAAAATCATTTGTTATAATAAATTAAAAGATAACCTGACTAGGGCACTGCAGCTGTTGTAAAAGCCATGTTTATCATTTATTTTCATCCTAGAGAGTCAAAAGTATCAAAAACAAAATAGAAGTAACAAAATACAGACGGTAAATAATGAACGAGTTGGAAGTAAGAGCAATACTCTGCTAAATAATAATCAAGTGAGAAGTAACTAAAAATACTCATGCTAAAATAAGAAACTACGGGAAATAACTAAAATAGCCATGGTAAAAAATAAATACACCCAGAAGTACCTAAAATACCCACACTAAGGATGGAGTAACTAAAACACACATGCTAAGGAGGGAGTAACTCAAATCCCCACACCAAAAAAAGAGTAACTAAAATACCCACATCAAGGAGGAAATCCAGGACTTGTATTCACAATACTCTCATATTGCACATTATATTAACACACTTAGTACAGTTTGACTTTACTCTTCTACGCCTTTATCCTGCAGTGATTTATAATCCCACTGGCCGGTGTCACGTAGAAGACTCTTTTGACTCTGTTTCCTCTTAAGTTTTCTTCCTCATGTTGTCTCAGGGAGTTTGCCTTGTCACTGTCGCCTCTGGCTTGCTCATTAGGCATCTAAATCTACCTCTGGATTCATGCAAAGCTGCTTTGTTACAATGTCTATTGCTAAAAGCATTAAACAAATACATTTGAATTGAATTGATTTAAAAATAACCACACCAAGAGGAAGTAACTAAAATATACAGTATTGTGCAAAAGTCTTAGGCACATGCAAAGAAATGCTGTAGAGCAATGATGCCTTCAAAAATAATGAAACTAAACATTTCTACATTAAAAAATTCTATAAAGAGCAATAAACAGTAATAAATGAAAAAACTCAATATTTGGTGTGATGACTCTTTGCTTTTAAAAAAAAAAAAAAATTAGTCTCAGGTACAATTTGTGCAGTTGTATAAGGAAATTAGCTGGTAAGTTTTACTGAGCATCTCACAGAACCAGGCACAGTTCTACTGGAGACTTTGACTGTCGCACTGTGCATGGAAAATCCAGCAGCCTTCCTTATGTTTTTTTTGTCTGAAAAGTGGTCTCTTACATAATATGCTGCTTTCTTTACTGATATACATTTTTCTGTAACATTTAATTTTGTGCTGTAAAACAAATGTTTGGAAATTTAAAATGTTTTTGTACTACTCAATAATGTAGAAGGTGTAAAATAAAAATATATAACAAAGTTTGTACTAAGACTTTTGCATAGTACGGTACATGCATTCATTTTTATGCAGCAACCTGCTTACAGTGGGGAAAAAACATATTTGGATACTAGTTGTAATTTAATTATATTTCCAGTGCATATATCTACTTCAAATTTACATGCATAGTGTCTTTTGACTTCATCCTTCATAAGCATAAACAAGGATATGTTTAAAAAGTACTGTATTGAAGGGTGAAGGAGTTTCCAAAAGTTCTCAGGAACACCATTATTTAACAACACTCGAATGAAACCAGCTACAGAGCCATAGCAAAGACCTTAACCTTCCCTGTCAATGCAGCTGGTTTGATAATATGCAGGTGGAAAGTTCATGAAACCACAACTAACTGCCCTTGTTCGCAACACGTTCTCAGACTAATGATAAGAAAGGTAAGAGAGAAGTCACCAGCAGTCACTCAAAAGGACTTGCAGGACGACCTGAAGGCAGCAGAAACTACGGTTACACAGAGAACTATAAGCAATGAACAGCACAGCCATCATCTCCTTTCCTACACCCCACACAAATCTCCTCCACTAAAAAGAAGCACATCTAAAAGCAATTAGACAAATCAGAGCCCTTGAAACAATATACTCTGGTCAGATGAGATAAAAATAGCTCATCATGTTTGGAGAAAGAAGAGTTGCACATATGATCCCAAGAACAGCATACCCACAGTGAAGTACAGAGCATCATGATATGGAGCTGCTTCTCTGTCATATGTCATCAAAGGTAACATGAATGAAATGATGGACATATTAGAGGAGAATTTAATCTCATCTGCCAAGAAACTGAATCTGCGGAGAAGATGAACATTTAAACAAGACAATGACCCCCAAAATACAGGCAAAATAACTCAAGAAGGCCTTGCATGGCCTGGCTAATCTCCTGACTTGAATCCCATTGAAAATTTATGGAGGATTGACCTTGGGGAATTGAAGATGAATCGCCAAGAGCAATGGGCCAAAGTTGAACCACAATGCTGCAAAATGATAATTACTTTTTACTGTAAACATCTCAAAGCTGTATTTGCCAACAACAGCTTTGCAAGGAAGTACAAATGTTGGTTAATTTTGGGGTTGGAACACTTTTTCCCCTATCAATTTCATTTTTAAACATATCTTTGTTCATGCTTATGAATACAGATAGTACTTTTTGTTTATATTTATAAGTACAAAGTCAAAAGACATCAAAATGAGTACAAGTCAAAATACTTATTTCCCCTCACTGTATATTTCTGAATTTATACTTAATATGAATTTTTATGAAATATATTTCTATCTGGCAGTTTTTGTTACTTTCTCCACTCACATTTTGCAGCCTTTGAAATGACATTAAGTCTAGAAGCCCACTGCTACCCCTGCTTTAATTCTTGCTGTTGACATATTTGCACTTACAGGCAACCTGGACTTGAGTGCTCCTCTGCATGAGAGCGCCGACCCGGTTCCTCACAATGCACCTGTAAAAGCCAGCGTGGGAGCGGTGTAGTGATGGGATGAGGTACCTAGCAAACAGCACATTCTCGTCATTCATGAAAGAGTTTGAGACACACGCACACACACACACACACACACACACACACACACACACACACACACACAGTAATGAACAGGAAACCTTTTGGCCAATATAAACCATTTTATTTTAGTTCTCTTAAAAAAAGAAGTAGTTTTGGGGCCAATCCAAAACACATACATACACACACACACACATATACTGTTGCTATAAATACACCACCAAGGAAAAATACCAAAAGGCTAGTCAGTCTCTGGTTATAAATAACTAGCTTTGTGCTTGAGTGAAGATTATTAGCTGTTGCATTCAGGCTTGGTCCAGATTTAACCCACATAAGTAAGCCCACTTACCCATAATGGAAAACTTTCTCAGACACTACTTGATGCTATCATGACAGCATACAGCTTGAGAGGTTATTATGTGCAAACACAGATGAGAACAAAGGACATAAATGGTATGTCTAAGTGTATGTGTGTGTTTGTGTTGATCAATGGGAGTTAGAAATTATGTACAAGAGGTGCTTCAGTGAGCCATGTGGGAGCTGTGTGAGGTGTGTGAGTTTCTCTAAATCACCCCAGGGAACTGGTCTGAACACTGCCGGTTATGGAGTTCTAGCTTTTGATGTGTACACATGGGCAGTGCCACTTTTGTTCTGTGAATCCTAATTCACTTAGCTGCTCACAATGAGCTCCTTATCTGCTGCTTCAGCTCTCTCTGTGGTGCCATTCAGAGATTCCTGATACTGTAGTCGAGAGGATTCAGGATTCTCTCTTAAATCAGAAGTGTGGATGAAAAAGAGGCTGAAGAGTGATCGACAGTCCCGAATGCATGCATGCACACACACACACACACACACATAGGTCTATGGTTGACTGACTGCAGAGAAGGACGCAGGTGGGGAGCCACTTGGGATCTCACACTGAGACTCCTTGGAATCTTGAAAGGCTTTTACAAAATAATGGACTGCTTTTCTTTAAAGATAAGAGTTATGCTCAGGGCTGGGATAGAGCTCAACCTCTCCACTGGTGGGGTTAAAAATATTTTTCTACAATTCATAATCCAACTTTAACCACAGGTGGTAAAAGATTAAAAGTATACTGTATTTAAACAGTGCAATTACAATTCATATTTTTGTGTTCATCAAATATATATGTATAATACATCTGAAAGTGTTATTACAGTTTAATATTTATCCTACATTAACAAGAGCTAAACTGCACTGAATACTTCTCTCTAGCCCTAAACAGAGGAAAAGACCACCCTTACTTGGAATCATCATGCATGTTTTCTCTGCCATTTAGACCCCTTTACTAAGTCCATTAGTACTACTCTAAAGGCTGAACTGAGTTACAAAGGACCATGGTCAGCACAAACTGTTACTCAATAAAGCGAAGAAGGAAGGCAATGCATCTATCAAGTTGAAAAAAAAAACAATTCACTTTGCCTTTACAATAATAAATATTACATGGCTCTTGTGGCTGTGGAGCATAATGCATTCCACTAACAACAACGCTTTGATGGACATAATTCTATATTCTTGACACATGCTGGATCCTGCATTTATAAAGAATGCATAGAGCAAAAAACAAATGGGGAAGGGGTTGGGCCAAATCTTTTCCGTTTGTTCCCAATGACCAAGCAGGAAATGACATGCACTAATGTGTGCCAGGAATGAATCGATATAAGAGAGTCATTTCGCGCCTGCATGGGGAATGAGGTGCCATATCTCAAGAGGCTTATGATCCTCCGCCATTTCTGAATAAATGCATAGAAATGAGCAGGGATCTGAATAAATATCTGCAAATGAGAAATTTGTTAAAAGGTAAACTCAGATTAATGTGTCTATTTGTTTCAGTAATTATGTGGCAGGAATGACAAATGGAGAGCTCACCTGTACTCCAATGAGAAGCGTGTCAGCTCCGTGGCATTGTATAGCCATTTGAACTCTAGTGGCCAGCTGCCCTCTGCCATGCAGGTCAGAACCAAGCGATTGCCCTCGAGGTGCACCTGGGTTGCCACGGGCTCCATTTTGAAGTAGGGTGGAACGTCATCTACATGAAGAAAAAATCGATATGGACAAATCAAATAATCAAGAGTAATAAACATATTCAGTAAGATTATAAATAGAAAAAACAATCACTTGATGCGAAGTAACGCTCAGCGTGTGCTTACTTCACCTTACCAAGCCGTTCATTCTGTATATTGATATTCTGGTTTTGATCTTATTCTGCTACCTGATCTTTGGATTTTGGATTTGCCCTGATATTGTGGTTTGCTAATCGCCTGACTATTGCCTGTTTCCTGTTCCTGAGTTTTGCCTCACAATTTGGATTTGTTTGCCAGCTCTTTTAATAAACTCTAAGTGCATTTGCACTGCTTCAGTCAATTTTTTTCCCCAACTTTTTTCATCATCGTTTTTACCTGTCTTTACTAAGGTGCCAATAATTCTGGAACTGACTGTATATATTAAATAAGTCTATTCTGACAAATTTCGAGCTAAAAGACATCACTGTGCAGTGTGGTACTTAGTGAGTACACCAGATTTACAGTATACAGTAATAATAATAATAATAATAATAATAATAATAATGTAGTGTTCTATCCAGGGAATATCATTTGTCTGCTGAGAATCTGGCCCACACTTTAAAATGGCTCTACCTCAAAATAGTGCACTTTATAGTTAATAGCAAAGGACAAAATAAGATATGACATTTATATCAAATGTAATCAAAAAATTACATTTATACCCAAACATTTTGTGTCAGGTTTTGCATATTTGATCACCACAAGCAAAATATCTTCCTTTCTAAATTAGACAAAAAATAGCTTTCCCATTATTTGCTTTATAACTGGCCTCAATCTCTTTCATACCCTCTGAACAGCTTTTGGATGGTCTCAGTTAAAATATTCACTCTGTAACCCACCCACCCACACGTTTTTCCAACATGTCAGTTCTAACTCTGTCAAATTGCTTGGCGAATATTTGCCCATTCATTTGTGACATATCTGTTATAACTCTGGCAAATCATACACTGCCTCCTTCAAATCTAGGCCGGAGCAGGTCATAGCGAAACTATTTTATTAATTTTGACTAATATTTTGGATTGTTATTGTATTGCAAGTTACACCCACATTTCATTTTTGACTTCTTATTTTAATTTTTAGGTCAACTGTGAAAAAGAGGTACATTTTTTCTCATTTCTATTCAAATACCATGAGGGATGCAAACTGTACAAGTTAGACAGGATACAATCCAAGTAAATGAAGCTTGCTCAAGGTGCCAACAGTGGCTCTCAGGCAGTTGTGTGATTTGAACTTACAACTAGTTCAGAACTTTAATTGCTGAGCCACCAGTGATTTATTTGTGAAATGCTTGGTTACTCAGGTCCAGTACACAGATTAAAGCCAGTCCTAGACAACAAAACATTCAGTAAAGATTCACTATTGCCGGTGCAATTAGGCTTAAAGAGTGTTTGGGAATGGAGCCTGTAGCGTATCTCGAAGAGAACTGCTGCTCAGCCAGTGTGTGTGAACATATACAAGGCAGAAGATGGAGTATGACTCCCAGCGCTGTGCTGGCATAACTGAGCGAAGACGTTCAAGAGTGCTCCAAGATGGAGCAGTTCGCCTGGCGAAGGTGACAGAATGAGCTATGATCTCCTTGTGCCTCCATTCATCTTTAGGCTTTCTAATACAGGTGGATTATCTAGACTCGGGGGCACACTTTACAGGCAGAAGCCTCGAACCCAGGAGACAAAGTGCTTTCATTACCCATGCTTGATTAGCACATGACCCGACGTATCGACCACACTGTCTTGTTCTACATAGATGATGTGAGAGTTGATGGTCACAGTGTTTGGTGAAATCTAATTAAAGCTCATATTAATTGCGGCAATAAGCTAGCACGCCTTGCGGCATGGCTGAATTCTGCAATGAGTGATTGGTGGAGCTGTTACATCTGAAATCAAAGAGCGCTGATATTTTCTGCCCTGTGGGAGCTGGGGAGGAATATACAGCCCTCAGTTCAGTGGAGAAGACAATGAGCTGATAGAGAAGAGGGTAGACTGTGTAATAAAAGTACTATAATACACGCACATGAAGACACACACACACACACACACAAACAGATGAAAGTGGCTCAGGGCATATCTGTGGAGTTCAGACACATAAGTGTGACATGACACCCGCATGGATACATTCAAAGAACTTTTATTACTTACACTCTTACACACACACACACACACGCTCAATTAGGAAAGGATGATCCTCCTCATCCTCCATATTTGATACCGGCAGACCATCAGCAGCCTAATCAAACGATTTAATATCCCCTGCCGCTCCTCAAATCATTACCACTGGGTAACAACCTTCATAAATGACAAAACCCCCCACCTCCCCAAAGCACAATTCCCTCCAGCCTTCAACAATAGCCTCATTTCCTCCTCTGGGTAAATGTTCCTCTGCCAGCGTGCAGGTCCATCCACTTAGCCATCCAGCTTTATAAATACAGCACCATTAGGGACCTCCACATGCAAAAACCAAACCCCAGCACTGATTGCCTAAAAGCAGCAGATAACAAAATAGACAATTGCGTGCCAATGCCAATGGAGGCTCCACGGCGCATATACCCGCCGATACAGAAAGACATGTGCGCCCCCGTGCTGCTCGCTCTTCTATAACAATGCACCTGCATTTGAAAAGAGATGAGCGGCCCCATCGAAAAGGGTTGAGGCTCGCAGTAATTGCTCCCTCAGTGCAGAGCGAGGGTTGGTCCGTGGGTGGAATTGTAGAGAGAAAACAGGTAGAAGTTTCACTGCTAGAGCTGGCTAATAATGCCTGTTTTCCCACAGATGTGGAGGAATTCATTTTCTTGAAATATGTGCACTGCTACAGTTTGGAACAATTTGACTACTTGAAACTTTTGATGTAAAGTTGGAGTAATTAGTTTAACCTTCTCCGCCGCATCATGCCAAAGATGATAAGGAGTGTTACAGAGCAGCAGACAAATGCTATTTATACACAGGGTTGTACAATCCCACTCTGAGCTTGTTCCACAATGAGAGTATGAGTATGCGTGAGAGCGAATGCTGGTGGTCTAGACTGAGCAGCTCCATGTAAGCCTTTGATCTACAGGAGCTATGTCAGAGACTAGAGCACTTCCTCTCACTCACAGTGGCCTCCTATCTCTCTTTCTGTTATAGACAGATACACAATTAGAATCCCCTAGTCTGGAAAATCCCAAACACAGCCTTCCAAAGTTGTAATGGAGTTGCCATTTCTCATTAGAGCCCATATGCTTTAGAGGTGGCAGGTACTCTTTTGCTACAGATATTCAGCAGGGGGTCGGCAGGGACATGTTTCCCTTTATTTGTGCCGGCCTACGCAGGTCGGCAGCCAAGTGCGACTTGTGGAGGTAATTTTTGCACGCAGCTTGTGCAAGTGTGAGCAGAGGCGGAGGTGCCAGAGAATACAGGTCCAGATGGAGAGCCTGAGGGAGGTTTCTCAGTAGCAGAGGAGCTTGCTGTGGGGAAACCGTGTTAGCGCTGGCCTCCAAGCGTCAATCGCTGGCCACCACTCTTGAGCGTCCTTGGGCTCGGTGTGGTTACCAGAACCACCATAAAAACAGCACCTTCTTTTAACCTGATGGCTGAAGTCAAATTTGGTGGTACTTCTCCACTCTTGCCTCACCTGCTGCGCACACAGAATTTTAATAGAGCACAGACAAAGGCAATGGGCAACAGGCAGGATACATAAAACATGCCCCATTATTCTTTTGCAGGGCACCATGCTGGCATGCAATCATACAGAGAGGGCTCGCATTCAGCACTCGCAATTTCCCCCCTTTATATTTCAATGGAAAAAGTGGCCACATCATGCTCTATTTAATCATTGTCTGGGACCTGCGTGTGAGTGTGGCTAAGCCAGTCAGGACCAGTTCACCACAGTGCTGCATCCACCTTGATGTAAACAAACAAGTTGGCAGGGTCTCTAAAAAACATGCTCCTCAAACATTTTGCTATGCTGTCCCCAAATGATAATGACCTATAGCCAGAGCAAAGCTTGTGCCTTTGGCCCAGTAACCCTAGATGGTGTGCATGTATGTGTATGGTTGCTTTTAGATGAGTTGAAAGGGCTGGCATAGGGACAATTTCTCTCTCCACTCGTGGGTTGCGTTGAAGGTCAGCCTGCTCCGTCACTCTGTCAGCGAGCCTCGTCACCGTGACAACCAGCACCCCGTCGATTTATACTTCATCAACTTCCCTGAGTGGGAGAACTGCCCTCCGCCCTGGCAGCAAGGTGAAGGAGCCTATTACTGCTCAAGCCAAACACACAGCAGCTTGCATTTGTACAGGGCGAGGGGAAAAAAATCGACACAGCCATGCAATGCATTAGAAACTCCCTGATCCATCTTTCCCTGTATTAATTTCAGGTAATGGCGAACGAGCTTACATCTATATAACTCCTATACAAGCTCAGGTCCATAACAGATGCTGCTTGCTCAATGTGTGTTTATAGCCTGTAAAACACCTACACAGGACGATTGGAAATGCCATGGAGGCGTTGCGTAGCAGGAAGCAATGCAAATGCTAAAGGCTCTTAACTGCAAAGCAGCGTTATTTTTAAACGAGATGGAGGGAACAATAAGAAACTCAGCATTACTTTGTTTAATTCTGGTTACAATTCAATCTGCATGACAATATGCGGAGCTGAATTTCATTACCTTGTTGGGTAAGGCTGGGCGCCACTGCGTGTGTGCAGACTATGAATAGGTCGCCGAGGGTTAATGGATGTGTAATTGATGAGATTAACTGAGGTGTAATGCAGCATGGCATTGCGACTTTGATCTACGGAGCTGCGGGGAGCCTGGTGACGTTGCTCAAACGCAATTAGAGGCAGCATTGAGCTATCAAACCAAGATCTAATTAGGAGTGAAGACAGTGCAGTGAAGGGGGGCAGTCAATGGCCAGCAGATTGAATTACCAGAGCCTGCAGGTTGCATCACCACAATGCCTCCACACATCCCTTCCTTCTTTCTTTCTTTCTTTCTTTCTTTCTTTCTTTCTTTCTTTCTTTCTTCCTTCCTTCCTTCCTGTGTTTTAATGCCAGTTTGTCCTGCACAGTCTTCTTCTTTCCTGCATGTTCTTTCTTCCTCTGTTCTTTGCTCATCTCTCTCTTTCTACCTTTTAATTCCCGCTCTCTGACTCAGCATCAGGGGAATCTGTGTATCTTGGGATGTGTATCTCGGACTTAATTAGGCACCACAGTGCTTGGCACAATGTTTACCCAAGAGTTGCCATGAACGCCAACCACTGATTAATGAGATACTGTGCACCTACATTTCCCTTGCACAACTATTTCTTGCCCCCAGCCAATGCCTCCAGAGGCAGACAATCAGAGCCCCCTTCCTACACCCACCCCACCTCCTCCCCCTTCAGCAAACCCTGTGAAGTCTGATGCCTTTGATGGACTTGCACAGCAAACAATTTTCATTCTTGGACAAGGCAACATTAATCCTGTAATTACATGCTGCTTAACATGGAAAATCACCTCTCCAATAGTCTGCTCGGGTTGAATTCAGGCAGAAATAAGTGGAAATGATAACAAATGAGAGCAAGGAACAAGTTTAGGTGCAATTGGTAAGAGCAAATTGACAAACGATTTTTAGGGGGAAGAAAAAGCCAGAGAGAATTAGAAAGAGAGAGAGGAAGAACACTGCAGGAAGAGGAGACAAGAGAGTGCCCTCTCCTAGCATACAGAGGGAGTGAACTGAATTTAGAAAGTAGGGCAAACAGTAATGGAGGAAGATAACAAACAAGGACGATGAAATGGGAATTCCATACGTTCCGCCATCTGCTGAGATTGTTTAGACTCGCCTCGATAATTAGATCCTAATTAGTTGACAGCGTGGTCGGAAAGCATTCCTTCAGCACGTGGTGATTTTGCGAGTTTTGATTATGACCAGACACCTGCACTCGCGGTGTGCCATGCTGTCCATCAGACACGATTCTTGCCAGGTTTTGAGTGAACCCAAAACAAACAGGCCGTGCAATTAGGACTCATTACACCTCTGTTATTTAGAGGTTTCTTATCATGGATTTAGTCACACCCCAGCTATAGAACAGACTAGATTAATGAATTAGAGGTACCACAGTTGCCCATCTGTTCTATTTTTCATTTAAACTGTGTCTCAGAGATGTAGAGTGGTGGGTAACAAGGCGCTAGATATCTCATTCTCCCCCTTATACACCACTTCCACATGAACCCCCTGCACTGGAAAGATTGAGCATGTGTTAATGGTTCAGCACTGTGCTGTATCCGGTGGCTGGCATTGTAATATATGGGTGCGGAAAGGCTGCCAATTGTGATTCTTATCAGCATGTGGAGAGCGAAAGAAAGAGGACTGGCTGGTGTAGTTCTGAGTGGCAGGGCTGGTGGTATGTGCTAATGGATGTGTGGCTTTGACAGAGAAAAGAATTACTATCCACCTTCATTACACTTACACCAACCAGTCTACAAGCAGGGAGGGGCTCGCCTGGACACCGCTTTATTTATCTGGTACAAGGCTGAGGGACATATCTCACACAAAGAACATCGTTCACACACATTTCAGCTTTTTCTTTACTGCTTCTGATTGCTCATGGGTGCAACAGTCATATTTCAAAAGAATTCATCATTCTGTCATGTGTCAAGCATTCACTGTCGCCATTCACCAGGCTTTTATCTAAGATATTTTTTAACTCAGTTTTTAACTAAGTTCTTGGAGTTTTCTCTTAAACTTTCTCCACACACAATGGACAATGTAGTGTGATGTAAATCTACTGTCTGAACAACACCTCAATCAATGAGATCTTTCCCTCTGTGCTGCACTTTTTTCATTATTACTCACATATTGTTACATATATTAATCATAATGTTTAGCATCCTTTTTTTTACGTTTTGTGCAAATCATTATTTTTAATGACTGGTTTTAAAATACCATAAAATCAGTGATATATACCATCATGTAAATGTGAGTAGTAAAGCTTCAACCTCACTGGAGAAGTGGTTTTAGCTCAATCTATGTGAGTGCAGAGCCATGAGAAAGAGAACCATTTACCCAGCTAATATAGCTTTGTGTGCATCAAACACGCACGTTTTAATTTAAAAATATTCCAAGTGTCATACATTTGAGGGCTTCTGTTCTGTAAAACTGAGACAAATTGACTGTTATAGTGACTGTTATATGTCAGTAAATCCTAATGTGTGTCCCGCTCTTGTGAATGTAAATATATATTTTGACTTTTAACATTGCTGACCATTGCTTATATGGCCATCACTGAGTATTTTCTAATTGTTTAAGTTTATGTCAATAGTATGTTCTCTCTCTCTTGCCATTTCATCATTGATGCCATTTCCAGAATTAACTTCCCACTCTGCAAAGAAAGACCAAACAAAACCTGACCACCCTTATCAAGCCTTATCAAGCTTTTTTTTTTTTTTTTTTTAATTTTGTTTACATGTAGCCAGCCACTGCACCAGTGGTTAACATTGCTACCTCACAGCTCCAGGACTCCAAGTTCGATCATGAGCTTGGGTCTGTGTGGAGTTTCCCATGTTCTCCATGTGCATGTGTGCATTTCCTCTGAGTTCTCCACTTTCCTCCCACCTCACATGCTGGTACATACCTACAGGTGAATTGGCAACACTAAATTTCCCACAAGTGTGAATGAGTGTGCAGATTGACTGGCAACCCATCCAGGTTCTATTCCCGCATTATTCCCAGAATTCCCAAGACATGCTCTGGATTCACTGCGACCCTAACCAGGAAAAAGAGGTCACTAAACATAAAGGAATGAATGTGGCCAGCCAAACTAAGTTTAAATAACTTAGAATAATTATCTTATTGAAGAGAATCAAAGTGACAAAAATGGTTGACATGGTACATACGCTATAAAGGAAACTAATTAAAAATAATGGAAAATAAATAAATAAATAAAGAGTTTGCACAAAAACAGTCAGTTTTAGTGCCCAAGTTGTCAGTGCTACAATGAGTATGCCATTATCTGACTAAAAATGATCATTTGACAGTTAAAATGATGAAAAATGGGTTACACACTATATTCAAAAGGAACACTAAATATTATAATCAAAATGTACAAAAGTGATGCATATGCAATAAAAAATGCTGGTAGGAGGTCAGTACAGAAGGAAAAATATACACACCCAAGCCTCTGTAACTTTTTGTAATGCCTGCCAAAACAGTAACCAGAAAAGAACATTTTGTTCTAGATTTTGCCACGACACCAGACTGGCTCAAAAGAATAAGGTAATGAGAAAAACAAACAAGCATCCCTACCATTCTGGCCACAGCCTACGGAATAGTCAGTAAACCCTACTTCGGCGAGAAAAGACCCCAAAAGAAACTGTGATCACCCTAGTTACAGCAGCAGTGTATATGGGAACAGAGCAAGCGAGCCATGAAACAATCTTAGAGTCTGATTGAGGTACATGACTGGTTGGATGCTGTGTGCAAAAAAAATCACTTTGATCCTGGGGATGAAACAATCAGTTGTATAAATGGCGGCTTCTTGTCCAGGCCTGTTCTCGGTGGTGAGCTGGCAAATTACAATATGTCCCACCACTTCATTTCATGCACACACTTCCAACAGACCTTTTGACCACCATTTTCTCCCATCATTCTTCCTAACAGAGTTGCTGGTGCACAGAGGCAGTGTAATTATCGGTGCCTTGGGACTCCCTCCCACTCCCAAAGCACTTGGCTCCAGTCCCTGTCCTGCCATAGCTGGAGTGCAGCTTCCATAAATGTCTCATCAGTGCCTCCTGACCCTGGAGCCATGTATCAGTGCATGGTGAGCCACCCCCTTACCATTCTCACCAGTGTTTGGATAGCTAGAGCAATGCTGTTTAAAAGGAGGCAGAAGCATAAAGGAAGAAAAAACACCGCAGCCGTACTTTCAAAGCCTGGCATTATTCTAACAGCACTGTTCCCTCAGCTTAATTAAGATGACTCTGCAGTGAATCCCATTCTGACTCTCAATTACAGGATATTTTTGCTGTGGTAGCTGAGGGCCATGGCACCAAAACAAAAGAGTGGAGAGACTCTATTTGGGAGCGCTAATTATTTCATGGGTGGACACACAAATTTAGATGGCGATGGCCTTGCCAAGAATGGACGACCACAAGTAACCTCTGTAGTCAGCAGAACTGAGGCAGGCTGAGTGGACACACTGTGGTTAGTGTGGCACTGAGACAGACAAACCTCCTGGAATTTAGGAGCTGGAGCAAGACTGACCACACCTTTAAAAATAGACTAAATATGCAAGCGGTTTCTTGTAGACTTGGGAAAGAGCAGGGCATGAAGGAGAAAGCCGATGTGGATTAGCACATTATGCACATTATAAAAACTATAGAATGGAGCTACCTTTTTCATGTGCATATATTAGAATGCTAAAACTCTCTCCTGCTCTTTACAAACAGGGATATAAAAAGAACCCAGGTGACCAGTAGTTCACATTTTTAAGGGAATTTAGGCCCCCTCCTACTGCCAATGTCTTACAATGACGCTAATGGAAGACATTACAAAAGAAGGGTCAATGTTTTGTTCCGCTGCCACCATTAATCATTGGTAATAAGGACACCATTGCCGATTAGTTCCCTTTATAAATCAGCCCATTTGATGCCATCACCAGCTTTCCTGCCAGTGAATACAGAAAGCACACAGCATCACTCCTGTCATTCTAATGAAGCTATCACCTGCCGACAAACCCAGCCCTGACAAATCAATAGCCATTCAAACAGCATTACAAAGTCTTGCCTTGTGCTGAAAAACACAACACTCATTGCAGTAGTTGGCTACTCCAATTTTGTTCTTCCATTTCTTCCAAGCTCTTGCAGCTGGGTTGCATTGTGTTGTTTTTGCATCTCTGAGTTTGGAGGAGGTGTTTTTGTGTACTCCACCCTCTTCCCTCAGCTACAGAAGAAGTAAGAATAGGTACCTTGGTCATATTGGAAAAACTTTCCATCCCGCCCAAGAGACGACTCTGCGCCCTTCCTTTGACAAATCCAATTTATATGCAAGAGTATTGGAAGCAGTGGCTGGAAAGGTGCAACATGAGGTTGAACTTATGTTGTAATATCAAGGTTAGCTCTTTTTTGACACCATCTTATAAATATTCAGGAGCACTTAAAAAAGAGGGGAAGAGAGGGGGGAAAAGAAATTACATGCACAGCACTTTTGCTACATTGTTACATTGTGTGAGAGGTTATTGTTGAAATTACATAACTTCAAAAAAAAAACTTTTGGCTTCTTTTTGCACATTTGACATTTTATTATTTTATTTCATCTCTTAGTCTTGGTCTTTTATTCATCATGCTTTTACTGCTGCACTTAAAAACTGTAAGTGGAGACAATAAAGAAAACACACACACTCACACACAACTACCACATTTCTGTTTAATGCTTGATTCTGATTGGTCTGAAGGTGTTGATCAATTTTCTGTAATAGCAGCTCTAACAATAGCGCTGGCTGCAAGGTATATATTACAGCACCCGTTATAATACTTTAATGTGTCTGTAGTAACAACCTACACAGGGACTGACAGATGCTCCACATAAAGGGATTATAATTGTCATTATGGTGAAGTTTTGTGTAAGGAGACGTTTTTAGCATTTTTAAACACATTTTTAACACTTTGTAAGAGTCAGAAGTAAAGCACTATCTTTAGTTTTCCAACATTGGAAAGACTTCAGAATGGAGATCTTTGTGCTTTCCAGTTTCTCTATAAAAAAAAGAGAGGCTGGTAAGGGAGCAACTATGTAACTATGTATATCCGTTATGATGTAAGTGATAACAGAAACTAATGTGTTTTGCAGACATTCCACAGCATTAAACATAACTATAAACAAATAAAAAGTATGATGTGTCCTTCTTTAATTAAAAAGTTGTAAACGTCAACGAAATGCTGTGGTATAAAAGAAAGAAAACACTTTGGGATGTGCTGCTATTGAAAAATAATCAACCTCAAGGTAGCACCATACCACCCCATCATTGTTTATTTTCCTATAACAGCACACCCTGTCATGTTTATGCCGTATTTGGCACATGGGATCATGCAGGATTGAGACACACTGCTGGTGGTTGAGGATTGTAACTGACTTTCTCAACTTCCCTTACTAGAAGCTGTTAGATGAATCATGCTATAGTGAGTGCATGCAAATAACTAATGTCAACTAAAAATTGCTTTTTTTGAGTTTGCTATAACTTAAAAGTTGCTATAACTAGTAATAAAGTCCGTGTGCTGGTAACAAGGGGCCTAATGCTCTTGGGACCAGTGTGCAGGCTGAGTGATTTGGGATTAATGGTACTTGCCATTCTACGCTGAGAAACCGTTTGCAATTTGCATCATAAAACGTCTGTTAGTCCTCCACTTTTAGAAACGATTATCAGTAAATGGCTGGCCGACAGAATGCCAGATGGAGGTTGGCAGGGGCCGCATTTTTCAGGCTTTTATTTTCAATATGTGAGACCCACTTTCAGATTTGGATAAACACACATCATGAGGCTTTTTTTTTATCTCTGTTATAATCCTCTAGATAATCTCTATAATCTACAATATTCAGGAAGATGAAGCAGTAGTGAAAATCACAAATGAACATATTTACATGAAACCCATTAAGAGACTTTAATGCTGGTGTGATAATCACAGAGGCGGTAGTTTGAAAAAGCCTAAATGGAGACTTTGATTAAAATCACTTAAAGACATCTTTGAGACACTAAGTAATATGCTTTCATAATATGGAATATACGAATACTCCTGCTAGACCTGATTTCCTTGAGAGAATAAATAACATCTTTAATCTGGTGGAGGGGTGGGGGGTGGGGTGGGGGTGGGGGGTTGTTTCTCTTGTGTATGTGTGTATTAGTAAGTCTTTAGAAAGCCAAAGGTTTGTTCTCCTCACCAGAAAAAAAGAAAGGGGCCTTCAGGAGACAGTAATTCAAGAGCTCACTATCTTGCTCATGTAAGATCAACTAGAAAGAAAGCCTATGCAATTATGTGCAGTAAATATGTATTAGATCTTTTATAGTAGTCCACAATGTAGGGAGGGATAATCTATGTAAAATGCATTAATGCTAGCTACTGAAAATAATATTCACTTCCTGGGTAGGGAAGTAGTTTGTGTAGCCATATTACTTACGCTCTCTTGATGACTGCATCTTTATTTCCACCCAACAAGCTGTTAGCAGAGTTGTATGATAGTTTTGCATTGCAAAGTTCTGTATTCTGTCACCATTAGGTTTGGGATTGATGATGCCTTTTTCACGTATCAATAATCAGGAAATTTTCCCTTAGATTATATATTTGTATCAGTAATTTTCAAATATAAATATCTACAGGATCTCCACCCTGTGGTCACCCAAAGCTATTACACCAGGCAATATCAAACAGTAGTCTAATAGATCACAATGTGAAATAGCTAGCAAATGCAAATTACCCATTTAAATGTAAGTTTAAACCATTGATGTCCCAAAGATGCATTGGTATATCAATGTTTTATGACACCCCTAGTCACCATAGTAAAAATAGTTCCCCAAATGCATCCTTAGTTGATGTGTGTAGTGCAGCAGGTGGTGAGTGACACACTAGTAGTGTTTGCACCATCATGAAACAAGAAGCAACTGGAACTTGTTACATTTAAATATTAGGGCTGTAATGATACTGTATCGCTCGATACAAGACTCTCCATTCAACACTTCTGAGTTTTTGGATAATACATTCAACAGACTATATAGTAAAGTAGGCTATTTGTCATGAATTTGTCATTTGTCATTATGTGAGGTGTAATAAACATTTAAACTTAATCAAGCCAACACTCGCTCCTCTGAAAAAGTAGGTTCCTCTATATCTCAAATCAGGAGAGGCTACAGGGGTTTGAAAAACCCGCTTCTCCTAATCAGAAATGTGTGTGCACCATGGTGAACTTGTTTTCCACACATAGGTTTAGAAAACAAGGAAAAATGTGATTCCCTTTTCCAGCGTCCAGTGTTTTGGGCTAGTTTCAGGTCTTTTTGGGCAGTTTTTGAAGTGTAGTTGAGGTGAAGATTTTGCTGAGATCTGGCAACCCTGCATATCAGTGAACATTAGATTTCTTGGCCACCGAGCTAAAGTTTAATTTTTATTTTTGCTACATTTTGATGCACAGCTTTTGTTTAATTATATGCTGCTTAGAGTCTGGCTGAATCACACAAATGCTGTGTCAATATTAAATTTTAATTATTGTACTTTTATACTGTTGAATGTTTTAATCAATTGAAAATTGAACCTATTGCCAAAGCAATGCATCAAGATACCACTGTGTCATATCGAATTAGAATTCTGTGTATTGTTACACCCCTTTTAAAGATACATATGAAGTAAAAACTACTTTAAGAAAGTCAATATGGCTTTTTTCTTTCTCTGGTAGACGAGTGAAAAAAGTCTACTATCTAACTATTATTTACACCTACTAAAACTAAATCCACCAGGCAGCTATGCATAAAAAACCAATAGCAGGGACATGCAACCTGTTTGTCCTGGGTGCCTGGGCTACTGACTTGTCCACCCCTTACAAGAGCTTGTATGGTCTTTTGCCTCATAAGCCCTGACACAGGAAGTCTCTGTGGTATTCTAACAACATTTCGCACTTTTCAGCTGTCTGAGGTCTACATAATTTATCAGAGACTCTTCAACTGTTACTGTTAGATACAGATTTTTTTTCATAAATAGACATCTCTTTTAAATGTCTCCATATATAATTAAAACCAAAAGGTCAGACATGGACTGCACCATAAAGACATTTATTAGCTTATCTCTCTTTCATATGAAAATGCTGGACATCTGTGTCAGAATCTGCAGCCTTGTGTTTGTCACTCGACACCTGCGACCTGCTACACGTTCTTTTTTTTTTCTAGAGGCACGTCATTTATAGCCTCTCTTGGGATTGACATAGTCTGCCTCATCACTGTCACCAGCTCTGTCTCCTCTGGCCCTGAGTACAATTTCTCAATTGTCTTTCTTCCATAAGAACATCCTAACACTTTCTCCTGTTTGAGACAGACAATTAAAGAGTGACCTGTCATGTAGAAAAATGACTAATCCCCAGAACTAAATGTCTCTCACTATTCCTTTCTCTTTCAGCCTTCACCATAATTACACCAGACGTTCTTTCCTTACTGTAACTCCAGGACCAGGAATATTTTATTGTGAACGCTTTGGGAAAGTTAAACTATCTAATGCATACATATACTGGATTTCATTTTTGTATGAAAAGAGGTACTGAACTGTTCCACTTCTTGGCACTGGGGTGGTGCCATCAGGGGTACATCTTTGCGTGAAGCATGGACTGGACTGAAAGAACACACACATACACACACACACGCACAACTGTACATCCTCCATCCTCTTTGCAATTTTTTTGCACATCCCCACATTACATTATGCTGCTACAAATATTTATTATACTGTACAGATCTTATACTCTCTACTAGGCTGCTACTTCTTATGTTTACACCTACAGCAACTTATATTGTACTTCTTTTTTGCACTATTGTCACTGGATTCACTTCCTAATAGACCTGTGTACTGGTCGGCGCTGCACTGGGACTTACTGTGCCCATTGTCTCTCAGTAGTCATTGTACTGTCTTGTGCTGTCTGCACATGTTTGCACTTGTGAACTTCATGTGTAAAATGCTGTAAATGTCTAACAAGGCTTGAGGCAATTTACAGTAATATGCCATCAAGAATTTCTGATAAGTTCCTTTTTTTTTTTAACTGTTAGTGAGAGAGCGTGAGATAGTGAGAGAGAGAGACAGAGAGAGAGAGAAGGATTGTATTTGTGCTCAAAGAGAGTTGAACATTAGCAATGCAGTTGCTACAGTACTGAATCTGAATTTTGATTTGTTTTGATGAAAAGAAATTGGTATTGTCTAGGGAACAAGATGGGATGATGCTATATTTCACACATTTTTTCACAAACAATCCCACAGGCCAACCAACAGTCATCAATCACCACCACAAACTGTAAAGGTAGCTCATCATAATAATGCTGTATAAATAAAATTGTATCAAATAGCTTATAAAAATACACTCACTAGTGGTGGGTGGTATGGCCTTTTTCTAGTATATTGGCTGTAATTAACATATATTGTCTTAACGTATATGGCCTATACTGTTACACCGATATGGAACATATATAATTAAACCACTAGTTACCCATAATCCACACAGAATGTGATTTAACAGAGAAAATAAATAAACAACAAGGGAAAAAATGAGAATATGATTTTTCACTTTCATACTTTCACCTCCAAATTGCTGTCACTGTTCAGTTAGTAATCAAATGTATGTGAGTTATTAAGAAAAAATGTTGTCAAAATGTATTTGTATTAATGGGAAATGCTAATTAATGTGTAGTTCTGCTCAGTGACTGCACTAAAGGCCAGTAAATTCGTCTTCAGTAACCAAGTAGCCACTCTATCCTGGGCATGGTCACAATGGATCACGGGAACACCGGGTGTTCCCCACATGTGAGTCCATTGCAGAGCACCATGCACATACATATTCACATCTAGGGCCAATTCACCTACTAGTATCATTTTGGGAGGCGGGAGGAAACTGGAAAAACTGGATAAAACCCACAAAGACATGGGGAGACCATGAAAACTCGCAATCAGTGACCTTAGCTCATGATCCAACCAATGACTCTGGAGCAACACTACCCAGTGTGCCTGTGTGCCACCTTAGCAAGTAAGATCATTAGCTTAAATTATCAATTTTAACAACACTCAGTGCCAGATATTAAAACGTACTGATGTCTGTATCCACAAAATAACAATAATGTCTGTGTTTTTTAAAAATACATCATTAGAAATGGTGTGGTATGAAAGGTGCTCATTTTTATTCAGAAATCAGAAAATCAGCATTGGAGGTGTTTTATGCTTTTGTATTGCTCTTCCTCAATTAAAAAAACCTGAACCGTTTTACTCGCTACCTGTAATTTTTATAAGCACTAATGATGTGTCAATATTATATTATATAATCAGTAGTGCTTATCATTTTGATAATGAATCTAAATTGTATTTAAAATACAATATAAAAGGTCAGTTATGGTTCTTGTAAAACTGAAAGGACATCACATTATACCATGATATACATACTCACTGTTCACTTTATTAGGAACACCTTTACACCTGCACATTCATGTAGTTATCTAATCAGCCACTCATGTGGCCAAGAGATTCAGGTAATGTTCACATCGAACATCAGAATGGAGAAAAAGTGTGATCTCTGTGACTTTGATCGTGGCATGGTTGGTCATACTAGATTGGCTAGTTTGAATATTTCAGAAACTGCTGATCTCCTGGGAATTTCACACATAACAGTCTCTAGAGTTTACACAGAAAAAAAAAAAAAAAATGGAGTGAGCAACAGTTCTGTGGGTGGAAACACCTTGTTGATAAGAGAGGTCAGAAGAAAACCAACTGGTTGGAGCTGCCAGGAAGGATATAGTGGATATGTCCAGTTTCAGTGAGCCTGTGCCCATGATAGCCTCAGAGTCCTGTTCTTGGCAGAAAGGATTGGAACCTGATGTGGTCTTCTGCTGTTTTATTCCATCCACCTCAAGGTTTGAGATGTTGTGCATTCTGAGATGCTTTTCTGCTCACCACAGTTGTAAAAAGTGCTTATTTGAGTTACTATAAACTTCCTGACAGCTCAAACCAGTCTGGTCATTCTAATCTGATCTCTCTCATCAACAAGGTGTTTCAGCCTGCAGACCCTCCACACACAGGATGTTTTTTTTTTGTTTATTGCACCATTCTGTGTAAACTCTAGAGAATGATCTGTGTGAAATTCCCAGGAGATCAGCAGTTTCTGAAATACTCAAACGAGCCCATCTGGCACCAACAACCATGCCACCGTTAAAGTCACAGAGATCACACTTTTTCCCCAATCTGATCTTTGATGTGATGATCTGCATGATTTTATGCATTGCTCAGCTACCACATGATTGGCTGATTAGATAACTCTATGAATGTGCAAGTATACAGGTGTTCCTAATAAAGTAGATGGTGAGTGTATATCAATATAGCAATGATTTAAATAAGCTATACCATGATATAATTTTTTGCCCATAGCACCCACTACTCAACATTCACTGAAGAATAGTCCACCTCCTGTTGTGGTTCAGGGCAGAACAATCTATGAGTCCATTCTCTGTTTTGAATAATGACTGCATAATTACAACAAACCTACCAGCTAATCGTTATTAATATACAAGAATGCAAACCAATCATAATAATCAAATCAAAGTACAGGTTAAAGGCAAGAGTGTGATTCACAAGACATTCATTCTTAGACAAATTTAGTAGAGAAAATACACTATATGGCCAAAAGTATGTGGACACCTGACCATCGCACTTATATCTACTTGCTGAACATCCCATTCCAAAATCATGGGCATTAATATGGAGTTGGTCCTCTCTTTGCTGATATAACAGCCACCACTCTTCAGTGAAGGCTTACCACTAGATTTTGGATCGTGGCAGTGGGGATTTGCTCATTCAGCCACAAAAGCATTAATGAAGTCAGGCACTAATGTCAGGCAAGGAGGCCTGGGGTGCAGTCAGCGTTCCAATTCATCCCAGAGGTGTTCAGTGGGTTGAGGTCAGGGCTCTGTGAAGGCCACTCGAGTTCTTCCACTCCAAACTTAGAAAACCATGTCTTTATGGACCTCACTTTGTGCACAAGGGTATTAGCATGTTTGGGCCCCTTACTTTTTTATTAAATTAATAAAAATTTCAAAGGGAAATCCTAATGTTAAAGCATACAAAGACATTCTTGACAATTGTATGTTTCTAACATTCTGGTAACAGTGTGGGAAGGTCCACATATGGGAATGACCTTTGGTATGGGTATGGGTCACCTTTGGCCATACAGTGTAGTATCGTAATTTTAGCAAAATTTCTGAGAGTGCAATGCGAGAGTTTACCATATTCCAGGGGCAGTTGCAGCATTTCTTAGCGCTAACCCTGGAAAGACATGTAAATCAGTTTAGTCTCTGCAGTGTACTTTCTCATGCAGAGCCTCGCTCCTGTCACATATGAGATAATATACAAAATAGCTGAATTTGCCATCTTGTTGTCATCTTCAAAAATCATTTTCATAAGTAACAGCTCATATTACAATTTAGAACAGTGAGGACTAGACCTGAAGTGGGACAAAGCAGAAGCTAAGGGGAATGGTTGGTTAGATAATGGTTGATGATGGATTACAATGTAAGTTTTACTTGCAAGGTGTTATCTATAGTGTCCCGGTTTTGTGTTGATAATGAAGATTAGATATTTGAATAAACAATCAAATATACAGCATCGATGTCTCCGATTTCCTATTCACGCTGAACTGTCCCGTAAACTTGCCCAATATTATAAAATTCTCATTTCTGTTTGGTCAGAAGATGTTGATTAATTCTTTATAGCAGCAGCTCTATAGCAACCGTGGTGCCAGCAGCAAGGCAAATTACTGGTTAATATTAATGTGCTCCTTCTTATGTTTTATTATTTCTATGGTAACAGCTCATTCACAGGAGGATGCCCCACATAATCTAAGCCAAAATTATAAATGAATTAAAAATGTCTTGTCATTGGTATGATGAAGCTTTCTTAAAGGTTTATTTAACAATTTATGGAAGCAGTCTTAGTTGTCAGCGCTTTATAACTGTCAGTTAGTTTTCTGCCATGGGAAAGTCTCAGGACAAAGGATGTTGAATTTTGTGGTTTCAAGAGAAAGAGATAAAGAAAGAATGAGTGATACTAGGCCAGTGTCTTGTTTCGCAGGCATTCCACAACATTACATGTAACTATAAAAGGATAAAAAGAATGATGTGTCCTCTTTAATAAATAAAAACTGTTATCATTGCCAAATTGCTGTAGTATAAGAGGAATAACTTTTGGGTTGTAACAACCCTCCTCTTCGCACCGCACCACCACCTTGTTAATTTCCCATAACAACACAGCCCATTGTATTTTATACCTCATATATTATATGGTTTATTATAATCATATTACAGTATATTCTAACATTATAAGAGAAAAAGAAAATAACCCTACACTTCTTACTCATAATCTAACTATTCTAACAGCATTTCTCCCTTTTTTCATCACCTCATCATTGATCCTTCTTCCTTTCCTGCCCAGACATCATCTCCTTCTCTCCATACGCCTCAATGCTTTTGATGGAGGGGTGAAAGATTTGATTCTTCGCAGCCACTGATTAAAAAGTCATGAATGCTCTTACAGCTATTGTCAAGGCCTACTTTCTCACCCCGCTGTGGGTTGGATTGTCTGAAAATAGCCTTTGTTGTGCAGAGACAACAGACCAGTGGATGAAGGAAAGGGGGTGGTGGCAGGGCAGCGGTGTGTACAATCCCCAGTGCTCTTACCCAATCTCCCCAGAGCAAGCCTTAATTGAAATATCCACAGCTAGTGGACTTTGCTGGAGCTGCTGCTAAGCAGAGGGAGTTAGACATCATAGTCATTAAACATTCAGCACCTCTCCTCGCCTTGCTTCTTTCGCTCTTTCTCTCTCTCTCACACACACACACACACACACATATACCAGGTGCCCACAGAGAGAGACAGACGATGCAATATCCATGCAAAGAAGAGGTGTGCAGGGTCACGACTGTGATGCCTTGGCACAAGCTGCACAAAAACACATGTAGATGCAACATGCCAACATGCCGCACAAGGACAGGGGAAACAGAGAGTGGACTATGGTAAATACAGCAATTCCTTTCCAGGCAAGGGTACGAGACATGGGTTTGAATGGTCTCAGTGAGTTCAGGGATAATAGGTAAAGAGAGACACTGGCAGTATGCAAAGCACACTTAATCACTGGCAAGACGTGGTGTGAATAAAGACCGCCTTTGCCCAACATACCCACATATCGAGCTGTAGTCTTGGAATGGCTGAGCTAACTCGGGTCACACGCTGTGAGGAGAACGGCAAACTGCTAGGTATCGAAACAAAATCAATTACTCTCACAAATACTTACTACACAGCCACCCTAACAGTTTTATCAATTTTATCTAAGCTATAGGGCAATAACAGGTTCCTTCATTCTAATATGTCCGGGTAAATGAAAGCAATCGGAATCTCTCCAATATCTCGAAGAGTCCATAAAAAAACTTTTATGGGAAACAGAGGAAAGAAAGGTAAACACTTCATGTGCCTAGAGCTGTTGGTTTTGCTTTTCTCACAACATGACAAAGCTCAAGGCCAAGATGAGATGAGGTGGAGGAAGAAGCCTCTTGAGCCTGAAAGCGAGATAGTACAAGTGTGTGTGTGTGTGTGTGTGTGTGTGTGAGAGAGAGAGAGAGAGAGAGAGAGAGAGAAAGACTACACCAATGTCACACCTGTCAGCAGACAGAATTTCTTTGGGCTACCTCTCAGAGTTGGTTGGGAGGATGCTGTTTTACAAGTCATATTCTCCACACGATGAAAACTGGTTTATGATGAAAGAAAAGAGGAGAGTGCTGTCAACCTGAACCCAAAGCTGTCTTCATGAGCTGGATGAGAGCTACACAGCCTGACGATTAAAAAAATCTATATTTCATTCCCACAGCGGAGGCAATATTCAAACACCAATGAAAAACATCATCCCGAATATTTCAAAAGATTTTGAAAGAATGCTTGCTTGATAGCTGTTTTGAACGTGAGCAGTGTACACAGTTGATCACTCTCAGCTCAGAGGATTCAGCTCTAGTGCTCCACATATCGCCCTTCCTGCCACTCCTGGATAGTTTTTGCTCCCTGGTGCGTTTTTTCCTCCAAGTCGTAGCAGCTTTGTTCATAGCTCGGCTTTCAATCCCTTCTGCTCCCCTGACTCGTCTTTTACACAGGTGTTTTACAAAAGCCTCTTTTGTGAAAGCTATTCAAATCTGCAATGTGCCCCCTAAATCAAGCAGGAGAGGAGATCAGAGAGTCTGCGTTGTCCTACAAGCTGTTGTAGCACAGATCACATGCCACTAGTCATTTGTGCCGGCACCACAAGGAGCGCAAACCTGCTGTTCCGCTTCATCACCTAGAGTGACTATCTCACTGTGTCTGGTGTGCTGCAAATAAATCAGATTGCACCTAAATCCACAGATCTTTTCTCTAATGTGGCATTCCTTTCAACCCATGCATGTAACTATTATGCTGCTGAATATTACCATAGTCAGGTGGCAGAGACAAACTTTGAACCTGAAGGATTACATTCTGCCTATTTCCTAAATGAGCATTCCTGATGTGAAATAGTGAGGGCTAAAAAAAACAATTCGGGAATATTTGATTGCAGTAGATCATGGAAGTGCCTGCAGACAACCTCAATGTCTGGTTGCCAAAGAGACAACGCAGTGAGGGACGCAGCCTGCCAAGTTGTGAAAATATCAATTACTTTTTTAGCATGTTAAACTTTTATGAAGCAGCTGGGATGTTATCAAAGCTTTTCCATGTACTCACTGTCCAAATGTTTTCTTTCAACATCTGGGTTAGACCTAATTACTGAGAAAGCACCCTCAACTTTTATTACATTGGTTGTACCAACTTCCTTCAACCTCCCAGCTCAGTAGTTGACCTGAATATCAAGTCACAATCTTATTGATTTACACATTTCTTTTCCCACCATCTCACAAAGAAGAGATACTGCTGTTAACATCATATATGCTCTTTTACTCTGCTGTCTGTGTTGCTTTTGATGTTGTAAAGATCTGACTAATCCATGCAGCAGCAAGAGCTGACAATAACAACATTATTTTAGAGTATTAGACGGGAGCTCACAAACAAAGATGAAGGCGAGAGGCTTGGCAGGATGCTACAAGAAATTAATCAGCAAGAGAGGCGGGACTGGGGAGATGGTGCACTCGGCCTATGCCAGCGCGCTGTTTGAAATGCTCTTCAGCATCTGCCCATGCTCGGAATATAGAGCACGTCCAGAGGTGTTTGTGTGGAATGCAGAGAGAAGGAATGGAGTGCTTGCTGCCTGTTTAAACAGCTTAATTAATTCTGAAAAGTTTCAGGACTGTTTGCCATTCAGGATTGGGAACAATACCTGGAAGGGGCTCATTTATAAAGTAACAACATCATTATGAGTATGTGATCTGGGGTTCAAGATGAAGATGGGATAGAGTGAGTTTTGATATTGGATTTTAGGTTTAATTAATAGATGAATATTTGCATCCACATTATTATCCACTATACCATGTAGATATCTAGAGAATAAGCCAATTAGTACATTTTTTCATAACACAACATTAAAAGGTGCTGTATTCTGAAAAAGTGTACCAATCACGATTGTCAACATCCACAGATAAATATCATATACACTTAGAAATAAAAGGTTTCTTTGGATGGTAAAAGGAAAAATCCACCCTGAACAATTTGATCTTTAGATTTTAATCTTTAGAATTTATATATAACATGTGATCTTCAATGGCATCCAAGAATTATTTCGTATTGAAATTGAGTTATTTTTAGGTTTAAACTTCTTTCATCGACACACTGATCTTTTTTCACTTTGGTTAACAGTTTTCTACATTACCCACAATACCATTCGTCTACCTCCTAATAGTGCTGCCAGTGGGATTTAGAGCTTGGTTCATCTCTACCCAAAGACATGATGCAGCAGCACTTTAGTCCTTTAATCTGCCCAGCTCTCTCACTAGCTAAAACAGATCAGGTTCAATACATCACTGAACAATACAGGTTCAATGTCACTGGAAATGGTGAGTGAGAAAAGAAGCGCTTGTTCTTTTGGTTTTAGGAGCTAACAGAATAACAAAAATACAGCACATATCAATAACTTAGCATGAAAAGTGCTAAGCATATCACTAATGTTTCAATATAAATATATTTAATGTGTTTCAGAGTGTTTAAGCATTCTATTTTCCTAAAAGGATTATGCTTTTCTGTAAGAACAACTCTCTGTTATAGGGTTTGACAAAGAGCCTTTAAGGGTTCCTCCAGAGGGACAATTATGTCCCACAACCTGAGCACCGACATTACAGGTCAGTGTTTCTAGGCTCTTTGAGATGGGCAAGGGTCAGAAGGAGACTAAATGAATGCAGATGAAACTGATTTTACATCAGCACTCTTACGCTGACATTGATTAAAATGGGGGCCAACATGCTGCTATGAATGAACCACGGTTGAATAAGACAGCGAGTCACACTCTACAAGGCTGCCAGCCGCCTTGCACATTCTACCAAAGTTGACAAAGGTTAGGTAATTTATATAATTAGGGAGACGCAGATGCAGGTCTTTGTCCCCATTCCTCA
>CM075015.1:10367622-10443458 GCA_037576675.1 Pangasius sanitwongsei | reverse complement strand
CCCCTTCTCCAACCACCCCGCCCCCCCCCCCCCCCCCCACCCCCCCCCCCCCCCCCCCCCCCCCCCCCCCCCCCCCCACACCCCCCCCCCCCCCCCCCCCCCCCCCCCCAAACACAAACACACACACACACACACATGTTGTGATCAATACTGAGCTCATCAATCAGTACCGTTCAACCATGTGGGTCTGTCTTCAGTAGAAAGCCTACCAGTGAGGCAGAACAGGAATACTTTCTGTTACGGTCACTGAAACTTTCTTCAGGGCCAGGAATGAGTCTACACATTATGGTTTTTCAGCAAATTCTTGAGCTTGAAACCATGAAATGTGTTAATGAGGGGGAAATGTGATGGTATAGGAAGGATGAGACTCATGGAATTGCTCAGGACTCCACCGCTTATGATAATGTGTAGAGCTAATTCTCTTTACACATGAATTACAATTTCTTCCTTTGCTCATCGGTGACAGCACATAAACATCCTTCTGAGCTCATCATATTCAGTATAAACTCTTCAAAGCTTACAGCTGTCAAGCTATAGCAGCCCAGGAGAATACAAGGGCTTGGAATTCCTAAGCATGTTAGTGTGTCTGTGCATGGGGATAGTATGGTGTACTGTGTATAGTGAGCTTTGTGTTTATGACAGCAGGAAAGTGTCACAGACAGATTACTGATGGGTGCCAGCTTGTAGAGAGCCATGTAGAAATCAGTGACACCCCCCCCCCCTTTTCTCTTCCCATCATTCACAGTGTTTTTTCTCTCTACCTCTTGCGTCTGTCTTTACTTTGGCATTGTGAGGGCGAGTCATCTGCTGCTGCCACATGTGGACTCTCGGCTCAGGCTCTTATTCCAGCAGAATGATGAGATGCAGGGACATCAATGGATTTGTCAAGAGGAAATATACTGTGGTCCTTATCATGCTATCAGTGCTCACGTACCCCAGCACAAGACAAGTATGAAGAGGCAAAGAAATAATTTGAGCCGAAGTACATCAAAGGAAGACACATTCAAAGTCCATATGAAATTAATCTGACATAATCAGCAGACAGCAAGCTCGACAAGTGTGTATGTGTGTGTGTGTGTGTGTGTGTGGAGGGGGGTATTTGAGTGAATTGCCTCTGACCTACATTAGATTGCTGACACTAGAGACGAGCAGCTCCCTGGCAGCTTCCCTCACCTTGGAGGAGCTAAAATAGATATGCCCGTCTTCGATAATGCACAGACAGAAAACAGGAGACAAATGACCACAGCACCTTCCATCAAGGATTACAAGTGAAGATGACTTAAATAAAATACTCATAAGATACTAATCCTTACTCTGGAAGCAGTGGTGACATGCATTTCCAGTCATGTGGGATGTGAAGAGGTGTAGGCTGGAAGCAATGTGTTGACATACTAGCATGATGATGTATGAGGTGAGGGCTACAGAAAAAAGCAGTTCTAATAACTGCCTGTGCATCACTTTAGTGATATATGCATGCAGTTTGAACCACAAGCCACAATGGTATAGACATATGTTGTATTCATAACAGCATATGACTGGAAATAACAAAGAGCCTTGAACAAGTGTAAAAATAGGACGGGAAATGAATGGTGCATGAGAAGATCATACAATGACATTCTTCAGTTGACACTATGTCCTTCCCAGAAACACAGGGATCATTTAAATATTTGCAGTCAGCTACTCACTCTAGGGATGCAAGCGAATACAAATACATTATTCGGAATGAACAGATTATGTGTCCTAAGCAGATACAAATACAGATAAAACGCACAATATTATGCAGGTGAGTGGTCAGACATGAAGCTTGTGGGAGAAAGAAAGACCATGTTCTTTTATTGCTTATTCATTCATGCATTTATTGCTTATTCATTCATTCATTCATTCAGTGTTCATCATAGTGGTTTAAATTATGTTTTTTATATTTTGGGAAGTGAATCAACTAAATTGGTTAGAAAAAGTTCACGGGCAGGTACAAACAAAAATAATAAATGAATGAGCAAGATAAAAAAAAAACAGCTCCACGCACATCTCTTAAAAATAAGATAAAACAAAATAAACCCATTCTAGTTTAGGTCATGCCCAGTTCAGGTTTAAATCCATATAAAGCACTAAACAGATTAAGTTCTGGATAGTGGTTTTGTGTTACACCTCTACCTCACACTTAAATACACACACTGAACATAGTTCAGCTCCCGTCAGGTTCTTCTGTTTCCTCCTACTTTCCAAAAACATGCCAGTAGGAGGATTGGCGACTCTAAATTTGATGTGAATATGTGTGCATGGTTCCCTGCAGTGGACTGGCGTCTCATCCAGGGTGTATTCCCTAGTGTTTCTAGGATCCATTCCAGATTCACCATGACCCTGGCCAGTATAAAGCGGTTACTGAAGATGAATGAATTAAAGAGCATGTATGGTTTCATCAGGAATGCCAGTAAGAGAAATTTGCAGTAATTAAGATGAGACGTTATGACAGTGCGGACCAGATTCTCCACATCTGGTGTGTTCATCATGTGGTGGAGATTCTAATGCAAAATTACGGACAGGCAAAAAAACAAAACAAAAAAAAAACCCTTTCCAGAAGTGCCCTATGGTGAAGTACAAAAGTAGAGTAGGACCACAAAGTACACAAAGATTCCAAGCTACCGGCGTCATCTAGATCTTCAATGGAAGATATTGTTATTGCAAATTTTGAGCTAAAGAGTACAAGCTGTATTTTGACTTAAAAATAAAATCATGTTCTTAAAGTGTTTAACACCTTGAATATATGATAGTGTAGAGGTGGCAACATGATGACAGCCTTGACACTGACGTAAGCTGATGTGTCATCTAATAGCTCAATGAGCTGTAAACTAGCATTTTTTAGATGTTTCAAATCGATTGGATTGACTGTGGATGATGGGACCTTTGTGAGGAGCTACTGAATCCAGAAAAAAATTGGAAGGTATGGTATGAATAGAGCTGGGGATGGAAACGCAGCATTTAACAGAGGAGAGGGGGAGAACACTATTAGAAGTTCCACGGAGTATGAACTCAATCAGTGGACAAGTGCAGTGGCCATTGTGCCTGGGTATAATTGGAACTTTGAGATTTTATTAAGAGAGAGTAATTGCATGTGCTCCTCATCAGAGTCTCCATTGTGGTGTGTCTGGTCAGGAAGAAATCTCTGAGGGCAGGATGGATATTTACTGTCTCCATTTCTAGAGACAGGAAAAAAAGGAATGGGGGGCTCTAATTTCATAGTGTGACCTCAACGTCTCTTCTTTTGTATCTCTCTTATTCTTTTTGTAGTTTTGTGTCAGTATTTCTTTTTTTCCACCGGTAACTGAACATTTTTACATAATGCATGATCTTGAGGACAGCTTCTTGAGGATTTGTCTGCATTAGGGTTAAAACGCATTGGCAATGTATCTGTATCTGTTTAGTGCTCCAAATCAATGTCTGTTTCTGTATTCGATTTTAAACCAAAAGGCATGACCTAAACATGAAGAGTTTTTTAAATTTATTTTTTAACTAAATATGAACCGCACCACTATGCCCCAGAAAACACTGAAGAAAAAAAAAACCCAGACATGAAAATGCTAGCACTGTCAGCATGGTCTGTGAATTCTGACTTGACTGTTCACTCCCACTCTTGCTCACACTATTATTGTTTTTGTTTGTACATGCCCATGATATTTTCTAATGAATTTAGTTGGTTCAATTCTTCCAAAATTACAATTAAGCATTTAAACATAAAAATTTAAACCATTGTGAACAGGCAGTTCCTAAAAATGCTGTAAATGCATCACGTTTAAACATTGCATGTTTAATGAAAGTGATCTTTCTTTGTCCTGCAAGCCTCATATCTGACCGCTTACTTGCACCATGTGAAAGTAAAAACTTTCCATTCACGCTACTTTTTTCCATAACATTCTGCAGGATCCCAGTCCTGATCTTGACCTATAAGTAGACAAAAAAAAATTCCAAAGCAAATGCAAATAATTAAACATGACTTTATACGTACAATTTATTTACAATATGTACCAATAACAATGATAAAATCACTGTCTATACTGGTTATGGATTAGGTTCCTGACCACTACCGCAGATCTGAGCACTCTGTCTGACTGGTGCTGATATGTTTAAGTTTGAGATGTTTTAATGGTTGGCAGTTGGTTATGAGATTCAACCCTTTTGAGAGACCTCCCAAACATCACACGGAGAAGCCATGCATCCGGGCAGGACAAGCAAAGAATGCACTATCCGATAAACGTTGACATACTTTTTCTATGCAAAACCCCCAGCTGACACACACAGTGACTCCCAGTGAAGCTGTCCATCTGGATGGGACCCAAAATTGCTCCCCTTAAAACACAGTGTACTTGTTCACCGAACCAGTTTGCGTTAAATAAACTTATATAGCATGGATGAACAAAGCGATATTGCAACGAGATATTTGATAATTTGCCTTGCTAAAATATTAAATTACCAAGAGTGAGGAATAAAATAGACATATTACTACATTTAATATAGAAATATTTCATTGCCACATTATAATGAAATTTTAGGGGTGGCTGGGCTTCCGATGTAATCTTAAAGCAATCGCCTGTGTTATTTTTGTATCTGTTTAGAATCCATTATCTGTTCATTCCGAATAACGTATTTGCATTCAGTTACACAAGCTGAGGTAAGCCTTGCACATGGTACTTGAATACCCTGGCCATAAGGAATAAATCCTACATTGATGTTAAAACGAATCTTCCTAATATAATCTTTCTACGAAGACCAGGTTTGGCAAGGGCAGTAAAAGCTATTTTCTTACCTACACTAGGGCAATTCATCAGCAAGCTATTAGCTGCTGATTTATCAGTCCTGTAAAACCTCAACAGCGCTATGTCAAATTCAGTCCATGCTTGACTTTTATCTAAACTAATATTCCTCTATAGACTTAAATCATAGTGATAATGTAAGAATATGTAATTTTGCCTCTGAGCAGAAAGGGGTTTCTGTCATTTAAGGCAAACGGGGCAAGAATGAGGGTGGACATCATGAACTGTTACTGTATATAATACCACAGTGTTGTTCTCTCACTTTCTCTCATTTTCTTACATTTTGTAAGACACTTCTACAAGACTTAAAATTTTTTTAATAGCAAAAGTGCCATGTACCTGAGGAGGATATATAAGTTTATTTAATACAGTATTGTTCCAAACATATACTTTCCTAAGGAGTGCATTTTGTTCCACAAAACTCTGGTTCCAAATTCGAAATCAGCCCCCACACAGTTAATATTTGATGAAGCCCCTCCTGGTTATAGGAACAGCACTGAGCCTGAGCACTGTAAAGTACAAGGCTAGAAACACTTGTAGATGGCTCTTAGTCATGTGGGGGTTTATGCATGTGGTCTTCTCTCTTCTATAATTTTCAGATCTGGAGATGACATGAAAACATGATTTTGTGTTTTCTGCAACTATTTATGTATGATTTGGATGGATCCTTGATTTGGATTTATTCCTTATCCTGTTAAGAGGTCCAGTGCCTTAAATGGCTGTAATTGGACGCAGACAAAACAAGGTTTTAAGATAAAATTTTCTGGTACTTATCAGAATTATTAATACTATCAATCTTCACGAGAGCCTATGAAAACAGCCGCAAAGCATCACTGGTCCACCACCATAATTTACAGTCAGTATCAGGTGCTTTTCCTTTAATGCAGTGCCCTTTTGTTGATCAACACACTGATGAACGAAAAGTTTGATTTTGGTCTCAATGACCATTATTATTCAAATTATAGTTCCAATAAGCCTTGGCAAACTTAATGTGCTAAATTTTAGGCATTGCTTTCAGGAAAGTCCTCTCTCAGGAAATAATTTGTTTTTTTTGGAGGAGGCGTTTAACAGTTGATTTTTAAAAAAAAAAATCTGATTCTGAGATTCAGATAAACTGTGTAGCTGTGAAATGATCTTTCTGTTACTTTTCACTTGGCCCTGACTGTGCTACTTATGTATTTTTTATGTCTATTCTCTAACCTGTACAGGTCAACTCTGTCTCTTTGATGTTGAAAGCTCTTTGGTTTTCCCTGCGGTGATGGACGATAAAGGGATTTTCCAACTTCATATTTATGTCCCAGTGTAACAAGAAATGTAAAACACAACAATAACGTTTCTTGAGGCTGCATCTTTATGAACTGCTGCGCTGTGTCAAAGGGTTAGAGAAAAGCGATATGTGCCCTTCCCAACATTCATGAGCTCATAGACGCCTACAGCTGGCTAGTCCTGCTATAATTGACCGGGAGAAAGAGTAATGCCATCCCTCCCACCTAGAGAGCATGGCCAATTGTGCTCCAGTGACTCCCACCAATGGATGGCTGTGGCATCAACGGCATTCAAACTTGCAACCTCCAGACAACAGGGCAAATGCTTTTCTGTTGCACTTCTTGGGTTTAGGAATATTTTGCATTAAAACTATATTGTTTTTTCGTTTAGTTTTTTGTTTAGTTCTTATGTGGATGTTTTTGTTCATATAAGTATAAAGTAATAGTTCATTAAATCGTTTGAGTGAAGAGTTAAACTTGTGCCCTTTCAATTGTTTACACTATTGCTTATTTCTATTGTGATTTTTGTTCTTTTTTAAGAGTGCCAATAATTCTGGAATATGCACTGTAGTCAGGCTTTTAAAGTGAAACCTACACAGCCCACCCAACCCAATCCAAAAGTGCAAAGGAACATTTTTGCTTCTCTAAATCTATACTGCAGAATGTCAATCCAAACATGTGTTCATTTGACTGGACTTTTATTTAACAAGAATGTTGACAACTATATAACGTATGTAATCGACTATGTAATCAAAGGGAGTGGACTACTGCAGCACTGCTATGTTGCAATCTCTATCCAAATAAATATATCATTGGGATTATGAATAAACTTTCTCTCCCAGCCCAGGCCTGGAATCAAAGTCAGCACCCCTCTACTCCTCTATTTGCCCTGTCTCTAATAAGCTTATCTAATTAAACCAAGTAAAAAGCTTGAGTAAACAGTGCTTGGGATAGTGGGTTTATCAACCTGAAACCTGTTTCCGTCACACCTTAAACACCTCCCATAAGGTTCACTGAACCAACAGAATCATCAGTGCTTGCAAATTCAGGCAGGTTTCAGTAATACTCTATCAACATTGTGGTTAGAGCATGCTGCTTTGCTGGTCCAATGGAAAGCGATTACCGTCATCTGTATTTTCTCTTTTGATCACAAACCTCTACTTGTGGATCCCTGAGGCAGGAACTCTGGATGCACCCACTCAAACAGACACACACAAGCATGTACCCTTACTTGCTGCTCACCTTGAAACGCATGAAACATTGTACAACAATGGACACAGACAGCAGAGACAAAAGAATAAACGAACGCTGGTCTCTGTAAGTCTCTCTGATCAACACTCGATTTTAAAGTTTTAAAGGAAGTTAATTAAACTACAGGGCGGAACGGTGCTGCAGCTGGTAGCAGTCCCACATCACAGCTCCCTGTTCTGATCCTGAGTTCAGGTTAAGGTCTGTGTGGAGTTTCTGAGCATGTTCTCCCTGCGTCAGTGTGGGTTTCCACTGGGTTCTCAGGTTTTCACCCACCTGCCAAAAACATGTGGGTGGGTGAATGGGCTTTGTTAAATTGCCCCAATGAATGTGTGAATGTGTGTGCATGGTGCCTTGCGATGAATTGCCTTGTGTGTTTCTGGCTTGAGCCCAGTGTTCCCAGTATAGGCTCTGGATCCACTGAGACCAAGACTAGGATACAGTGGTTACAGAATGAATGAATTAAGTAAAAAAAAATAATGACATGAATAATGTGCAACATAATGATTAATGTTTAATTGTCATAAAAATTATGAAGATGCTAAATGTTATTGCTAAAGCTAAACAGTAATGATACATATAAATATTATGTGTGCAATACTATATATGCTTAATCAAAATTAAAATCTTGCTCCATTAATGGTCCCACAGCATTGCCCTGTTACTCAGTTGGAATATTGCATGGTCTTGCATGATAGCTATTCAAATTGTGTGTTCAAAATATTCAGGTTTACCTCACTATAATAACTATGATAAGCACAAGTAGATTTAGAAGGCAGTAAGCTGTACATTGAGTTTTTACCACAGCAAAAATTTCCTTGGACCATTTAGCTAGTTAACCTCACTTCTGGGAATTTCATCGTAGGTAATTACTAGATTTGCATATGAATAAGACATTAAACAAATGTGGATGCTTTTCACATGTAACTATCAAATGAAACTTGCTTCACAATATTAAAGAAAAAAAAATTGTTTCTATGTGACAGCTTTAGTGTGCCTTGGTATAGATTCTACAAGTCTCTTGAACTGTACTGGAAACTGGGAACACCATTCAACTTATGATATACGTATGATTTACATAATTTTTATACTGATCAGCCTATTCTGTGAGCACTGTTCATGCACTGTAGATGGGGCAGAGTCATCCTGGAATAGACCACTCCAGTAGGGAAAAAATGTTTCATCACAGGACAAAGGTGATCCGTCAGAATAACTTCAGAATGATTTGCAGTGAGGTTTTCCTCTAATGGGACAATCAGATCCAGCAAAATGCCCCTAGAGCATAACAGAGCCACCAGTTTTTCCTTTTAATTTGTAACCCGTCTATATGCCTGTAGATTGTAACATAAGGTTCGAATGGATGGTTTCTTAAAAAAGACCCGATTAGGCATTGCTCTACCTGATAACCTTTTGTGTAATTGTCAGCTTTCCTTGCCAGCTTGCACAGCAGTATGGCTGGCCATTGAAATGAAGCTGACAGTTTTCTGGGAACAGTACAAATCCTATGACTATAGCTTTTGAATTGTACCAAAATGTTTTTCTTTTCTTTCAGTATATTTATGTTTATATGCAGTAAATATGCAGAAACATGAGGGGGGTTCAAAAGATTCAACATTTCACATTGGTCCTAAACTGCATTTATGCTATATATGGTGACAATATTTGCAGATGTTGAATAAACAATGGCTTTTTTTTTTTTTTGCTTTTACCACAGGCATTTCTATGGTCTGAAAATACAGCCAACTGAGTCTGACTGGGCCTTTCATTAAGATAACATGGTGGCCTGGCATAAAGTTGTGCACTGAAAAACACTGAATAAAAAAGAAGTGGTGAACAGGAAAGAGGTGGGTTAGGGACATCATGCACACAGAAGTATTGTGTAGCTTTCTAAGCTTGTAGTGTTTTGTTATGCGTTTGACCTCAGATTTAAAAGTTGTTGTAAAACTATTCTGTTCCGTAACTCTCAGGGTCACTCAAATCTTTGCCTACTGCTGAAAAATATATCATTACACAATTCTAATGTTAATGCTAGTTGCAGCAATAGAAGAATTAACATGCCCTGGACTCAAGCTCCTATTGAACAGCTCATTAATATTTGCCCATTTTACACATTTAAATTCTGTATAGACAAAAACAAGGGTGCTATGCATGAGCTGCGTTTTGGATTTGTAAAAAACACTTCAATAGCTTGAACCCATCTTGACCGGATTTGCTAAAATATACTAATAATAAGAGGATAATGACGAGGTAATAGGACATGCATGCTGCACTAGCTAGTTAACATATTAATAAAGAAATCCTGGTTGTTATAGTACAGTATGTTTCGAGCGGAGAATATAATGTAAATTGAGGATGTGACAAGCTTGTTAAATATTTACACTTACAGAACACTTGCATGATATCAGCAATGAATACAGTTTAATTCAGTTATTAAACTGAATATCCTGATATTTCAATAACCAGATTTTGGTCTACTCTGTCAGCGGTTCAAGCATATAAATAGTTTCATTTCTTAAGGTCCTTATATAGAGTAACTAACCGGGGGAAGAAAATAGGGTTAGGATGGAGTGTGGATGTGGGAGTGCTTCCAACTGGAGGTGTATCTCTAAAGTACTTTCAAGGGTACTCTGAAGTCACCCTAAACTCAGTGAAACAAAATGAATTAATCTGATCATGTAGACTAGTATGAAAGTTCAAATACTTTGAGAAAAAATGCAAAGCGTCTATAATGTTCCACTTTGCAAATTGATTGGATCTAGATTTTTTTACGAGTAAAGTGTAGGCACTTTGGTGCCTTTTTCTGTTGACTAACATTTTTTGTGGATAGGTACATCAATCATATTAATATTCTATATATAGGGGGAAAAAATCATGATCCTCGCAACAAGTTTTGGGTGATTAAAAAAAAAAAACTTCCCCCAGGATTTGCCCACTTAGTTAGGTGCAGCTTATATACTGAAATGAGTAATACAGAATTCAGTTTCACACAAGGGATTGCAATCACAGGTAACCTCGAAGATGCATTCCGTACTAAGCAGGTTCTAAGAGAGGAACATTTTTAGAACTAGTAAAGAATGAACTTGATATAAACAACAACAAACAGACCAAAACACAGAAAGGACAAGCACTTCATATGCAAAGCAATTTAACAAAATCCTCTTACAACAATATAACAAAAATATTGTTGTGAAAAAAAAAAAAAAAAAAAAAAACAGGTATATTAATTAGCTTATTCTACTGTTTTGAGTAAAACTGAAAAGAAAAGCACAGGGTAATTAACCATAACTGAAAACACATTTGAACGTGTTGAATGTGGATGTTTTTCAGCATATAGCATAAGTTTTCTTATCATCCACTGATGAAAAATATTGAAGCTTGTGTTTTACGAATGAGTGAAACTGGGCAAGAGTGTAACACTCAACAGAGATGGACAGGAAGCAAGTGTGTAAATTCAGCATTCGTTTTATTTGGGCAAATCCAATAATCATCTTATAAGTTATAATCTGAAGCGTAGATCACAGCCAGACAGTGTCAAAAACGCATAGCTCAGTAAAGCACAAAACAAACAGTAATGCACAAACAAACAGAAGGGTAGAAATAGACAAATTAATTAAAGGCTAAACTAAGAATAGGTGCACACATTAGGTAACAGATGAATAATGGAATGGGGCGGAGACAGGACCAAAATAATGGCACCTGGCAATGTAAACAAAAAGCGCACAGAAAGAACTCAAAACAAAACATGAGAGCAGTGCTCGTCTCGCTCTGAACCACAGTGTGTGCCAAGAGGGGGAATTTGTGACAAGGAAACATGAATTTACACTCCTCATTGTCTACAACTTCAAGACTGATGCACTTTTGCAAATCACTGGAACCTGATAAGTTCATTGTAAACAGCATCATTTTAAGCACTATTTCGAATTTTCTAATTACTATTAGAACTGTTTTATATTTTGATCTGGTTTTGAACGTTATCCCAAATGGTAGCATAACCTTTTTGGTACAAATCTGAAGTAATTTTACTCTTTCAGTTGAAAACAGAAAGTGTCACTGATGGACCTTTCAGAGGCCAGAGTGTTTGGTGCAACCTAGTACAAAATAATACAATGGGTGATGGATCATTTTCAAATCTAAATCTAAGTCTAATAAATCCGAAAAAAATAAATAAATAAAACCCTAGCAACTCCAACAAGAAAAGAGAGACTCATCCAATTAACTCTGAAATGAATTGAATGTGGTGTTCTGCATCAGCTGAAATTCTATGATTAAATGAAATTCAGTGATTAAATTACTTCAAGGGTGGCAAAAAATATTATTATTTTTCCTACTACCTAGTGCCTGTTTATGTCCAGTGGTGCTACCATCTTTCATGATACTCTGTTCATTTCAGCTCATGAAACAGTGAACAAGCACTGCGGAGATTCTAACGCTTTATACTAAAAAGAGAAGAGATTTGAGGAGTAACAAAACACAGGCCCTAATTTACCAAAGGTTTGAATGTGCAAAATCTTGCAAACATTATAACACTTGCAAAAGATATTTACTAAAAGGGTCTTCGGAGGATTGTGCCTTTCACATGAGCAAAATGGCAAATTTGTGTATGCCTTAATGAATATGCAATTTGGAGCTTTCTAAATAAAAGTGCTAAATACATTGTGGCATCTATGCAAATAGATAAATTTAGTGTCTGCAGCATGATTTACTCTAGTATATTCTGACTGCAAGCACAAATGAATACAACTGACAAGCAGGTCAAAGTCCATTTTTCATCAGTTAAAGACAAAACTATACAATTCACTAGGTTTTTATAATGAGAAGGTTTATCAAGATTATGCCATGGAATCTCAAAATTATTCAAACATTTTAAGCATTAAAATAATTGCATTTAATTAAATAACTTTAACTGGCATTATATTGGACACACAATTATGCACGTGTTAAAAAGTTTGGTATTAGTTTGACTCTTCCAGGAGCCGATTACAAATCTGATATCTGCATGGCTATCAAGAACAAATAGCAAGTTAATTTTTTTATATTGTTTTCTACTCCTACTTGTGGAATTCATGCAATTATTCTTTGTAAATCACCCTCAACATACCCACGCATGCACAATTTATCTCCTAGCACACATAAAATAGTGCAAGTTTTTGGACTCATAATAAATCAGAGCCATATATTATAGCACACTTAAACTCAAAGGATAAAGAAAAACATTCAAAGGAAAACAGCAGTTTATTAGTAGTAATTACCTGAAGGAGACTAAAAGAAAAGAAAGCTAAATGTAATAATAAATATGATCTGGTTGGAAAACTGCAAATAACATTTCACTTTAAACTTTTCCATATGTCCTTTAAATGCAATGTTATTCAAAGGTCATTTAAACCAATCAGAATACATTATTGACATTGCGCAGTCGTTTATATTACATTACTGATTACAGGTTTAATCAAGTAATCAGTATTCTGTACTGGAATATATTTTAAAAAATACCCCTCCCAGCCCTGCACTGAAAGTTATCTCCACATCTGTTTATGTTACGCTGCTGAGCAATGCTGTACGGCACCCAAGAAAGCAATGTTACATCTGTAAAATGCTGACCATTGTGAAAATAAACCTCATTAACCAAAGCTCCCCAACGGTCATATCATGTTTCAATGGGAGCCAAACAAGAAATTCATTCCATCTCCAAGGACACTTTAGTCGAGTACTTACGGTTGCATACATGGCTGCAGCAATGATGACGTCTCTCATGAGTCAATCAGGGCCTGCTCCGGGGGCTAACATGGCTATTAATTCTGTAGCTAATGGACCAGTCTGTTCTACCACACTATGAACACCATGATCCCGCCATGATTAACACTGACCATGAAGAACGCACTAACTACAGGCCATTTAGCAGGCAGACTTTAATCTGCTGTGACATCGGCCCTCTGTGTACTAGTGAGGGGGTGTTTTATGTCTTTTCAGTTCGGTCAAGACCCCTGGTGGGGGTTTAGACAACCATCAACACAGGCTATTTATTTGAATTCTTTTTAAAAAAGCCTTGAGTCAGTCTGGCCCCCACACCTTTTTATAAGAGGGTTAAAATAAACATGACAGAGATTAAAGGAACTCAGTTGGACATGATGAAAAGAGGACAGAAACAATCATTTTCTAGGCGCAGTCACTGGCGGAAGCATGCTCTCCTTTCTTTTCTTTAAGCTTGCCATCCTTTCTCATTCTTTTGACCGCTGATATTTGAGTGGCTTTGAATGCTGACATTTCTGTGGTGAGTCCTGAAGATGCCACACTGAGGGTAAGGATGTTAAAAGGGTAATTCACACCTATTACATAGGAGCCGGATACTATTGATTGGGCTGCCTGGTGAAAGAGCGATTGTTACTGACCTTTGAAACTGAGGTCTCTTACATTTTTCTATTTTGTATTTATATTGTGACTGATAGTAGACACAAAATTCTGGGCTGGATAATAAGAACTAAAAAATAACATAAGGTTATTTCATTAGACTTGCTGTAAATATGTTACTCAAGTGACACAAACTCGTAATGACTCTAAAAGTGATAATAAATTACAACCTGAAAATCTATTAACACATATGGCTGAGATACATTTCCATCAGGATAAATTTCCATAAACCTAACTCTGATATGCAAGATGTCATCCATGTGGCAAAATTAGTCTGTCATGGGTGAAATATGGTCTGGATATCAGACCATAATGCATAAACAAGCATGATAGTTTGGTCTGAATTCTGAAACTTTGACTGACAGCACAGTGTCATTCAGATTACAGACGTGCATTTCATCCAGAACTCAATTATACTTTACAAAGGGTTACATCCCCAGTTAATTGCCGGGTTTCCAAATTTGGGAATTTTTTGCTCTTCTCAATTCTCTGCCCATTTTCCAAATGCACCCCCCCCCCCCCCCCCCCACACACACACACACACACTTACTTTAATATATGAAAAATATTACAAATTATGACCAAAAAACATGTTTGGAGTTGCAGAGGTGGTGTTTCCTCTAAACAGTTGTGAATAGAAACTGGGAGAACTATATCTATTATTCAGTGAGGTGTTTGTGGTCGAAATACATCATGCTACTTCTCCTTACGAGAGACGGAGACAGCAATGCTGGCAAGATGGGAAAGATGGAGACAGTAGGGAGATGAAGAGTGCTATTAGAGCAGTTCTGAACAACAAAAACCCTGCAGCTATGCAGTGACGTAATACAGACCCTGGGGGCAGTGTGGGCATCGGCAGAGGCCTAGATTAGAATAATACGAGTGGAGGATGTAAAATGGAGTGATTCCAAATGCCCCAAGGCCATGTTTGCACCATCGCAGGCAGATTACAGCTCATAATCTGTTCGTGTGGAGAGTGGTAGAAATAGGGTGGCTATAGAGGATCAACCGACTGTCTCAAACTGATTTTTTTTTTCATATGTGTGAGGTGGCCAAAGCTTGTGATTAGGATTGTCGCAGAGGATAAAATAATGTAGCACACCAAGATAGCACCATGTGTGAGTGGAACTAAATCTGATAAATCTGAAATTTGATAAACAGCATGCTAATTCCATCTGCACTCAATATTTCCTCCAGTGGGTAGCTGTGGCATTAGCATGATGTCATCTTTACACTTCTAATACAAGTGGTTTTGGTATTGCTGTATCTCTGGTTTATACCCATATGCACACCAAAGCACATCAGATGTCTTCATGGTTCAAGGCTATCATTAGGCCAAACATAATCTGCGCTTTTTTTTTTTTTCAAAACACAGAAATATGTTTAGAATGTTGCCATATTTTAACTGTGCAATAATCTTTGATGCCATATGTTAAATAAGTGCAATATTTTAACTGTTCAGTATTCTTTGATGCCTTATGTACAATAAGTGTAAATACCTGTATATTTTTATATATTTTTATTTTACTTTCTGCACTGAGAGTACTCACTCAATTTCGTTGTACATCCATTGTTACGATGACAATAAAGAATTACTTACTTACAGAAGCAATTTACTTAACCTAAACATCACTTAAGAAGCAGCTCTTAAGATTAGATCCCGGCTACAGTACTGTATTGATGGCCAATATTCTGCGTCTGTGATCTACATGTGGCAGTATATATCAGCTGAATTAGGTCTGGGCACATCTGCTAAGCCCCAGTAACTTTGTTGTGTTTTCACCTCAGTGTGCTAGTGGAGTTAACAGATGAGGTTCACGTGCAATGGTTGGTGTATTATGTGTCATCAGCAGCAGGGAATAGGGAACATGCATACCATGACTTTGTGTGTAATACTAATAGAAGCAGACTAAATCACAGACTGCTTGGATCTTTGGATGTTAAGTAGGGAATAAGATATGCAACAGGAAGAGACTCCCTGCAGATCACTGCCAGTCCCCTGATTAAAACATGACAATCACTCTTAGTCTTGGAGCTCCACCCTGTATTGCAGCAGGAACGAACCACAACCTGGAGGTGGAAGCTTGCCAGAACACACACAATGTAGCCCAAAAATATCTGGGCATAAACACAGATGTTACTGTTTTGGCTGTGTACTCCAGCACAGTGGGTCTCCAAGGAACCAGGAAGAATGTCAGCTTTATTTTAAAGACAGTGGCATTGTTATTAAATAATTCTTATAAAATAATAATTATGAAAACTTTTAATAATGCAGGAAGAAAAACTATTAAACAATTACAAATGTTACAAATGCAGGATGCCTGCTTATTGTGACAAAGAACACTATTAAGAGAAGAAAACAACAGCCTGACATGGAAGGTTTAATTGCATCTTCCAGAACAGAGGGCAGGTTACACTTTTTGCTAAAATGTGGATTATGCAGAAATGTAGAAATACAACTGTTCAAGAACTAAAAAACATTACCCAATCTGTGAATCAAGGCAGCATGGGCTGTAAGTGATCTGACTCAACTGCCTTTATTGATGATGTAACTGGTGACAGTAGCATCACAATGCATTCTAAAGTGTAAAAACACCATCCTGATTGATCAGATCCAACAAAATACCTCAAAACTAGTTTTGCAGCAGGGCAATAGCCTAGAACACACACTCACACCACTGGGACAAGGCGTAATCTTGTAGACACTGAAGAAGATTCACATTTATGCCCAGATAGCAGCAGTGCAGACCACCTTTCTCCAAGTTATGCCCATGTGGAGGAGATGCTACTTGTCATGGTGATGGCCATGGTGATGATGTCCACCATCCAGGGGAACACCCTGCATTTATAGATTGCTGCAAGATCAATCGACCAACTCAGAATATTACATCAATACTTATCATAACCAATAAGAAAAATCTGAGGGCCAAATGGACTGCCCAGTTCTTATTTTCAGATGGTTGATGCCTTGTGACCTAACACTTGGAGAAGCATCCATGATGTCTCTCCAATCAGGCACTCCCAAACTGACCCCTAGAAAAGTCTTGCTTCCCCAGCAAAGTAGAGCCTGTTCCCCTCTTGCTAAGACAAGGATATGCCTTAGTTTATGGTGTTTGGGATACAGCCAGAGGCTGATAACTGACTTCTGAAATGCTTGTAGTTCCAGCAAGCCTACGGGGATTATCTCTATGGCTGGCATCAACTGGCATCATACTCGAAAGTAATGCACGCAGTGACCTGCCTGACTCTGACTGGCAAGCATAATGTCTGCCACACATTTGGGTGACAGGGTTGTTACCATTCTTAGTGATTCTCAGTGAATTGTGTGGCTTGTTTCAATGTTAAAGAGCTCTTTTCTGAGTTAATCTTGAGCCTGCAATGTGTGCAGGGAGGATGGATGTGCCACTGATGGCCTGCTCCTTTATGGGGGCACACAGGAGCCAGTAGTCCAAATATGGAAATACCCTTATGCACCTGGCCATCAGGAGATACACCTGGCTCCTAGATTGAATACACCTAAAACACACCAGTAGTCTAATAAGGGTAATTAGGAGCTAATTCAGCACCCTCATCTAGAATTGGACAAAAATTGCCATCATTCTTCTGAGCGAGAAACCATGTTTTTGAAAAATTGGAATTATCTCTTTGATTGTGCCTCTGTCCTGAACCCCAGGTGGAAGGGGATGGGGTTGAGACATTTGGATCTGAAGTTTGCATCTGTTGCCCCAGTCACACTTGGCAATAACATGCATCCTGGGTGATCCAATTGTAAGTGCCCATCTATGAGATTCAGGGGACTCCGACACTGGTTGCATGAGTGTCGGGCAGCATGGCTTGGTTAACCTCAACAAGGAGTCCATTGTATGAAGGGAAAAGTGACTCTATAACTCTAGTGTTGCCTGTTAGTGAAATCTATAGGCTTGCTGATTGGCTAGACAGTAGAGGGAATAGATGTGGAATACATTGCTAATGTGGGAAAACCAAATGAAAGTTGGAGTTTTGTAGTACAGAAAACACTAAATGAGAAATACATTTACTGTGCTAGAAAAATACAATTACTATGCTAGAAGATTACAGAAGTCTATCACCTGCTTCTAGGTCAGGTTTCCTGTAGCTCCAACAAACTGTAGTTAAGCAGAATGTGTACAAGGCAAGAAGAATGTGATGTGATGAAGATGGCTGTATGACTTTGTTGGAAGGTCATAGTATGTATACATACACATGCACAAGAAAGTATAGGTGATTCTCACCACCCTGTGGTTAGAAGGGGTGAAAATGAACAGCTTGAAATAGGTTGCACCCAAGCAAACCGTAGCATGTTTCGGTTGTAGTGAGGACAGGATTTGACCATGAATCAATCCACCTCAGTGAATGAAACAAACATGCTCTGTATTTTGGGTTGGGGTGATATTTTTAAGATGTGAGCTGCTAAACTGACAGGCACCAACTGTCAGAGGACAGATTGCTATATAAATAAAGTGTGTTTTGGATATCTGGAACAAAGGTTAAAAGTAATGTTGGAAACCACTGACAAAATTTTTTAAACTCGTTATTTATAGAATCATTTTATCATTCATTTAGCACTAGCTATGTGTTCTATGTCGCAAATACGTAGACTCCTACGGCCCCATCCACATCTGGACATCTTTAAAACATTTTTTTTCTGCATTCCGTCCACATGAAAACAACATTTTGGGTCACTGAAGAATGTAGCTTTTTGAAACCACTCTCCAAAGTGAAGAAATTTTAAAACTTTCACTGTTTTTTTGTGTGAATGGGAAGATTCACCAGGACTTACTTTATCATGACTGCTGACTTGAGTGTTACATTGTAAGCTGTAATTTCCTATTTTATAACTTTTCTGCGATTTAAATTTGCTTTGTTTTATTATTATGCCCTTGTGCTGAAGCCCCAGAATGTGACAATACACTCCTGAATCTAATGCTCCCATGCTACAAACTGCACTGAGAATGAAGATTATTAATAATAATACCCAAATGTAACTTTCAGCAATAATTCCATCTCATCATCAGTCCACACAAATACTCGTGTTCGATTCATTTTAAAATATTTTGCCAACTGTCACCCTTACCAGGATGTAGCAACTTTTGGCAATGTTGGAGTTTCCTGTTCTCTACTGCACATTACACAGCTCTTAACGTTATTCTTGAGAAGTCTTTCATAACGGTTTCAAAAATATCCAAATAAATGTGTACAGCACCTAAGAGTACCAAAAATAATAGTCAGGTTTATGTAAACATGTGTGTAATTAAATTCAAGGGGTAATGAGGGCATTCGTTGCTGGAGTTAAATTCACCATCAAACTCCAATTAAAAGAAATTACAGGAAATAATAACCAAAATTAAGTCAACCACAGACATTGCTTCAAGATGTGCAGTAAGCTTTAATTAAGGTACCTCATAATCCATCTTGGCTGTGAGGCCTAAGAAAACCACTGCAGAGCCACTTATAGACTGGAACTATGCCACTCTATCTATACTGTGTCCTGAGATGGCTATTAAAACACTGCCCATTCCATGTGTTCTTGAATTAGCCTGTAGGTAGTAGTAACTCTGATCATTCCTTTTTTCATGGCATTGGTTAACATGCACTCCATCTCCTTACACCCTTTTCACTGACCATGTTCCACACACACACATTTGTCTTACTATCCTTTTGAGGACCTTCTACTGACATAATTATTAATGCTAATTAATGCTATTGCTACACCTAAATATAATCCTAACCTTAACCTCAGTAACCAAGAGGAAACCTTTTATTTTTTGTTTAAAAATAAAAACATCTGCAGTACTCCTCATGGGGACCAGCCAAATGTCAAATGTCAAAACTGGCAGATGCTCCTATCCTTGTGGGGAACTCACCAAGATATAAAAACTACACCATGCAGAGTAAATTGTTGCCTTAAATGGGTGCCAGATGATGAAACAACCAAGATTTTCAGTGGAGACAAAAAAGCCTGCTATTATTTAATGTGGCTTGGAGTGGTGGTGGCATCTGGTCCACTCGTCTAGTCCAGCTGCCTGGGAAAAAGCTTGGCCATGACTCATAATGACTGAGGACACACTGAAAGGGCCACATGCACATCCTGCTGGGACCAGCCAACCTGCAAATGGACCAAATCAAAATCAGAAATGTCAAAAACCTTGTTATTATCACAGTAAGCAACAGGACAGAGGATGGAAGCACTGCGTGTCCTTCGGGAAACCATGGCAACCCTCATCTGACTACCTCTGCGTGTTTGGTTACTGTGAGCCATGAAAAAACAAAAATCATCAGTTAGTAGAAAGATATACACCACCTTCAACCAATATAGCCAGAATGCAGACCACTTCTTGCTAGCCTTATCACATTCAAATTATACTTTTTTTCTGAATACACATAAATGCCCAAAATGATGTCACAAGCATAATGTCAAAAACACAGACTACAAACAGACCCTAAAATTATGTCACCAGCATTACAAAATGCATTAATTAACAGCAACATTAAAATATTTTAATTGGTCCATACTGTTAAGGACATGAATAATATTAACAGTATGGACCAATTAAAATATTTTTAAGTGTACTTTTAATTAAACTATATTATATCCAAACTATGTGTCACTCACACTAAATGTATGCAAACAATGTGTAGACAGAGTATCCAACAATGGCTGACTAAATACATCTGTTTGCGGGAGGCTGGCAGGGCGCCATTCGCCACAAACCAAAATGACTGTTTGTCCTGACATTGCATGTTCCAAAACCTGCATTCAAAAAGTCCCTGGCAGAGCTTTAGTGGTTTTCATTTCAGCCTACACAAAACAGGGATCTGGAGGATGCTCTGTAGGTCCGTGGGCTCTGAAAGGGTTCAGTGAGGCAGCACTAACAGGAACTGCTTTGCCATAGGGCCTGATGGTGGGGGGTCCAGTCAGCAATGTTGTCAAGTCAGCACAGTGAAGACTGATTTAAACTTCTGCGTTGTTGCGCATACACCTTTCCGTGTCTCTACACAGAGAAAAGGACAAGCATTGTGTGAGTCTGCCTGGCTGTGCTTGAGGCAATTGCTGATTGCTATAAGTGTATCCAGTATTGATGGTGTTGGGACTTGAACCATGTAAGTTTATTTTCCCAGCCCAGATTCATTCATTCATTCATCCATCCATTCACCCATCTTCAGTAACCGTTTTATTTTGCTCAATGTGATGGCTCCTAGTGGAGCCAATCTGGGGAATGCTGGGAGTGAGGCAGGAAAACACCCAGAGGTGTTAGGAAACCAGAGGAAACCCATGTGGACACAAAGAGACCATGTGAAGTTCTGTACAGATGGTAACTCTAGCTCAGGATCAACCCTGGAAATGTGAGGCAGCAGTCCTGCACCATCATACCGCCCACATTTGATTATACCAGCAGTTATTTCTGTTACTACCCACCTGCAAAGTTTTCTAATGAACTCAGGCAATGCAAGATGTATTTCAGGGTAATATTTCCACAAATTATCCTTTGGAACACAACTCCTGTACATGCTCATTGATGCAAAGACACAGACGTGAATAATACACATATCACTAACTTTATATGACCTCTTCAACTGGTAACCACAGACATGCTAATATGATGATATCGCACTTTACCAGAAAAATCAATATCAATATCAAAATCAATATAAACAACTTTCAAAAGAGCAATCCTTTTCAGGTGATACTAATTGATACCAACCTCACAACTGAGACTCATTCTTCCATATTTGACATGAAATGAACATGGGGCACTGCTTTTCTAAAAAAAATCTGCTGAAAACAATTGTCCTTCATTCCCTCACTTAATAGATTCCAGAGAGACGCTAAGGTCAGTGGAGGGAGGAATAATGTGCCAGATGTTTTCAGTAAGCTGCTCTTGTTACCATGCCACTTCTCCTTTCCTCTTCTACAGGTGGAGGTCCAGGCACATGAAGCCCTGAGGTATAATGAAGTCTATATGTAGAGAGAGGGCTATTAGTAGCACCACCTGCTCTCAGAAGATTCTCTCCTCACATGCTCTCCCACAACCATCAGAATACCTCTGAACCACCCATCATGAAATGGCATCATCTCTTGCCCTAATAAGCTTCTTACACAGTGCTTGCCTGTACCCTCTTCTCTTTAAGATCTATGTAATTGAATCCAGGACTGGGACGTATCTGGCAGATATTTCCTCCTGCTCTTTCCCTCTCTTTTTCTTTTCTGTTCATGTACCACTGCTCTGTCATGCTCCAAGCACACTGCCCAAGGCCACAACTGAAGGCCATCCGGGAGAGTCTGTTAGTCACATACACATGTATTCATGAACATTTCCAGACCTTTTAGCCTGTCTTCTAAACTGTGTACCATCATGAAAACCCGCATGAAATCAATTCATCTCTCCTAAGAAGGGATCTCTAATCATGCCGATGAAAGTGGGAGCAAGGACACAAGAACTGACACCACTGCTTTAAGAGGGATTTATGAAGCTGCTTCTCTCTTCAACATTATAAATTTTTTGTGTTTCAGTTGTTAGTTTTCTGTCTGTCACTGGGCATGGAGATGACACTGTAAAAACAAAGATGTCACTTAGCAATACACTGTAGACAAAATACATCTCATGGAACAGGCTTCCAGTCACTTCTCAGCCTTATCAAGTAGCAGTGCATCACTCATAATCCAGGAATTATTTTTGAACTTCAAAAGATCAAAAACCAACCTTTCTTATATTTTAGAAGTGGATGTGTTTTACATGTTTGGTATATATTTTGTGCAGTAATGTGGTCTGGTCCATCTACACAAAACCTAACATTAAACACTTTGGAATGTTCATGACTGAGAGGATCTAAATATTTAAATAGCTACACAACCTATGATCAATATGTGTGCATACCTACACATAGGTCAAGGTGTAAGGTAGTAAGACACTCGGAGTCTCAGTGACATTCTGTTAGTTCATTGCACAACTCTTGCCAATAGACTCCCATGCTTTATTGAATAAGCAATGGGTTGAATGGGTCTGTGAAACTTGTGAAACTTTTTGTTATGGCCCTAAAAGTGCATAATGATGTTTTAACTGCTTACTGTATGTATTTTTATATCCATTATCTGATTTGTGCAAGTCAAAAACCATCTGTCTCTTGTGTTGAAGGTTCTTCATATATACCGAGGGAACAGGAAATGGTTAAAGGCAGTCACAGTAACATAATATATTCAAGAATTTCAAATTTGTTTAGGTTTATTTACAATATCCCTCTGGCACATATATTTTGATGGAAAAAAATGCTACTAGAAGTAGTTCTAACAAAGCTACATCATTTTTCCTATTGTTTGAGCAGAAAATGTGAATTAATTTTCTATCATAATTTTTGTGAAGAGTGTCAGTAATTCTAGAGGGCACTGTCTTCTCACACAGTCATTAGTCAATGGCTGTCCTATATTTAGCAACTGAAATGGCTTCATGAACAGCTCACTATTCTTTATGGAATTCCCCATTCTGACCTGCTACCTCTCCTGTTTTTTTAGTGACATCATTCTTCCATTTGCTTACAGTACTCTTAATCAAGACCTATTTTTAAGTGCCACTGTATGGAACAATTTATCAACAGTGGCACATACAGATGTTAGCTTGTTAAACAATTAACATTAGTCGCGGTTTTGTTTTCTATTGTTTCTCACTACTTTGGCGTCACTATCAATTGACAGTGTTTTAATTACCAGTCAGTGTTCACACTGAATGGCTTTGCACTGAATAACACCTGAGATTGCCATTTCTAGAATATGCTTTAATTCTTTAAACATGAAATGCTAAATTATGCATGTACTGGAAGGCTTGGGGTAAAGTACAACCTAATTTCCATTTATTCTAGTCTAAGTTATATCAATTTATGTGCTTGATGTGAACCAGGTTTCTCTGCTTGGCATTTATAAACAGGCACATAACATATGGCCAAATGTTTGTGGACATCTGACCATCACACACATATGCAGGTCTTCCCCAAAATGTTGCAACAAAGTTGGAAGCACACAATTGTACAGAATGCCTTTGTATGCTGTGGCATTACAATTTCCCTTCACTGGAACTAGGGGGCCCAAACATGTTCCAGCATGACAGTGCTCCCTGTGCACAAAGTGAGCTCCGTGAAGACATAGTTTAAGGTAAGGTTGAAGTGGAAGAACTCAAGTGGCCTGGACAGAGCCCTGACTTCAACCCCACTGAACACCTTTGGGATGAACTGGAACTCTGACTTCAGTGCTTGATCTCACTAATGCTCTTGTGGCTGAATGTGCAATGGTGGCTCAATGATTAAGGCTTTGAGTTACTCATCAGAAGGTCAGGGGGTTCAAGCCCCAGTACTACCATGCTGCCACTGTTGGGCCCTTGAGCAAGGCCCTTAGAGTGGAGGTTATTATAACAGCAAAAGGGGACTAAATCTGAAATGAGATGTTTAAAAAGCACATATGGGTGTGATGGTCAGGTGTCTACAAACTTTTGGCCATATAGTATATGTATATCGTATATAAGCTGTGAAGACATAACAGAGAATAAAATGGGTAAAAGTGAAAAATATCCATTGTCTACCTTAGACAGGATACACCACAGAATAGAGTCTGGTAAATGCAGCTCTGTCTTCCAAACACTCAGCTGCACCCTCACAATCCACAAATTCAAATAGGTTGCCTCATGAGGGCATGATAGCCATTTTCCAATTTCAACTTCATCTTCGACCAGCATGGGCTGTGATTGCAATATGTATTCAATATGCAATCTCTGCACATATACACGACATTACAGGGTCACACTGTGCTCACCACCAGCCAGAGAGATGAAGAGAAATATAGTGTTTCCTTCTTGCTGCCTGTTGTTTCTCTCCAGTGAGTATTCAATAAGCTTTAATCGACCCTTGACCCAAGGAAGGGTTTATGTTTGACCTGTCTCTGAAATCATGCAAAAGAAAAAGGTTGTGGCAAAGACAAGCGGCTAAATCAGAAAGCAGTCATGGTGTGTCACATGGATTTTGAAAATGTACTACAAGGAGAGTTCAGGCGTGATTGTGATTGAATAGTGCTTGATGACTCTTGACATTTCAATGGAGTTGTTCAATCACACAGTGCTATTTTTTATGCCTTTGCCTACAGTTCCTATGTACACACGCACACATGCACACTTGATGCTGCATGTGTTCATATACACAAAATAGATGCAGCATACAGGCTGAGGAAATGTATTCAACTCCTTTTTTTTTAGGTTGTTGCATTTACTACGATGTTCTTATTTAAAAGACTCAATTTTTTTCAATTCAAAAGTTTATTTTGCGCTTAAATAGATATTTCTGCTGTTCTTAGGGTCTTCTCTATACCTGATCTAAAGGATCAAAAGATGCTTAAAAAGTACATTTAAAATGTAAGGTGTTGAAGCATATAAGAGAATGTGTGCTAAATAAGAACTTGGAGTCTTCTTTGTGAATAGTAAATCCCTCCTCAATATATGTCCATATTCACCATCATTGAAATGATTATGTAAACACAATGGCTGGAGGTGAAAATTTGAATGATTTTTACTCAGTCACTCTGCCCCATTTGCCCTCCTACAAAGCTGAAAGTTGAACTAGAGTCACCATTAGCAAAGACTGTCATGACTTTTAAGCACGCTCATACATTCGACTGCTTGAAAGCCAAGTTACTATACTTGGCTATAAAGATGCAACCTCTCCTCATAATGATTTATGAGGATGTGAAGGGGCATTGGGGGCATGTCTATAAATGACTGACAACGGGCCAATCCAAATACAAACAGATATTCCAGACCGGAAGGCAGTTTTCCAAACTGCTTTCCAAACCTATTTATTCTAGTAAGAAATGAAAAATATTGACTATTGCACCTTTAACTAAGGGAAACAAATGTTTAACAACTTCTGTTTTATTAACCTAACAGCCTTTGGGCAGCAAAACACTCTTAAAGGATAAATTAGGGCTAACTGTTACATTCTTAACAGATGGACATGAGTGGACTGACTAGAAATAGCTTGGCTTTGAATGTCAATGGAATCTAGGGAGAAACAAATTGACCGCAGTTTCAAGAGATCAGATTCTTTTATATGTATGTACAACCTATATGCATGTATTGTGTGGGTGTTATCTTCTAGTCTTTTTTTTTTAAATTAATCTTTCATTATGTATCATAAACAACAATAAAAATCCAAACACACTGTCAATTTTACCAACTAAATATTGTAGCTCTAATATGTATTTATATGTACCCACAAAAAATCATAAAGCTTGACAAATAATGTCTTGGGTTACTAAGCTGCAACTGATCAAATAAATAGCTACAATTAATCAATTAAAACTGCTGCCTAGAGAGAGCCAGATGAACCCATTTGCATATTTGTTTTTTGTGATCTTGCTTATCTGAGCTCCCAGCAGAATGTACACACCGACTGCATGCTTGCTGAGGAGAGGAAAAGCCTTTTAATGTTGATTACCAGAGGACTACAAAATGCTGCTTACAAAGGCTATCTAATTTAAGGGAGCATGTGTGTAAGTCTATGTAGATTGGTTCAGCTCCATGTACTAAAGGAGAGAAATTTGTTTATAATACTTGTAGAGAATATCAGGATCACTAAATGAAGCACATTCTGTGACTACTACACACGAGGGTGCATGGCAGACATTAGTTTTTCTTCTTCTGGACATTTTGCAAAAGTGAAAGGCCAGGAAAGAATAATAGCACTGCTTCTATTCATTAGAGAGAGACGGTATGGTTTATGTCTGTGACTGAAAGACGATTTACTTTTATTTTGTAGACAAACATCAATAAATACGCCATCATTAAACAAACGTCTGAATTAATATACAGTCACAGAGAAAGCAATATTCGATAATGGTTATGAATGATAGAAGAGGAAAGCTGCTGATGCATTGTTTAGTTCCAATGGGCTCCGTGTGGCTGACTGATACAGCTATAGTGTGGGGAGATGTAAATTAGTTGCTGCAGCTTCTGTCTTATTTTTGCCAGCAGTCATTAAAGCGTCAAGATGTTTCAGGTGTAATTCGTATGCAAGAAGAAAAATGGAACATCTCATCTCTTTAAATTAGTGTAAGAACAAAGAGTAAACACAGCAATCCATAACGGTTCAATAAAGAACCATTAAAAGCAATGTGACACAAGTCAGGAGAAAAGATGAGTGTGGGGTCAACGCTGCACTCAGGATGCACTGCAACTGACTGGTCTGTGTGTGTGTGTATATGTGTGTGTGTGTCAGTAAATGTTGCATTTTTATCTCCAGCAGCCTGGCCCCTTCTCATCAGTCCATCCTAGTCAATGTGTCTATCTCTCTCGATCTACTACTCAGAAGCCTATTTTTATAAATGTATTCACATTCATCAGACTTGAGTGTCATTCATAAGAGCTCTTCTTAAATGCAGCCCCACCATTTCGAGCTTGAGACAGCAATCCTCATCCCACAAATTAATAACGCACGCAATCACTGGAAAAGGTAGCATCTGTCAAGCAACAATAGCTTTTGATTTCAGAGCCTACCATAAGCTTTCGCTCTTCAATAACAGCACAAACGTTGTATAACTCAATATTAAAAAGCTGTTTTAGTGCCGTTGAAACGAGAAATCGTTAATTTGAGTGGGAATTAATTAGCCCCTTTTTTTAATCTCTTTGACCGAGCACGTTATTCTGCCTCATAACATCTCTATGGCAGGCACTTAATTGCATGGAATAGTAGAGGGTGTGAATGCTGCCTCCTAACGAGCCATTAGCTAATAGGCATACTTGTGTGTGCGTGTGTGTGTAAAAATAAGGCCAAATCACATGGGTGTGCTTAGCATCCATTGTGCTGGCAATATGTGTGATGGCCTGAGTTTTGAGGTAAAAATCAAAGAGGCTAATTCAGGCCATGAGCCAGTTTTTCACTGACAAAACTAGCGTACAACTGCTTGACTAAATCATGATAAACTTTTAACTTGCATCTGATGTAGAAATTGCAACTAGAGAGCCCGCTGCTGTCCTCTAAATTCATTACTAATGAATACAATCGCTTTTGGGAAGCACACATCAAATAAAAGGAGCTAGAATGGAGGGATAGAACTGTCTCTGCTCCTCCATTAAAAATGAAGTCTTAATGAAGTGTTTCATGACCCAACCTATGACACCCCCCGCCTCAGACTACATGGGCGCCCTTTGTTCATCCTCAAGCTTTCCGTTCTCTCCAGCCTGTGTGCTAGGGCTCCATTAATAAACTAAGCTTTCAGAGGAAGGGAAAAGCGCCAAAGCTCTCACAACAGTGGCATGATTAAAGCTTTTAAAAACCACCACCCTCATGTTTGCATAGGGAAGATAGCATGTAGTGTGTGTGTGTGTGTGTTTTCTGCCATGGCTTCGCCTCTGGTGAGCACAGTGATAGGTCCGTTGCATGAAAGCCAACTGGACAAGAGGCCTTAATGAGGCTGCTGGATCAATAGGCAGGTCAGGGGGAGCTGTCAGCTCTGCCCGCATGCTGATAGCTTTCTCTTCAGTAATGAAATGCTAACAAGCCTCAGCATCCATTAGCGCCAGTATCATATGTCAATGCATATGTAACAGTTCTGTGCTACGGTATGTAGGTCTGAGTGCACCAGTAAGATCTGCTTTCATTTTACTAATTATCAGAAACTAACCCAAAATTTTGTTACTGATAAATGCACTGTTTGAAATGGAGAGAAATTTCAAGTTTTTGTGCTGTTTGGTAAATCTACTTAGCAATTTGCTAAGTATTACAATTGTCTGGGGCCCCAGAGTGGTGCATCAGAAAAGGAAAGGTAGGGTGAGAGGGATGGCATTACTGCCTTTCTGCTGTCAATCAAAACGACTAGCCAATCACAGGCGTCTGAGGGCTCATGTATGCAGAACAGGGCAGATAGCGCTTTTCTCTGAGTGTGATGCAAAATGAGCAGCTGTTTAAATAGATGTGGAGGTTGGCTTCATGTGTCTCAGAGAAAAAGCATGTTTGCCCCACCCCACCCTGGTTGGTAGTTGTGTGATGGGGAAAGTTAGCTAGTGGGTGGGAATTGGCATGAGCAAATTGTTGGAGAAAATGGGGGTAAAACAGTATTACAATTGTTTTTTAATGAACGACACATTATAGATTAATGTTATCACTTACTATAATGTAAGCTATAAACTGTTGTTCCACTGTTCCATTCACATTCTCTAGACATTAATAAGACAAACAAAATGCAGCTTAGCATGTTACCATAAAGCACAACGTACTTATAATTCCCCTTAGCGAAAGCCTTAAAGGAACAGCTTTACCTCTGAGAGCTGACACTGGAGACTCCTTCCAAAAATGTTAAGTAACTTCTCTAAGTCTCCCTAGAGCTAATAGAGTTCATAAAGCTTCACTATATGAACAATTATATACATTTTTCTTTGTTAAATAATGACACATTTTTTGGAATCCATTTATTATTAAGATTGACCATACAAGTTCTTGTGAATAAATTACTACAGAAACAGAAACAGTAACAAAAGAATGCATTAATTTAAACCTGTGATTTGAACTATAGCCGGTAAGGCTGACAGACCTGTAATAGAAAATTAATCAACACCTTCTGACCAATCAGAATCAAGAACTGAACAATGATGCAGTATAAATTTGTGTATTTTATTCACACACTAATTGTTTTTATAAGTTGTGAGAACATCTGTTTTATTCAAGACAACAGATATATTTACTACAGTGTTAATTAACACACAACATTAATTCTTGTTGTCTCTTAATGACTAAGACCATATGTTGATGTTGTCATGGCTTGCTACTGCTTTCTGTACACAATTACTTACATAGGGAATAAAATCAGTTCTTGGTAGTGGCCTATGATTTTTGAAAACTTACTGTACATCCAATTACAGAGCAATCAAGTGTACTTTCACCCACACAGTGGTTTGTTGACTGTTAATTTTGCTGATGAATACTGAGAGGAAATATCTTCATCAACAACCTCTTTCCCATGGCAAACAATAAACAATAAAAATTCACCTTTCTACTCCAAATATATGCTGAAACATAATTACATTTCCTTCAGAAAATAACAAACTAGACAAAAATGTCAGAAGTGGTTGATTGGACAAAGGTGAAACTTTTTCCTCTAATTTTGCTCACTCATTTTGTAAAGGCGATTATACAAAGGAATTAGTTAACACGCATGTGCGCTATACGCTCGGCCGCACACAGCAATAAGCAAGGGGAAAGTGGGTGCCACTGTAGTTTCACACACTGCTGCATAGACTCTGAGCTGTATATGCTTACTTATTAGTAACACGGAGTAGTTGGAGAAAGATGCTATGATACCTTGATATCCTTCTTGTTATACAGTATATAAATGTTATGTTTTATGATAAGGGGGAAAAATTCATTTTTATGGCTGTCTTGTTAAGCCAATATATTACTAGCTAGCTTAAACTAGCATAAATGATGACACCCCACTACAGTCATGGAAATCAATTTACTTTTATTAAGTGACTGCAGCATAATAAGTGCTCCTTGGAGTAACGTTATTAAATAAGCCCACTTCCATATGAAAGAGCTCCATCATAGCTGTATGGAAATTTCAGCCACTGCAGAACCTTTATTTAGCTAAAACACATCAAAGAAGGAGAGGGAGAAAGGCTTTAGTAAACTTGTAAATCAATCTGCTGTGCATACTGGGGGAATTTGAGGAATTAAAGACCAAAACCTTTAGTTTATTTTATATTGACTAAAGAGCTGTAGTTTTTCATCAATTAAATCCACTCTAAATAATACAATAACCAAATGAAAAATATGTGACTAAAATTATTGTGTATTTTCATCAAAAGACTATTTTTTTTAGGGATTCCACTAATCTGATACCCAGGATCAGTACTGGGCTGATAACAGCTAAAAGCGGTTGAACAAATTCAATCTGATCCTATGCCAAATAGAAAAGGCTAGAATTGGACTTGGAAAAGTTTTTTTTTTTTTTGGAACTGTAAATGTTTACATATAAAGAGAGACATAATTGTATTTTTTCTTAGGATTGATTTTATTATATTTATACTTCATACTTCATGATATTTATTTTTTCCCATATAAATGAAAATTTTAAACTGAATTTTAAAAAGCTGTGTTTTTTTGCAAGTTGTTTTTAGCTATGTGTTTTTCATATATTTTTTTTAAAGTGAAATTCTTCCACAAATATATTTAGACACATCATTTTAAAGCTGAGTAGGTTTTAAAGAAAACAAATATTGAATGGATATTGATAACAGCTGACACGCAAGGTTTTAGTATTTAGTATTTTAGCATTGTTATGAGGGGAAAAAGTGGCATCATACCATCTCTACTTTTTTTTTCTAATCTAATGACTTAAAAAAAGATAAGAATGTTTCAGATCTGCTTTTAGCAGTGTTTATCTCCTGTAGACATTTTGTACACTCATCATCTTTTCCTCTCTATTCTGCTCCATTCCAGAACCAAACAGAACAGCCCACTGTGCGGTACAAACATCTGTGCTTCATTCCTAAAAACAGTGCATTAAAGATATAAAATGTAGACATGAACAAATTTATAAGGATTATTTGGATGATTAACACCAGATAGCTGTTTCTGAAACAAAGGATCATAGTGTTAAACGTGAGCTAGGTTATGTTGACTGATAATGTCTCATTGCACTGTGAAAACTAATTATCCATAATTATACTTTACACAGCCTCCCCTGACTTTTACTCATCTCCCTCTCTTAGCTTTCTGGCTGAACAATTATATTTTTCCCTCTCAAATGCCCTATGGTGCAAACAGGCTGTGTTTAAGCTCTTCTGGCTGTTCAGACTGCAGTATAGTAATTGTGTTCTTATAGCCTTAAACTTTTAACAAGCTGAGCTCCCCCTTTTTCCCCAGAATTCACTAACAATTGTATTCCTCCATTTTAAGTTTCCACCTCTTAATGTCTTTTATACACTCACTGGCCACTTTAATAGGAACACCTGTAGAACTGCTCATTCGTGCAGTTACAAAATCAGCCAATCATGTGGCAGCAGCGTAATGCAAAAAAATCATGCAGATCCAGGTCAAAAGCTTCAGTTAAAATTCACATTTTCACAAAAAATTCGCAATGGGGAAAAATGTGATCTCAGTGACTTTGACCATGGTATGGCTGTTGGTGATGGGCTTTATTGAATATTTTAGAAACTGATGATCTTCTGAAATTTTCACGCTAAACAGTTGGTAGAGTTTATACAGAATGGTGCAAAAAAAACACATCCAGTGAGCAGCAGTTTTGCGGAAAAAAGCGCCTTGTTGATGAGAGAGATCAAAGGAGAATGGCCACACTGGTTTGAGCTGCCAGAAAAGCTACAGTAAGTCAAATAAACACTTGTTACAACCATGGTGAGCAGAAAAGCATCTCAGGACACACCTCATGTTTCACCTTGAGGCAGATGGGCTACAACAGCAAAAGGCCTCATCGGGTTCCACTCCTGTCAAACAAGGACAGGAAATGCATGTAAATGCAATTGGCACAGGCTCACTGAAACTGGACAGTTAAAGATTGGGAAAATGTTGCCTGGTCTGTTCCCAATCTTGAAACTACCCAGTTTCAGTGAATTGGATAACTGCATGAATGTGCAGGTATACAGGTATTCAGAGAGTACAGGTGTACAGAGAGTAGGTAGGATTGCACCAGTTTGGGAACACTTCCCATCCAAACCAAAAGAAAATATACATAGTTGTTCAGCAACCTCTGTAAAATAGAGCTGGAGTTTCACAACAGCACGCCACCCATGCTGCAGCATTTAAAGAGGAAATATCCGTTCACAGTGTCAGGGCACCAGATGCTGGTATTTGGAGGAAAGGATTTTGTTAACCTGCTAAAGTTAGATAACTAGTTAGGTTGAAACTTTATAAGAGACCGTTCTGTCGTTTTCCCTGCTGTCACTGATCAATGCTGCCATATGAAAAATGCTAGACCCAGTATTTATTTTTGAATCTTGAATGTGATATACTGTGCATTTTTACTACAAAAACATTGCTTTAAAACAGAACTCTCTCTAGTGGAGTGAGTGTCAATTCCCCTCTCTACTGACAGTATTATGTCATGTAGACTAATAATATATAGTGTGCATCTGTGTATGAGTTTGATCTTGATTTTTACACAATGATAGAGAACGATCAGCCTATACTGCCTACAGACAGGGGAATCGACACTCACTCCATTAGAGAGTGTCCTGTTTTAAAGGTGCAATGTCTTTTGTAGAAAAAGATGGGTTGAATTCTGTTTAATTGGGAAATAAACACTTTAATTTAGTCCTGAACATTTTCAATCATTTTTTATATTTCATATTCATAATTAAATTATTATGGTTTAATTGCATAATTAAGTCTAATGAAAATTCGTTTACACATAGAAAGGAAACTGACCCCCACTATAAACACTGTGAACTGAATATCTGAAACGATGACATTTTTCAAAACACTGCAATAATAATTATAATAAAGTTGATATAGATTATATAATGATGCTTACTGTTCTATTACTCTTATACTTACTCTTTTTTATCAGCAAATCACAAACTTTCATGGACAGCTTTTTGCATAAATATTTTATCTGATTAATTGATTAATTGTCAGAATCATTGATAGAATACGTTATTACCAAATAAATTGTTTATGACAGCCTTACTTAGCATTGTCAGCTTTTTATTTTGTTCATCAATATTAGCATGCCCTCTAACTTAGCTGGCAAGTTTCCATGTAAACTATGGCCATATAATCTCTGATGTTTTTGGTCTAAAGCTGTGAAGCAGTTTTTAATTAAGTACTACCTAAATCACTTTTTGAAACTGTTAATAATCTTGAGTGAAACAACAATTTATATAACCCTAATCAGCAACTCAAGAGGAGTTACTCATTTAAAAAGTATATTTAGGCATACCGTCTGACTCTTAAATTAGAGGCTTGTGTGTGTGTCTGTGTGTGTGTCAACTCTCAGTCCTGAAACCCCGTAGGTCCGAAGCTTTGGGCCCTGACGTCAGGCTCTTGCTCAGATCATGGGATGCTGCACTGATTCAGGCTGACGGAAGCGTCCTTTCCCCTCAGCCATGACATCTTTGATATGTCTGGAAATCTTCTTTTTTCTCTCCTTCTACTTCTTCCCTTCATACACCAGTGACCTTTTGTATGCCATGGTTGTCTAAGTCAAAGTGCAACAGACCGAGATACTGTCTTACAAGATGCTTCAGAAGAAAACAATAAAACTGTTTAGAGGAGGTCTGACCTTACCAGAGGGTAGTGTGTATAAGACAGGCTTCTTGGCCTTGATACTCTGGTGGTGAATGTGATGACCAGAACGGAATGGATGACATACTCCATCTCATTGACAGACTATGCTGAATGCTGATGTTCACACTCACAACTCTGACCAAAGAAATCCCACTGAAAATATTAATTTAGCTGAGCAAAAACTAGGACAGCACTGTTCGTCTCTCTGTGCTCTACAATGACGGGTTACTGCATATACTTTGCAGATATTAATACGTGCTTGACTGTTCAAAAATTGTTCAAAGGCCTGAATAAATTGTGCTCAACATGAGCTATGCTTCCAGGGTAATTATATGTGAGACAGTTAAAGGTTTGCTCATGTCAAAATCTCGCTCAGTTTGTTCTGGGTACTCGTGTCTGAAACTGTGGACCTTTTAACCATTACCATCTGTCAAAAATTACCATTCATTACACTGAATCATTCTTAATGCTATGGTAATGTGATTGTGGCTAATAATAAGTACTTCTTTTTGCTTATTGACTATATAAGGTAATTCTGATTATTGTAACAACGATACATTTCTTGATTTTCCACTTCCAAAAATAGTTTATAATTAGTTTGAGTTAGGAGACTGAATCATTGAGTGTTGTGAATTGAGTGTACTTTTCTAGCTTACTTCAAAAACCCATAGCTTCTTCAGTGCATTTTTGACCTTTCTATATAAGTGTATATATTTTGAAACTTGTTTCTGGTTATTCACTGCATTACTTCTCTTGGGTTCAAGTAAGTGACAAACCTGAACTCTGAAGCAGTGCAATCAATAAAAAGATTTATATTATAAACTTGCCCAGTAGTTATTAACAGTTTGCCGCTGAATCCAATAAACTGAGATAGCTGTGGCAGTATATATTAAAAAGAGTTCTCCTCTGAACTCACTCCCTCACTGACCAGAATAGAATTAAATGGCAGACATGGTGAATTTAGCTCATGTGGCAGCCAACTCTGGATGCGTTTCATGTCCCGCTTGCAGCGTCATCATGTTAAAGCCTGTCAGGCAATTGCATGCACCTGGGTAGCGCTCAGACAACATTTGCGGTAGTTAAGCATTCTGAGCACATTTTCACATCTGTTTAAACACATCAAAGCGATATTATTGGATTCTACTTTTGTGCTTTGAAATGAAAATAAATAGCCAAACGTACAGTATCTGTTGAGGATCTCTTTTATTCCTGTCAGCCTTCTTTTGCTTTGAGAGGTGCAAATTGCCACACACCAGTTTGCACATTTAACCTCACAGTCTTTCACAGCTCCACAAGTTATTAAATCATTCAGAGCACAAATCTATGCCACATGGGAATTAACTTTTTTTGAGATTTATACCTCACTGTCATAACAATGGACCTAATTAACTGGTACTAATCTAAAAGTCTAGCAAAGCTGTTCAATTTACAAGGCACTCATAGCCATGGCCTTGGGGGGAAAAGTCCATGCATGACTAAAGTCTCCTCACTCAACTACTCTGGTGTTTTAGCTCAACAACTGCAGCCTGAGCAGATGAGGACCCAATATATTTTCTGACTCACAGACATTTTGGGGATGTTTGATTTGCATGGACAAAATATCACCATCGACCTTCAAGAGCCTTTTCCTGAAATTTCCTGAAATGCCAAATTCGAAGTCACACAGCACATGGAGTCTTCAAATAAAGACTGCAGGAACGAAGAGATTAGAGGTGAATCACTGACATATACGCAGCCTGATTGGCAAGGCATTCACACACATATATTACTATTGAGGCTAGTGACATGCACACATTTCCTTGTGTAGACATACAGACCCACTGAAGGAGACCCAGTCCACCCTTGATACTTTGATTTCTTCCACGCCATGCCTCATCAGGTTTAGTGTGCAAGGAAAGAGGTTTATTTTGAGGAACTGCAAATGAGCAACAAGATCTGATTCTAGATGCATTACCATAGGGTATTGTGGTACAGGCAAAGAGGAATAAAAAAGGAGAGCAAGGAACATAATCAGAAGACAAATGGTAGCATCATCCAACCATCCAATGCTCTCTGGCTTCAGGCCACACCAATAGGAAGTGCCTTGCATTTGTGCTAATCAATAGCGAACAGTAGGCTGGAAGATGCAGCCAGAGGCTCCAAGCCAGGCCAGGGCCTCATCCACCTGCCAAAACCGAGGGAAGATGGGTGAATTGGAACAAGACTAATGCAGAGAGCAGCAATGACAGATGCCCACAGACACAAAGATTAGGCAGGGGATTCACAAGTGCCCTTCCATCATTTACCCTTCCCAATGTCAAGACAGAGGAAAGGGAGGTTTCTGCATAGACCTCCTTATGGTCCAGGAACTGTGGGCTCTGAGCCAATCGCATATGGGGACTTGTTCAGAGGAACTCAGTTGATTTATTTCCCTTAAAAGCAGAAACAGGCTAAAGAGGGTTCCTGTCCTTTTGCCCTCATAATGTACTAGTGCCCTCTTGGTCACCATGTATAATAATTTATTTAATATTGAACAAATATGTGCACAGACGTGACTGCAGATGCAAGGGCCTGCAACCAGGGTCTCAACCCAACTATGTCACTGTCCAAGCTTTGGCCATGCACAACTGACCTAACCCTGCAACGGGATAGAGCTAGTATAGATTCAGCTTCATCACACTTGGGCAACCCTTCTGGTGCAGCACCTGCTGCCTACAGACATATTTTGCCTCTGTCAACTCCACACTGTTATGGATGATACATCATCCCAGCATTAGACACAATTTATTGTGTACTTTTCTGAATTGTTTACGTGCAAAATCAATGTTAATACAAAAGCATTAACATGTTTTAATATGACTATCCATTCAAACACTCAGTCCAGACTTGCCAATTGGCTACAAGCCTACTCACAATCAAATTATCATTAACAGTATGCTAATTAACATTACCTCATTTGTTACGCAGGGCAACTTGGCTGGCTTTATTGCTTTAAAACAGAAAGAATAATATGGCTTTCAGTTTACTATAAACAAGGCCCATGTTATGAATAGTGTGAATGATCGTGAAAAGAATATTAGGAATGATCTGTTTTGTTGTATGGATGGGAAAAATAAATGATTTGTCTGTGATCTTTCTTGTTTGTTTGTGCACTGTTGCAAAAAAAAAAAGTCAAAATGATACTTTTACTTAGGATGAAGAATGTTTTTTATGAAAATATGAATCATACCAAATATTTCAAAATAATCAAAAATAAACATTATGATAGGGTTATCAATTGATAACTGCATATGAACATTAATGAGCCTGTATTTTCTTTTCTGCCATAAACAACAACAACAAAAAACATCAATATCAGCGCTACACTATGTCTATATCACACAAAAGTTAGGTCACAATATATCATATTTTATCCTAAATTTTAATGCATTGTGTTCATTTTATGTATTCACCCACAACAATATCTTCCTGTCACCAAAATTTTGTTACTTTTTTTTTTACTTTTACACAGACAAAAATGCACATTGTTTTTCATTGTTTATGCTTCAGAAATAAAAGTTTTTGAGTCATCATTTTTCTTGATTAAAATTTTGTCGGATACAATTAAACCCCTAGAAATTTGAGTGACCTTAATTCTGATAGTTCTAATGGAAATACACTCTTTTACATAATGGATGAAAAAGTATGTTTTAAAGCACTACATGGTTTTACTAGAAAACTAGCAAATCAGAATATAGAAAAAACATCAAGAAGAATGTACCAAGAAGCATTAATATGGATTTATTTATGATTTAATTACAACATTACATCCTGAAACAAAGTTTAACCGATATATATAATACTATGTCTCTAATTTGGTTGGGGTGAGGCTTGGTAGTGATCTCAGGATGCTTTATTTATGCTTAAGACCATTCTGTCCAAAAATGTCTCTGCATAGGCTTGCTTGAAAGGAACTTATAATTCTTAATAAAGAGTGTCATGACCAAATCCATGCCATAGTTAGCGACACAGAATTGCATCATGTCCTACTGCTGTGTTTTCCATTAAGAACCAGGTTGTATGTTGCGTAAATGTATCCATTCTAATTGGCTATATCTAGATAGAATCTCTCTGCCCCTCCCCCACCCCGCTGCACTTGGAGGAACACAACTATGTGAGCTGAGCTGAGCACATTCTTTTACATATTCTTTTGTACATAAATGGGTGGGTTTTTTTTTTTTTTTTTACACATGTGAAATAAAGGGGGAAAAAAAGCAACAACCAAACTCTGTCTCCCTCCCTCCCTTTGTCCTCCATCTTTTTCAATCTCTCTGTCAGTGCTTGTATCACTATGTCTCTTTTGCCTGTGCCTTTATTTTTGTTGCTTTATTCACAAGACAAGAATAAGCTCACAGTATCCCAAGGGAGGGAGACTGAATGAGAGAGGAGCTGTCACAGGCTTTGTTTCTTATTGCAGTTTTCTTTGAGCTGATGCGCTCTGTTCTTTAAATGTTTACATTGAAGAGCCCAGGGGCTGAAACAAGCCTGCATGCACTGAGCAAATGACAGTCACAATTCCACCATATTTCCATATTTCTTTCTTTGGTGCAGTTGAACCATGCCAAGGTAGTAGTTCTACCTAAGCTCTGTATGAATCAGTGAACAAGGTCTGTTCCTAAGTAACAGGCTGGTTTGGCTGTTTGGCAATGGCTGAACACCAGCCCCTAACCATGTGAGATCCCACCCTACAGTCTCAGTCTTTCTCTTCTTAATATTTCGCATCATTGCATTCACCAACCCACTCATTTTAAACTCTATTTACAGTTTGGCAACAATGTACAAATTATACCCTGCTGGTTATATTGTAATTTGCCATGACTTCTCCCAAAGCAAGTTCACATGTAGAACATTTATTAAGCGTATTACACCCTAGGGGTTTTGTTCTTCCCCTGTCAGTAAACAACCCAACACGGGGAAAAAAAACTTCACGACTTTGATTTAAATGAGCCTTGAAGTAGTGTATTTTCTGTGGAATCAAAAATTTCATTATTGGCACCCCTTTCATCAAGTATTTAATCTAGAAGTACAATCTCTCTTTCTTTGTTTTCTATTCTTCCTACTTCTTTTTTTTCCTTTCTTAATTCTTTTCCACCTTATCACATCATATCAAATGAATCATTTTACTCACATATCCGGAATGGTTTTGATCACGTCAAGTAGTAAAGGACTTTAATATGCTATCTGTTTCAGACAGGGGAATTTTATGAACTGGGTTGCGAAAGAATTGACTAAATCCGCATAGCAAATGGGCAAATTTGAGCCGGCAGCCGTTGTAAACAGTGAAATAATGGAATGGGTTTTTTCACAGTATGGCAGCAGAGGCTCTGTGGGCAGAGAGTCAGATCTCCTTGGGGGTGACATTACATGGCATCGTGTCATGGCCTTGGTGCTAGACATGGCACATTCTGCCCCACATCCACATTGACAGTCATACCCCTGCAGCAAATGGCCATTACTGGGCAGAGCCTTGTGTGCCAAGGCCTAAAGTCCAAACTAATCTGATTACACTCCATTCTGAACCACAAACACAGTTTTGCCGCTCGAGTGAGTCGGTTAAAAGGCCTCCTGAAGCGTGATCTGCGCACATGCAGAGGCGACATTCTCTCTCCTATCAGACTGCTATCGATCCTCTGGCAAATTAACCTGGAGCCAAAACAAAGAAGAGCATTTGACATTCCATCTACACAGCAGTATATGCGGGTCACTGGGGTGCATGATTTCCTGGAGATTTCACCATTCTCCTGACCAACCTCTGCACCCTGACTGGATGAATGAACGGTGCAAGACAGTGCAAGACTGTGGCAGTAGACATGGTTCAGCAGGGCACCGGCTGGTGAGTCACAGCTACTGCTCAGACGCTGGTGGGGGACAGCAGGAGTCAGGTTTCATCCGGATTCACCCAGGACTTTGGAGCAGTTGGAAACAGATGGGTTTTTTGAAAAGTCACTAGGCATCTGTTCCCATTTGGAAACCCAGCCTCGGAGACGTGTAATTAAATAAGTGTCACGCAGCATGCTGATAAATATGCCACAAAGACCATGTGTGTGCGTGCATAATTATGCCATGGCAATGGGAGTACCATATCCCTCCCTGCTCATTACAACACTTATGGGACATCAAAATCAGAGCTTGTGGAGAACAGGCAGAAAGGGTGGCTCTAAACTCTAAGTAAATCCTAAACTTGTATTATTCTGTCTTTTTATGCACAAACTAACGTGTGTTGACATCTTGACATATATGCACGTGCTTTTTTTTTATTCGCGTGTGCTTGCATTTGTAGACGATCTTAAATGAAGAACAGAACAGAATGTTTGTAATCGTGTAAGGATTTGAGTATTTCAAATGAATTCCTTTCTTTGTGCAACGCTGGATTATCAAATATAATCACAAGATTTAAAGATTGTGAAATGTCAGAAAGCTGTCACCGGAAATTTCCATCTTGGACTGGAAGAATGTCAATGCTGAAACCAGGATTTCTTCAAAACACATTACGTGGTTATGCACACCCATACTCACACAAGCATATTAGACTAAGCCATGAAATTTTACTCAGAGATCTTTACCACTTGATCTCTTTGTGATTTTTCTTTAACAAGGTAAAAATCATGACATCAGAGGTTTATTTTCTTTTTTCAGAAAGACAGCTAAGTGAATATAAAATATAAAATAAGCTGGCATCTGTGCCATACTGTTGGAGCAGGTTCCTGTGCGGACTCTCTCAGGTTTCCCTATTTGAATTAAAGCATGGCCAACTGTTAATGCAGCAGGAGAGGTGCGTTGGTCTCTCCATACAGAAAAAAATGATACAGACACAAACACAAGACACCTCTGCTTCTCCAGGGACCCGTTCAGCTTTCACACTCCCCTAATTTATGCAACCCTCTGAGCCCCAGACGCTCTGCAAGGATGACTGAGCCCATTCTATTTACCGCAGCGAGGCAGTGGCATGGACGCTCATTAGTGAGCAGGCCCAGAATAAATACTCCAGCTTTGTGAGAGAAGAGAGCAAGAGCATGAAACAGAGAAAGCTGGTGGCTCTGATACCACCTTCTGTGAAGGAACATGCCACTTTATGGCTCTGCTCCTGGTGGGACCCCCTCTTGAGAGGAGCTCTAAGTTACCTGTGCAGTCTCACACCTCTCAGGAGCCCCAAGTGTATTCCCATAATTGCTTATCAGTGCAAAATGGCAGTGAGAACATTTTCACTCTCTGGTCATTGACTGATTGGACTGATTGGAGGGTGGTGGCCTTTTAAACTCTCATTCATGCTCCCTCAAAGCCATTCAAGGACATTGATGGCAAGGTAAAGGTTTAAATCAATAAGGAAAAAACTGAGAGATTCTAAACAAACTCTGAGTAGTGATATTCTAGCCTACGCAACCAGAGCAGGAAGCTAATAAGTGGCAGTGCCACTGTGCCATGCATAATAATGTATGTCTGAGTAATTCTCCTTTAAGGCTGGCAGCCTTCGGATAATAATGCGACTTGTTCAAAGACAAAGAAGCTGAAGGATTATGCTGCTTTCAGCAAAGCAATACTTAGAGTATTACTATTATCAAATGCACAATACCAGATCCAAGCCACTTTGCAGTTAATGAATCACTGAGACCTGTACTTTGAGGCCTATCGAACAAAATGGATCACTGGACTGTATATCAACCATCTGCCTCAGGACAGCTGGATGATTTTTACAGCAGCTAAGGGACCCCGTTGACAAAGCAAAACATGTCGAAAGGTCAAATCTCCCCAAGACCAAAATGTAAAGTCATTTGGTTTGCTGAAAAATGGCCATCGCTGCAATTTCTGATCCAAACACCTGAGAGCAGCTTAATCTTCAGAGGTCAACCTGCTGCTTTACTGGCACATGAATGGCAGCTGTCTCACACAAGCACCTGAAGAATGAGAAAACGCTTTGCAGTGATTCAACAAGCAGTATGGTGTAAATGTGCTATTTGAGCATGTTACAGCTATGATTCAGAAAGCTCCAGGAAGCTTGGACAGTACTGCCAAACTGTGTGGTTTCTAGCCCAATCGGGCTATTTGTAATCACAGTGAGGTATAATTTAGGTTTGCTGATTATCCATGATTTAAAAGCTATATTTTAAGTTACAGTTCAGACAAAATCTTGGGGAACTGCCTCTGTTTTAAACTGTGATTAGAATTGAGGCAGTCAGTAGATACAATGAGGCAACTCTGAGCTTAGTGTAAATATGTACATACTGTATGTTCATTCGGTGGCCACAGTATGGGGTACATACATGTATTAGCTTTTTTTTTATCAAGTACCCATTTAGGTTACTTTGTAAGTATATAAATATGGACAGTAGCCCATCTTTTGCAGTAGGCATTTCGTCTGTCAGTGGACAAAGTCCTCCATACAGACACCAAACAGACATGGTAGTGTGTGCAACACTGGTAAGAATGTATAAGGAATAGTAGCACTCCCAGTATCCTGAACCTACCTTGTTGGTCCATGTTGTAGATATTCAGCACAGTTAGTTTATCCATGCACAGTTTGTCTTAATCATTCTCTGACCATCCACAACCGTGTCACTACTGTGCTGAGAATGGTCCACCGACCAAATAAAATCTGGTCAGTAGTGGTCTTGTGGTGGTCTCTTTCCACTGATTGATAAGGGTAGAGGTGGGCTGACATATTATTCATAGCAACAGATGGGCTATAGTCAGTAATTTCCTACAAAGTGCACCTTAACCTCCAATAATTGTAGCTACAAGGCAGGAGAATCAAATAAAGTGGCCACTGTGTAAGTGCATTTTCCCCAGAAAGCCACATTTACTTTTTTTTTTTTTTTAAAGTGCTGGATTTAGGTAACCCCATCTGAACATGGCCACTGTTTAGAAGTAAATAAAGGAAGACTAATCTCTATCTCTCTGAAGAAAACTCTATAACCCATTCTAGGTAATATTTGAAACATAACACACCTTTATTTGACAGTCATGGTAGATTGTATGTTAAAAATGCTAAAAATGCTAACGTCGCGTGCAGCATCGCAGCCCACTGAGGCGACTCTTTACGAGGACGGAGCAAAGGCTAAAAAAAAGAGTGTCCAAACTCGAAGTCTTTCCAAATTGACAACACCCGCATCCTTACCTTGAGTATGTGTGAGGTGAATAACGGAAAACAGCAGAATCCAGCCGGCCCCCCGCTTCAGGGTGAACAAACAGCCGGACATTTTCCTCAGAGACTCGGGGGGAGAGAGAGAGAGAGAGAGAGAGTACGTGTTGCTCGGAAGTCAGTGACACTTTTTCCCTCCGCGCGCGCTCTGAGAGATGCGGTGCGTCACGCGCGCTCAGTCTGTCAGAATGAGAGTATAAACGCGAATAAGGCTAGTTTAAGAGTTAAACGGACTGCACTGCTCTTTAGTATCCCGGGTTCCGTTTAAAAGTTGCTGGAAAGGAGTTCATTCTGTCGACTTTACACCAACCGGCGAGCAGAATGCATCAATGTAAAGCCGCATTCGGTTAAGTTGTGTCGCGCGCGAGATTCCATTCCAGTCAGTGAGCCCGTCACTGTGGGAGAGATGGCGGTGTAGAATCAGCGAGCCGCGGCTACTACTGAAGGAAAACAAGGGCGATCCCGTTCGCTTTGGCACGTGCATTCCCCCCCACTGTTCTCCATGCACCCTGAGCTCAGCTCAGCCACGAGTAATTGTGCGGGGTGCGGGTGAATGAGTGATGCAGCCGGCGCTGGAATAGGATCGCCACCGTGCGGCGCGTGGCCGAAGTGCGTGACCCTCACCTTGACGACTGCACATGCTCGCTTTAGCGCAGAGGTGTGTTCTCCAGCTCAAACAGATTAAATATATTGGCTGTCTGGGATACCTGGGGAGTGCTGACTGCATTGAGAAGCACTGCAATAGTGTAGCCTACTTAGTGCTAAAGGTGCATTACTTGTTTTAAACAAAGCATGCACGTTTATACAAGTGTACAATTTATGACCGTTTCAGCTCCAAATATTAGAGACACTGGAACAGGTACCCAGATGCCACCCTTGAAAGCAAAACTTGCCACATCAATTGCCACTCCAGCTCTGACTTACATCTCTGAAAGGACTACACAATGCATGCAGACTTACTGCAGCTAAGTGAATATAATCATGATTGTAGGGTTATTTTCACCAAATCCCTCAGTATTAGAAATTATGAAGCAACCAGAAAGCCAATGCATTACTGTCATTATGTGACAATTTATTTTTTACCAAGGAACAAATCAAGTATTCTGTAAATGCACTTTCTCTATACATAATTAGGTGCTGCCACCTCTCTTGCCTCCTTTGCCATATGTCTAGAATTCTGGATATGCCACTGCGTCATGATCCACACTGCTCTGTTTTCTTTCTTCATTCTTCCTTTGTTGTTCTTTATTTAATTGCTCTTCAGTTTTCGATTTGGCTTATTTGCTAATTAAATACATACAGTATATCAAAGTTTGATGCACTATAGCTTGCCTTACACTCATTTTGTGTTAAACTGGTTTAACATATAAACACAAGCAAAGAGGTTTGTTAGAAAACTACCTAGTTAAGAAATGTTTGTCTTCATTCCTACCAAGGTGGCCAGTTTTTGGTTGTTGGCTTTTTTTTAAAATGTTAGCATTAATTTTCTATCTAGCTAATAACCTACACTCTTAGAAAAAGGATTCGTCAGTGGTTCTTCAAAAGTTCCTTTGTATAGTTAAGTTTCCTAGCTGCCTTAAAATGTTCTAGTTTGGGCTCTAAGGGTTCTGGATTTAACCTTTTTCTGAAAGTATAAACTGAAAATAATGAACGAATAATGGCTATCAAGAAAGTAGGAACAATAACTGATGTGATGGTGAAGGTCTTTTAGACTAAGGAAATATGATGCATTTTCAACATATACCCTTTTGGAGCTGAGTCTTTATACGCTTACTCTGGGTTTGTTCTTCTGGGGGTGGAGGGCTTAAATGTTCCATGTACTATACAACCGAGAGTTTCTATTTAGAGAAAGTTTCAAGTAAAACTCATTAAGAAAGCTAAACAATGTATGAGCAACCCCTTCTTTCTAAGATGGTACATGTGTCACCTGAGACTAATGTCTGTCCTAAAATGTAGCCTAATTGTGCTCCAAGTGTACTTTATTCAGGTCAGTTTCTTAAAGTTTTAAGTTAGCTATAGGGCAGTGTTTCCCAATGCAGTTCTCAGAGACCCCCAGATAGTCTTTATATTTTATATATTTAATCTGTTTCATCTTCTACACCTGAGCTAGGTAATTAAGGCTGTAGCATACTGACCTTGCTCCAGTGTGTTAGGAGATAGAACACAAGAAAAAAATGTGGAGGAAGTCCCTGAGGACTGAATTGTAAGCTGCAGGGTTGCTTACACAAAAGTGCATACAGTAGTATTTTTCAATAAATGTCCTATGTATCACTTGCCTTGAAACAAATGGAAGGCAGTCTTAGAATACTTAGTCTGCTCACAGTAGTGTGCATTGTGAGTTCATACTGTAAAACTAGTCTATAAGAATTAGGCTTCATTCAAAGGCACAAAATGTTCTTCTTCTATTTAAAGCTTCTAAGTAAGTGCTATCTAAATATAACTAGAAAATCTGTTAATCCAGTAAATTGAGTTTCACTGGAGTAACGCATTTCTTTAGAAGATATGTGGTACCAAAAAGGGAACATTAAAATGTAACAGTGCTAGGTAGATTTTGTCAGTGGAGGGACAGAGAGATTTGAATTCTTCCCCCGGCAATATTAGTAACTCCCTCTCAGAAACTCACAGACTCAGTTCCTGCTTTGATCCTGAGAGCTCAAATCTGGTTTTGAATTCTGAAAGGCTCGATTACCAGGCATAGTCACGACTCATATATCTGTGCCACTGTGCGGGTCACATTCAAAAAGTAGAGAGAATCGGCTAAAGAACTTGGAAAGAAAAAAAAAAGATTATAATTATCCTCCTCATACTTGGGAAAATAGGAGTTTTGTTGATAGTGGCAGTGGTGAGTCATGGTCGTCATTCTCATCATGATTACAAGAGAGCACAAAGGCATCAGTAATGTGTACAGCATCTTCAGCTTCTGGATAGCAACACTATAATTCTAAACGATGAAACACTTAGATGTAGTGTACCAAAGATGACTTCCAATAACATTTTGAACAAAAATGAGTATCATAAAGCAAACTGTTTGTTCCACTCTCCCAGTAGCACTAACATCTGTTCCTGTCTGGGGAAGAAAACATAACCAATAAGAGTGCTACTGTATAAAAATGTATTGCTATATGGCTGCTATGAGGTATGAGGGTGTGGTTTGAATAGATAATGCCCATTGGAGGCAGGACCACAGATGGTTGTGTTGGTTTGAAACTGGTGGCATTGTGTTCCTGTCCTGGTTTCCTCAAGGAGATGCCTATCTGTTAATGAGGCAATATGTTGCTGGCGGAGGTTTATGCCATGTGTGTGCGCCTGCAGAGTGCCCTACTCTGTCATGCATGCCTCTCTTATTGGCAGCATCTAAAATTACATACTTCTAAGTAATATTACAACATACTTCAGAAAAATGAGTGCCCAAAACCATACTGTTTATTAAATAGCATAAGGAAGGTACATGTGAAACCATTCACATGATCCAAGTTTGACACTTTCTACTGTACAGTGGATCTAAAAAGTCTACAGTTACCCCTGTTAAAATTGCAGGTTTTGTGATACAAAAAAATTAAAAATGAAACCAATATAAATTATGTCAGATCTTTTTCTACATTTAATGTGATATACAATATATAGTTTTGAACACTACAGGCTTTGCTGAACTGAAATATGTTTCTCTTTTGTATGTATTACCAGAAGTAAAGTTTTAACATTTTGAATTCTGGTTCCTCCCAAAAGTGAAAAGGGAGAAAATTGCATTTATAGTTTTCATTCCTACTCCACTGAAAGATGATCCACTGACCTACGTATGGAAAAACAATATTACTGCCAAATGTTAAATCATCAACATCAGTCTTCAGTTACAACATTTAAACACCTCTTCACTTGACTGATCTCTGTTCACACTAATATCAGTGGGGAAATAATCAGTGACTAATTCAGCCAGTTCTGTTCTGTTTGCTGAATTATTGCTTTTTTTAGTCAAAATCTGAAGTCTTAGATCAATAGTCAATATTCAATCCAAGAATTTGGGAGAGGATCACTTCTGAAGCAGCAGTCAAATTTGAGGATGTGTCAGAATCAGATATGAACAGTATATATCTACTTTATTTATGGGATGAAAGACTCATAGATTAAAGGTCATAGTGTATCTAGCTGTGGCAGTATAGCATGTCTGAAAAGTTGCAGCCTCATAAGCAGTCTCATGATTAACCTCTTGCATTTCGTGCATTGTTCTTCTTCTTCTTTTTTTTTTTTTTTAAACCAGGCTGGTTTTCAGTACTGGAATGAGTTTGTACTGTTTTGGTGATTCCTGATCTAGGTGGCAATTTTGTGTTAATCCATTAGATTCACTTGTTCCTGAGGCAGATGAGAATGTCACAAATTTTATTTGATATTTGAGAGAGGTCTGCTTACTGTTTTACATTCCATATTGAGCTCAACCCAGTGGAGATATATCTTACACAAAGGGCTTTATGTATCCTCATTCTATGTCAGGCAGAGGTTCGGAAATGACAGTCATCCAAAAGACTACACCTTCTATTTTATTAGCTGGTGAAACATCCCAGATGAATACAAATCAACCCAGATAATATGAATAGCCTACATGCTAGTTGTTTAGTCAACTCCATCTCAATCTCCTGCCTGTCATGCCGTAACACTGTAATTTGGTCTTGAGAAACCCAAGCCACAATTTCTGCTTTCCATTAGAAAAAAACAAGGCCAAAATGAATAGCTCAGAGGCATAATAGAACAGATCTGAAGGATTGCTTAGGAACTGAACTAAAGAAATATTGCTATAATGAATGATATAAAGCTGCTCCTGAGAAGCAGTAAATGAAGAATGTGTACCTTCTCTTCAGATACACAGTTCTGTTGAGTTCATGTCTTTAGAAATGAAAAAAAAAACAACACTAGAATAAATTAATTAATTCACCAAACCTGTTGCTTTAACTGGTACACTGTAATGATAACAATAGTACACACTTTTTTATCCATTAAGAACATATATTGTCCCCACAGACTGTTAACAAAGGCCCAGTAAGATGCCCCATGCTAAGTGTCTGATTAGCACTTTTGGGTTTCGAGCATGTTTTTGCAGCTCCATGCAGGCAGCTCATTAGTGTTGGAGCTCTTTTGGTTTATCTCCCACTGTGGCTGCTGTTCTAATGTGGCACAGATGTTTCTTCTGATAATCTCACCCCTCTAGAGCCTAAAGTGTGCCTACTTCACATATGCTTGTATACAAACTTGGTCATGGACATGGTCTTTCTCTCACACACTCTCTCGCACTTCCACAATTATGTGATATCCCAGAATCAGTCTTGCTCCACTGCTACTAAACAGTGCACCTCAGTGGAAAGATCCGATTTCCCTTTGGAGAGAAATCATCCTTCACAGACGCAGCACTGTCCCTGAGATGGTTGTGTAGCCAAGCTGCAGATTGAAACTTGGAAAATGCCAGCTCATTGGGATAAAACACCCATGGTGCTAACAGAACCTATGAATCATCAGACTGATAAATATTTCTCCTTCTCAGTGGAGCTCTCACATGAATCCCTCTTAAAATCTTTATAAAAAACAAATTAGCACCCCCCCCCCCCCATCCCCCCTCACCCCTTTTACAGAGTGTCTGAGAGGTGTCGAATGCCTATGCACTGGGTTGAGGACCTGCAATGTATACACTCTGATCAATGACCCTAAGGGCTCTTGTGCATCTGGTCTCCGTGGATGACACACAGAGAAATGTTGTACATTAAGAAGGCACATTCTGAGCCCTTGAATAAATTACTACTACGAGTCTGAAGTGATACAAATGCCACAATTTAACCATTTCCAGTCATCCTGTTCCTCTGAGCTGGTGTTCAATGTTACAGCACAGTAGAGGAAAGCAGCTTAGTCAAATGATGGATGTGCATAGGATGCAAAGGGAGCATATTTAAACACTAGTGCCTAAGCCTTTCTTATATTTCTCTGACTCCATAGATTTAATTTCACAGAGCTCACACGCGGTTTGGGAAAGCGTTTTTTTTTTTTTTTATAAATGAAAAACTGACATAACCGCCATTTCCACACCGTCATAGTTCAACAGCCTTTTAATATCCATACACCATTTCACCATGGTGCATCCAATGATAGATGAAAAAAGCACTGATTCAATCATGCTGCTTGCACCACCACGGGATACTGTGTTGCCTTAATGGTATAAGACATCTTCCCTGCATCCTTTCAATAGCGTCTTCACTGCCTGCCCACCTTCTTGCTGTCCTCACTGCTCTCATTATATAGAAATAATATACATGTGCTTCAACAAGCAATGAGTGCCTGATCAGTCAGGGATATATTGTGCTGAGTAATAGCAAATAAACTTGTTCTCAGCGGGGCCATTAGATTACCTCCAGCTCACTTCAGGAGGAGTTCTCTATGCTGCATTGTATTATTTGTTTTTATGAGTGCCATGCACTGGCTCGATACAGGCTCCATGTTTGAAAATGCTGTACACCTTGGTAGGGCAGTTTGGAGAAGGTGTACAAAAAAAAGAAATTTGAGTCCATGGTGATCTTATTGCTGTATCTAAAGTAGTAGAATATTAGAAGTATACGCTTGGTGCGTTGTTTTTTCTTGGTATGTTGAATTTGGAGAATGACAATTTCTCTTCATTCTCTGAATCAAATGCCACTACAGTTTTCTTCAGACCTTTATGAGCAATGAAAGGTATATTACTATGTTATTAAGTATTGATTGAGCATCATTCTGCAAATGTTCTTTTTCCTTTTTCCTGCAAAAGTGTGACTATTACAACTCATCAGCAGGCCCCCACAAGACAGCTTCCGAAGGATAACAAAAGCCTAATTGGAGTAGGACTGACATGAGAGACAAAAGATATGAAAAAGGAACTTGCTGTTCTTTAGCTTTACCAGTAATGGTCGGATAACAACGATTTAACAGGATTGAGTATTCTGAAACAAAATTGAGCCTCTTAAAGCAGTCAGAAATTCCCAGTATAATTTTTGTGTGATTTTGGTGAAAAAAGATGGACAGCCTTCAGGGATGATACAAAACTGTTAACGTTAATGTCGACTCTAGCTCTAGTTCACACAACCTTAAAAAACATTAAGCCCAACTTAAATTATAACTATAACAAAGTTACAGCAATCAATAGCAGATTTAATATAAATTTAGGCCCTGTGGAGAAGCTGATGCTGGCCATCTCAGTGTTCATTAAAAACTCCATGGTAGAGCTCCTGTTTGACACCATCTGTGGCCTGAGGGGAACAAACAGCTGAGACAAGAGCAGATAAATGTGAAGATTAATAACTTCTTCAATCACTGTTGCTACTTTGCTTACAGACACCCAACATTCAACTCAACTTAGAGATTGACTCATTGCCTTCCTGGGGTTGAGCTTGGCTAGTTCACAGAAATGACAACCTGTCACATGGTCCTTCACATGCTCCAGAAGGCTCCTAACAAATATGCATTTGGAACAGTGAAATGTATAGGATTGCTATTACTTTTTACTCCATCTTCCTACAAGAGCAATTAATCCAGTCTCTTAGGATGGAATGGTTGAAGTTTTTTTTTCAACGTCAGAGGCATAAAAATATTCAGACATATTTCTACAAGACCACAATCGGAATAAATGAAACCCCAAATGAAAATAAGCTCCAGACTTAGAAATTTAAAATAGGTTATATTAAGTCACACTCTGTGTGGAAAGCAAGATAGCAAGGCTTTTGAATAAACCAGTTTGAGAGCATCCCTTTTGAACTGTGTTAAGGTCTTTTATTTGAAAAGCAAGACGAAATTTAGCAATCTTGAGGTAGGATGCTGACTTAACAGTGTTCCATGGATTGCTACGGTAAAGCTATAGAATTTAACACAGTTTTTGATGGAAGTTAGAGTAATGAAAACGTTAGCAAGCAGGTTGATGCATATCCAGCTAGGTAATCTAGTAGTTTATTTGAAAATATCTATGCGTAGGTTTTATGGAGCTTGGAAGCTGACAAATGTATTTGAATATGAATATCGTATATCTCGTAAATCTTGCAAATTCAAATTTGAAAAATACAGATTTTATGTAGGCTAAAGGTGAAGATTTTCAGAAGAGTAGATGCTTTCAGAATGGTCAAAAACATAATTTATCCGATCACAGTGTGGAATATCATGCTCATATCCATGACCGCAAATTGAAGTGAGGCAGAGTAAAGTTGAGTGAATGTTGACTGATCATTTAATATCACATCTATATATTCTAATATATACGAAATTCATATTCAAATAATATTTACTAGCTTAAAAGTTCCATAAACATACACATACTTTGGTTTAATTCGCATCAAATCTCTATATTTGTGATTTAAATTTGTGAGGTTTGTTCAGGTTTTTAAAAATTGTTTATGAAAATATGGTTTTAATGGTAAATGTTACCCTTAGCAAGTACAAAACAAAGAAAAAAAGGTAAAATGTTAATTTATTGAATACAGAAAGAAACATGACTTTTATTTAATGTCACATGCATATAAGTCAAATATACAAAATTCATATCCAAATACCTTTGTCAACTCCATAGATTTTCCTCTAGGTTCTCCAGTTTCCTCCTACCTACCAAAAACATTCCAGTAGGTGGATTAGCTATGCTAAATTGTGCCAGGTGTGAATGAGTGTGTGTGCGTGATGCCTTGCAATGGACTGGTATCTTATTCAGAGTGTTCCCAGGATAGGCTTTGGATCTACAGGGACCCTGATGAAGATAAAGCAGTTACTAAAGATGAATGAATGAATGAATGAATGAATGGTATTTTCATGGATCAAATAGTATAAGAATATTAACGACAATTAATGGAGATCCAGGAGAGAAAAAAAACACTACCCTTATACAGTTTTGATCTCACATGAAATGGACCACACATTTTCAGTAAACGTACAGTAGCTCAGCTGTCAGGTAGCTGAAATGAATGCCAGACAACCTGTCACAATTAATCTCAGCCAAACTGGATTAGACAAGAAATAGGAATTAATTTTTCATCCAATGCAGGGTGCAGGTGCTCTAATGACATTCAATTGAGCCTAAATAAGAGTTGCCTCTACTCAAGAAAAAATTATAGAAATAGAGTAACACTTCCTCAAAGGTAGGCTTTACAATCTTTCTGAGCTACTCATATAAGAAAACTCTGCACTTCTGACCTTGAATAAATGCATTTCCCAGATAAAGCAATCCCAGTGCATATAAAGGACTTTGGCTGAAAGAGGGATAAGAGGGGGTCCGGTGTGAGGCAAGGAATTAATGAACCTCACACACACACACATACGGCATGGAAGGGAAGTAATCTGAGCTAGGGCACAGTGTACATTAATGAAGTAGAGAGCCTCTGCTCTTTTAGGTCACTGATGAGCGGAACATGCAATTAGCACAGTGGCTGATGAAATTGCATGGCCTTAAAACAAGTTGCATAAACACAACCTTTTTTTGATCCATGTGCCGAACCATCTGCTATGGTATCTTTCAGGAAAAAAAGGATAAGGTCAGAGAAGCAACAGATATAGGTGTGCTCTGACACATTAACCATATCATCTAGCTCGTTTACACGCGCCATTTATCTTTGGAGCTGTACAGCTCCAGACTTCAGAGCTTGAACACAATGACTTTGAAGACAAAGTTGAAACTTCCCTTATTTATGGATTTATATAGACTCATGGGTACTTGTACTTCTCGGTTGGATTACATAGCAGAAAGATACGAAACAAACGAGGTGTGAGCTATGAAGATCCTTTTGAACGGAAGCTGCTTGTTAGTGTATTGACTCTTCCTTTGTCCGACTAAAAAACTCTCTGAGCTTGGTTATGGATGATTCACTGTTTGAACGAAGACCGTATAAAAAGGTCAGGTTGTGAAAGTGGAACCCTGTATTGCACATTAAGAGCTCAGTGATGGTAAAAATGTTTATTTCCCAATTTATATTTAACCACCCATGAATTATTGGGGAACATTTTTTGTTTGTTTGTTTTTTCATTTAGCTTCCATCTTACACTCAGCAATCACTTTCTTGTTGGGTGCTTCAGAGGAATTTGTGCCTCATGTAAATCAGTCCATGCAGGGTCAGAACAAGTAATAAGATGCCGGACGTGTACAATATGTAACTGACGTGGCCATACATATTCCATATCTCCATTCATCATTAAATCATTAAATTTGCATGGCTCATATTTGCAGCACTAGGCATTTGGTTCGGTGAGCTTTGAATGAGTGAGTCAGCCAAATCAGACATCAATAATTCAGACCTTCTCATGTGCCGGGTTTGTCTACAAAAATCCCTGCTGAGTTTCAGTGTAAAGATGTATTACATACCCAAATACCAAACTAGCACACTCCCCAGGCATTTAAAGAAGTTGGCCCTGGGCCCTGTGGCTCCATCCTGCTGTTTATTAGCCTGCTAGTCCCTCTCTATCAGTGCGTACAAGCACAGTCTCCCATGAGCTTCACCCCCAGGCATCACTGCTGCCAATAAATCTCCCGTCAGGCCATTGTCTGCAGCCTGACTTTCCTCATCATTGCTGCATGACCCACAGGCATCACTTAAAACTTGGGTCCACCTACAGCATTTTGGTATGAATCATGTGTATGTGTTCTCAACTTTTCCAAGCTACTGTTTTGTTATGCTCAGATTTCTGTAGCAGGTCTAAAATTAAAACCCATGTCTGCAAGCTTTTTATATCCATATTTTATGGATGTGTTTAAGACTTACTGGACTGATTTTTTCCCCTGTATTTCTCTCTCTCACTCACTCAGACACACACTGTTTATCTTTTTCTCTCAATCTGTTGCTTTCCTTCTATCTCCATCTCTTTTGGAGCTCAGGTGTTGGAGAGAGTGGTTCCTGCTTGCACGGCTTGCCACTGTCAGTCTCGGTCCATAAATCAGCAGTCATTCAGCACTTCCCCAGTGTGATGTGTACTCTCGCTCACTAACAACGCATTCTCCCCTTTGATAGATGAGGCGAAGGGCCTGTTGACGGCTGCCATCTCTGCAGCTCTCCCTCCAGAGTCAGGCTGTGCAGCTAAGAGAATAGATTTATTTCAGCCTTCCCTTTATATCCCAGCTGCCCTGTTTGATCATTTTTAGCTGCATCCACAACAGTAGCAGGATTTTTAGGTGCTGAGTTTCTTTCGTTGCGGGTGGCTTATGTTATGTAAATGATGTTACGAATGAATTCGAGTGACTGACAGAGGTTAATGATTGAAATGAGCTACACTGACAAGGTGAAAACAATGCTGTGATGATCTTATCTAGAACATCAATCAATCACCCCAATCAGAGTTTCAGACACACGAAGACCATCTGCCGCATGACATCCGACCGTCGCCCACACCTTTGAAGCGGGTTCACATATTTCATGTAATGTTTGCAAAAGAATATCATTAGAATGCTGCCTGTAGCTCAGCATAAATATGAACTCAGAGGCCTTGTTATATAGCCGTTATGTATTCAGATAATTTGTTTTCAAGCATAATGGTGCAACAAGCTCTTTCTCTTTGCCCCATCACTTCTTTTTTTATGATGCAATGTGAAACATCGAGGTCGCTCATCAGACTATTCTTCCTATTCCCGCAAAGATCAAACGATGCAATATATCAGACACATGCTTGGACTTTATTGCCATTTGAGTTAGACAGCATGTTAACATCTCAAACCATTTTTCGTCTCCAATTGTTTCCTCCTCCTCTTTCTTCTTCTTCCTCCTTAAAAACCTTATACTGGCATGAACATTATAATAGCATGTACTTTGTATATTTATATAGAGATGAGAATAAAGGTTATTCAGATTCCATGGGTATTCATGGAGTATCAAGAGGCTACACCCACACATACACCCATATACTTGTATGTGCACACTGACATCTCTACTCGTCCCTCTTCAAATCGCTTTCATCCTCTCTGAGTTATTGAAGAATGGCTGGTTTATGGAATCCAGTCCCAAGAAAAGAGGTCATGCTAAAATAGGAGTGTTTTGGAGGCTGGATGCCATGCCATGTGATATGTTACAGTGGATGCCCTCTCTTGGGGATGCCCTCTCTTACAGAATAAACTACGTTGTCCACCTTCCCCCAGTCTTCACGGCACCACAATATCTTTCATAACTCTTACTCACAGCCTCTAGCAGGAACTCCGCTCTGTTGGCATAGCTGCTTGAAGTAATGCTTTTAGTTCCATGAGCTGAAATCTATTCCCACTGCCATAATGCAGTTTAATTTGATGTGCTTGAGCCCAGTCAGCTGTGATATCACAGTCTTCAGTGACACTGTATATGTGATCCGGAGGCTACTTAGTGGAATCACTGCAAATTGCTGCAAAATGAAGATTGAAGCTGCCAAAGAATAAGGAAATCGTGTCTCGATAACAATGGAAGGTTAAAATAAAATTTTAGGTACCATCATCAGTTTTCTCCCTCCTTTAATGCTTTTGTCTGAGGTTGTGATTGTCTGTTCTGATTTGAAATGAGTAGCAGCAGATTTCACTATCTTGTAATAATCGTGTAGACTTCACCATTATCATTGACAGAGCTTTTCAGGACAAGGCAGGATGTCTTATCTGTTTAGTTGCCCCTATCACTCTCAAGCAATTAACCCTGGATAGCCTGTTTGCGTTTTTCAACACCACATTACCATGTCTGAGAACAGACTTGAGTGGATTGCAGCCATCAACATTGAATGAATAATGTCCATCCAGAACAGTCCAGCCACTATTACCTTGACAAACAGTTTACAGCAATTGTTTGAAATGAATCATATAAGTCCCAGTAGTTGTTTACATGATAAATAGTGTGAACATGAGGCAGCTTATGTGAACACATTCCATTAAGTTAAATGAGGAAACAGTGATTTTAGACTAGTGATTTTTCTCAGTTTCTGTTAAAAAAAAAAAAAAAAAAAAAAGGCATTTTCAACCATTTTCTAACTGTCATGGACACTTCTCCACCACACCACCAGAGGACACCCTCTCCTGAATTTTGAACTTATCCTTGGTTGTTACACTCATTTCCTGTTTACACTATATATCAGGAGTATCCAGTCTAATACGCAAAGGGCATACACAAAGATCAGTCAGCTAAACAACAGCTCAGATCTTACTAAAGTGACTTAGCAAATAGCATGGCTTCGCACCTAGTGCCACTTCATGTGCTTTATATATATATCAGGGGTGTGCAATCTTAATCGAAAAGGGCTGGCGTTGGTGCAGGTCTTCATTCCAAACAAGCAGAAGCCAAACCTGATAGTCCTTATATTGAAATACGAGATCTACTGATTAAACAAGTGAAATCAGGTGTGGCTCCTGCTTGGTTGGAATGATAACCTGCACCCACACTGGCTCTTTGCGGTTAAGATTGCACACCCCTGATATATAAAGCAAATGAACTTGGCACTAGGAGCGAAGCCTTGCTGTTTGCTGTTGTTTACCTTATTGATCTTTGTGTATGACCCTTCCTTGTTTCTGTGGTTTCCTCCCTTGGATATCTCTTTGTTCTGTTTTTCTGATCTTCTATGTGCCAACTCTAGCCTGTGTATTGTGACCCTGATTCTTCTCATTAAACACATGGATCCTCACCATACTCCTGAGTCCCCTAAGGTACTCTCTTTTTATCCTTCAGAATTAAACAGGCTGTTTTTGTTATTGTGTCTTTAAGACTGCTATATGTAAATGAGCTCTGATCTGATTGGATAGTCACCTCATGAGTAAAACGATCTGTCACCTGTAGAGTTGTGTAAGAAATGTTGGGAGATGAACAATGGAAGGTGCTAGTTGTTAAAATGTTTTCAAAAATAGTGTTCTAGTGTTCATTCTATCCTTATTAACCTGATGACAGTAAATTTTTGACATAGCCTGTTCTGTACTGTGCCTCAAAACACAGGATGGAAATGCACTAAACATATTTTTTAACTTTGGACTGAAATGCTCAGGAACATCAGAAAAACCTTCAGCCACTCATTTTGAATGTTTTGGTCCTTTGAATGCTTCTATAGAGATATATTTTTGTTTCATGACAGCCAGGATCAACACATTTAACTGCTTATTGCAAACACTTTCACTCCAGTATCTGCTGCTGACTTCATCAGGACTAGGTGGGGCTAACCTGTTGTAAAATGACTGGGCAGGCATATTTAAACATGTTCATTTTTGTGACGTCAAAGTAACAAGAAATCCAAAATGGGCTGTTTTTGGAGTTTGGTTCCTGTAAATCAACCTAAGGGAGTAGTTCCTTTTGAGAGTTTAATTTTTAATTTTTAATTTTATTTTTTTTTTAACAAATTAAGCTATTACGCTCATAGTTTCGAAGAAAAATTGAGATTTCCATGATAGTGGCCATTTAAGTGTTCTTAGCGTTCTAAAGGGGATCTACTGGGAATCCACTCTGAAGGAGAAACACTGACTGTGCTGCATTTACTGTCCTATTAGCCAGTGTCTTAGGCACAATATCACTGTAAAAATGGAAGGCAGCAATATGGCACAGCAGTATGGTAACATTTCATAGCCCTAAAAATATCATTGGAGATGATAAGTACACCAGCTACTTCTGTAATTCAAATTTGTCCACAAACTGCATTTTGTTTCAGATGGCTGTTGCACCCAAGCTGACACAGGATTCTGAGATATGTATGACAAGAAAGGATACATAGATGCTGCTTTCAAAAACTTGGCCAGGTGTATCAGTAAACAGTTTTTTATGCTAACACTGATGCCTTCCAACTCCAGATACAGCTTGAATAAGTAGTATTAGTAATATACTACTATATCCTACATAGAACCCTACATGTTCTACATAGAACCTTCAAGGGTTCCCCCAGAGGGACAAGTCCTTAAATAAGAATGCTTAAGGGTGCTAAATGGAAGTGTCATAACAGATAAATGCTAGCTAAATGTGTTCTTACGTTGTATAAAAGCCACAAATTGCAAACTCATTGTCTTCAGTGCAGTTTGTTTCAGTGGTGCTAGAAGTGTTAAGCATACTGCTAATATAGACCAGAATAAACAAGCACAATCATTTACTTTTTCACCTTGAAATAAAAATAAAAGCTTATCTGAATCAATCTACATATGACTTTGGAAATGCTGCTGGTCTGAAGCTTTGCTCAAACAATTATAAGGCAACAAAAAGACTCAGAGTTCTGCTAATCATGGGACATTCCATCTATTCCCACAGATCTCAGAGTGGGCTTCATAAAGTGCAGCCAGGGGATCCATGATTTTTTTTTTTATTACAGTGGTGGAAACCACAACCGCACTATTATCAAAGTTATTATCCTTTGTAATGAGTTTTTATAGGTGTTTTTTTTTTGGTGTGTGTGTGTGTGTGTGTTTTTTTTTTTTTTTAAATTTGTTTATTTATTTATTTTTGCCTATTTGACTGGTCAGTTTGAATTGCATGGGTTTAATCCAAACCTCAAAAAGTCAAAAACATGTACATTTACATTACACTTACCCTAATATTTTAATAATTGGATTCTATTCATTAAATAAATCATTAAATAAAAAAACAGTACAGTTAAAGTGGTCCCTATGCTACAAAAAGTCTGAGAACTCCTGGTCTAATCATTTGCATAGTGGTAAACCCAACCCAAACAGTAGTAGTAAAGTAGTAAACCTAAGGTAATAGAATAATGGGGCTGAAACAGTACAAGACCTCCAGCACATCCCCTCATATGAAGAGCAATGCCATTGTGTCCTGTAGCAACACAGGCCATTTGGGGACTGCTGCTGTGACTGCTGCTGCCAGCTGCGTGTGGACATCTGCTGCAGCTGCATCTTCTGGTCAATGTGTTTGTGGGTGGGCTGCTAATACATCATGTTTTTGAGCTCTGGGGACAACAGACAACATGAGTTATTTTATCCTGTTGACATAACATTTGAGTTTACCCTTGCTAGCCAGTGTTTACAGTGTTCAGCCATTAACCATCATGCCCTGATATCTTTCTAGCAAAGGATTGACTAAGGGAATTGACTAATGGAATGAATCATTGTGACTAAAACCACCTTTTTGTTTCATATTTACAAAGTCTATTTTGATTTTTTCGTTCATGTTATGATAAATCAGAAATTGAGCCAAGCAAAAAAAAAATTTAATGGGTCAGCTTTGCAACTTTCTTGAAACATTTCCTGGTCTAGTCTGTTTCAAGCTTCTTGAATAGAGGCCAAGTGGTTTAGAATGATGAGGACATGAACTGCAGACAGAAAACTTTGAGTTCTTGGACCAGATGGACGCATCTCTCACTTCTCCATTTTGCCACCAGTTTCAGCACTTTGCAACTAAATTGGGTTTTTTAATTAACATCTGAGAGTGTGTGAATACCCAGTATTGATTTACATTCCAATGGTGAGACACTATTTTCATAAGAGACACTATTTTCCATTTGATCTAAATAGCACTCTACTCTGTAAGAATATGTGGACATTTCATAGCAAAATAGTTGCTTTTATATACATACATTAGGCAAATTTCCACCACCTAAATTTAGCATTGCTTTGTGACACATTAATTTAAAAAAAAAAAAAAAAAAAAATCAAGGTAGCACACAGGCATCTGTGATATGCAGGGAACATTTGGATGGCCTGCTCAATGTTGACAGGCAGGAAAAACCTGAAAACACACCCTAAGAACACACCAACCCAGGGCCAAGGCTGAGTATTTTGGTTGTTTCGTGATCAATGCCCTAAAGAGTAACTCTATCAGCACGGAAAAGCTATGAAGGTAGAACTGAAGATGATGTGAAGGATTTTTTCTGGTTCATTTGGAGCACATTTGAAGGGTGAAAAAGAAGACAAAGAGAAAGCTTGAGAGGTAAATAAAGAATACTTGGTAAGGCTCAGCTCTTATTGTGTTCTGTGCTCTCTCTTTCTGTGACAGCAGCGTGATTGAGGATTTTAATTCCAGCTAATTCGATTTCTTAAAAAAAAGAAGAAAAAAAAAAGAATAGCATCCGCAAGGGCCTAAGAACAATTCAAGAAAAATAACACACATAAAAGTCTTAACTGTTTTCTGGAAGGTATAGTAGAAGTAAAGTGTGCTGCGGTTTCATCATGTGGGCCTTTCCTATTGCCTTCTTCATACACTGTGAGATTGCAGAAAAATCCAAAGCTCAAAAAATGTAGAAAGTGCCTCCATTGTTCTATGTCTGTAATGCTATGGTAATAAAGTAGTTAGCCCAGAGCTAAAGTTAATGAATCAAATCCACAGAGGTAAGATAGATGGCTATCTGAGTACCGTTTTTAATGGTTATGTGTTATGTGATTTCTGAGTCATGGCACAGAAATGAGACAAAACACTCAAGGAGGTGACCCACCTCGCAAAATTGCATTGCCGGTTTCAAATGCCTGCGTCACAGTTGGAAAAAGAAACTACTGAAGCCAGTCAGATATGTGGCTAATTGCCCTTGAAGGTTTTGGGTGTCCTTTTGGGGGCTTGCCAAGGCGCAGTGTATGACAGCAGCATGCAGATAGCAGCTCGATGATCCATACACTATCGACCGATTTCCATATCAGTTAATGACAATGAAAGGATGGCCTCAGATAGTGTAACATAATTACTATTGATTGGTTATTTTTGCCCCAGAGTCTGTCACTGCCTATCTCCTTCACACTTTCCCGCAGACTCGAGCCTGGACACTAGCCATGGAGGAGGATTATATGAAGAAGAGTCACCCTGATGTCATAAGGCAGCAGCACACGAGCAACGTGGATAAGGGCTACTCTGAGAGTAAGCGTGCCGATTCGGGGCCAAATGGTTGCATGCGGTGCTGCATGAGTACCAAGAAGTGCCTGATGAGCCCAGAATGTGGCAGAGCACTCAGCATCGCTAATGTCATCGCCATGTGTGGCATGTGTATCCGGATGTGGACGTGTAAGTTCAAACACAGTGAGCCATTTCTAAACATTTTGCATGATCACAATGTCATTTGTTGACAGTAACATCAAGTGTTGTAAATTCACAACCTCAGCTAATTAAATGTCACACAGTGCGCACTTCTATAAAAATCAGGAGATATGCCTTTTGGAATCCATTGTCCACAATAACACTACAAAAAGCAATTACAACTCAATTCATCAGGATGCTGGCAGCTAACAAATAGTATAGCTCTTGAGTTCTTTTGTGTTCTGTCTCAGATACAACTCATCCAAACCCTTCTCTTAGGACTCCATGCTGTCAGTTGAAAAGTACTTTACATTCAGTGCTTTTAACCTGTATTTTTCTTTATTTTTATTATTATTATTATTATTATTCATTGTCGTAATGCCAAAATGCACCAAAATCTCAGGCTAGACTGCATCTGACTGCCTAACTGAACTCTTGCTCTCTCTTCAGGAGTCATTTTCTTTAATCTTCATTTTCAATTCTGAAGTCTGTCAACCTGTCTGCCTGTTGTAAAGGGTGTAATGCTCTTTTATTTTCACAGAGATGTCTACTGCTTGTGAATCAAGAAAAGCTCGTCTCCTGGTGGCTGCCGCCCTGAACTTAGAACAATGGGAGGCATCATGATTATGGAATCTCTACGAAACCTCTACTAAATAACCATAATAACACACCATTAGATTGAACTCCACCTTATTTTATCACCTCTATCAATAATAATAAATCTTTGATAACACGCCCAACATTGCAGCATATCTGTAAGTAAACAGTTTTTGATTGGAGAAAGGGTAATGAAATTGTAATGTAAAAAAAGACTCTCATGGATGAATAACATTAATTTTTAATGTATTAAACGTGTCAAGGATGTTACATAGATGCCATCCTCAGGTCTCTGTCTTCCCTCAGCTGCTCTGTCTTAGCATTTGTAGAAGTGACTGAGTGCCTGCAGGTGAACAATCAGAAAAACTCAGACCTTGATTTTAACAATCCGCCACTTTATGCCTCAACAAAAACCCTGGGTATTAGATACTTTTAGCTCAGAACAATGCTGTGAAGGGTGATTTTTCAACTACTTTCTGCTACACATTATTCAGTGCCTCTCTATGATTGTCATCTGCAGCTAAAGTAATTAAACTGAAAAGACTGGTAGTACTGGAGGTCATGTTCATTTAGTCATTTAGTGTTTAATTTTCATTTTGTTGACAATGTTTCATGTTTAATTACCTTAAATCAGTTAAGTAAGTTAATCATTTGAAGTGTCTTCCCCCACAATTGTAATGCTTTTTATTTGCATATGAGTAATGGAGAATAGTCGCCTTTTTGGTATTCTCAACACATAACCTCATGTATTCTATTATTCTTATAACTGATTAGAAATTGCTATCAGTTTTTGTGAACTAAAACACTTGTCGTTTTTCTAAATTTCACAAATTTCACAAAAAAGTGACATATCTGACTTTGATTTACTGCTCTCTGCTCTTCAAAATACAAAGAAAACATGATACATATCTTTGTCTTATCTGCAGTCTTTGAATTATGTACTATACATACAAGCAAAACAGCAGCTTGATAAATGCATTCAGATTAAGTTCACATAGTCTCTGCCTGGTTTGATCTAGCTAGTTCCTGAAGGACAAAGCATGAAAGTCACCCAACATTTGGAAGAAATATATAAGATGCTATAAGAGCATGTATATAGCCAGTATTCACATTCATGTATATAGCCAGTATTCAGTATTCAAAAGGTATTCACCTTTTGGACAAAGTGGTGCATATCAAGAGCATGGAATTACACATTTCTTTCTGACAGTTGTGTTATATTGAGCCAATGTATCATTCATTCATTCATTCATTCATCACTTTATCCTGGTCAGGGTTGCATTGGATTTGGAGTCTATCCTGAGAATACTGGGTGTGAGATGGGAATACATGCTGCACATTGACACCTAGAGGCAATTTAGGCAATGTTTTTTTGAGGTGGGAGGAAACCAGAGAACCTGGACGAAACCCACATGGACACAAGGAGAACATGCACAAATCCACACAGACAGTGACCTGAGGTCACGATAGAACCAGGGACCCTGTAGCTGTGAGGCAGCAATGCTACTTGCTGCACCATTTTTGGGGAAAAAAAAAAACCTCACAAAGAACCTTAGTATTCAAAGGTCTCAGTATTACAGCACATTGCCATCACATTGTGCCATGAAAGCATAAAAGAAAAGATGATTTTATGTTTTCATAGTGTTTCGTTTAAATAGTCCAATTTATTGGGAGCATACAGACCTATAGAGTCCATAGTTGGATCAGCAAAAGTTCTCCTAATTTGACTTATTTTGACTTATTTTGAATTATTGGTATGCCATAAACCAAAGGTCAGCTATTGCTCTTAGTAATAAATATTCCTTCATGCTGTTCTTATTCTTCTCTTACCGGGGATGAGCACCTGTCCATTTTCAAGGGGCTGTACGCTCTGAAACTACACTTCAATAAAAGCAAGGTAAAGATCCTTCTAACCCTGAGCTCTATGCTTTCTTATAAGAGGAATAAAATTGTTAGAGTGAAAGGTTTTCTGTCCTATTCTTTGCATTCTCCATCATTTGATTCAGATATCTGCTCCTGACAGCACTTACCCTTTTCACCCACATGAACAAGTAAGCGATTTACTATTCTTTTCTCTGCTGGGGTGAACTGAGAATGGTTCTTTTATTATTATTTTTTTTAGAGGATCGCAATCACCTTAGTAGGAGAACCAGATACAAATTGCAGGCATTTCAGTGACTCACTGGCTAATATCTCGTATCTTAGATTAGCAGTCTGGGATGGTATTGATCCTAAAGTATTTGACTTGTGTGTGACCAGACTATGAACCTGATGTACTAAGTTATTTGAAACAATTTTCAGACACAATTAGGCTGCATTTTAAGAAAAAACACCTGTGTGATAAGTACGAACCTAATGTGTGAGGCTAAACATGCCTACAATGAAGTGTTCCTTCCCCCGTAACAGTGCCACTGTTTGTATCCATATCTGTATCCCTATTCGGATTTAAACCCAGAGTGGGTGTGGAGTAAAGTGGAAGAGATTTTCTTCTTCTTTTTTTAACTAAATATTAAACCTACCGCTATGACCCTGGAAACTCTAGAAAAAACACTAGGGAAAAACACTTAGGTCAGTACAAAAAAGGTGGAAAAATAGGAAGTGGTTCTAGTCACATATTCTTTCAGAGGTACGAAGCTAAGGGTAATTCCTGGTGGCCAGTTTTGCATGTGATTTTGTCTGCCTCCTAAGCCAGGGTGCAAATTAGTGGTGGGTGGTTGCTCAGGCTAGTTTTCCCAGGGCACAGTTTTTCCTGGTTGTTTTTTATTCTCATAGATATTCCTTATTTATGACAAAATGTGTAACAACATGAGACCATTTTAGGGCTTTAGTGAAAGAACTACATATATGTTTTACTGCTGCTTGCTGATTTTGTCACAAAGACCTGGCAACCCTGGTCATAGAAGCTACATGACAAACATGCATATCATTTTTCTTGTTTCTACCAAAAAAATTTTTTAAATTTCAAAAACATGTTAAACAGGACATTTGTGCTACTGCCACATTTCTATATTGCAATGGACCCTCCAACAGAGACTTCTTTCTGTTACTGATCATAAACCTGCCCTTTAGTCCTGACGGCTCTGTTGATCACTACACCAATATGTGTTTAACACACAGCCCAGGTGCAGTTTGTGTGATAAGCTTCAGCCTTGGTTAATTGAGCATCAATGCCAGATACATTTTTGCATCATGTTCCATTTTGTGCTGTACCTTCTTACATACCCATCACAAAAAATCAAATGCTCAACCTGGATTTTCAGGACGTATCTTTCCTCTTTTTGTCAATGTGAGTGAGAGAGAGAGAGAGAGAGAGAGTCTGCTTTGACCCAGTGAACCTATAATGCGATTGCACTGCCATCAGACCATAGTGTGTGATGAGAGCTCATGCCTGACAGCTGCCCAGTGCTACTTTGTCACAGTAATTTGCTGCCATCAGAGGTGCTGAGCCAGAGAGCACCTGATTCATTGGCAGATAATTCAGACAGGGCAGTGGGGCTTACTTGTAATCTGGCCCTCCGGTGCATATCACAATAGTCTCACCTCAAAGGAAGAACAACATCCGCCACATGTAGCCACTATTACATCCACTACAGCTTTGTTGCCAGTTGTGCTATGAGAGAGAGAGAATGTGTGTAGGGACGTGTTAATGATATGACCTCTACAGTTTGGCGAAACTCGAATGCTGTTGTTATAAGAGAAGAACTTCTTTTCTGCATAGACAGAGTGCTTGTTGAGATGCTCCAGGTGCAGTGCTTGCTCTTGGGAGAAGGGCTATCAGGTTTGGTTGAAATTGACTTTTATTTTCATCTCTTCTAAGACAGTTCTGTCTTATCCAGCTACCCAGTCCTCCTCCCACTCGATTTCCGACTGGCTGTGTGAAAATTGCAATAAAATAAAAAATGTGAGCTGTGGTTAGAGACGGGGAGGCTAGAGGATAAGAGAGAAAGAGAGAAATAGATGATGAAGAAGGGTCGTACATGTAAAGAGGGAGAGAGGAAGCTGAGGCATAAAAGAGCAGACATGAAAGCAATATAAAGATTTCAAATATCAGTTTTAACTCAAGTGATTTAGTCTCTACTCTAAGGCAATAAGATCCTGAAGAAACAATTATGGGCAAGTTTATACCGATGAATAGACTTCAAGAAACACTGCCATTAATATTAACTAGCTCTGATCATTGTTATGTAAAAGTAAATGGCATGTAAATGATTTCTGCTCTGCTCTTGCTCTGTTTAGAACACAATACAACAGGTCACCAGGCTGCCAAGGACAGAAGGAACACATGATATCACTGTGCTGTCAAAAGCTGTTTGCAGCATGAGTTCATCTTCTGACAGACAACCATTACTACTAATAGAGTCTTCAAGCTTACAAGTCTACTTTGTTTCGATGTTCTGAAAGTGAAACTGCATTCTAACAGCCTAGATTCAATAAAGTCTATACAGCAGAGTTACTAACATTATGTGCCATTAGAAGCACTCTTTAAGCTTTAAAAGCTGATTGCCTTTATGGGAGTTTCTGTCTCAAAGTGCAAAATACTGGGTGGAGATTATTGTAATAAACTACCCATTTCGATTTATCAAGGCTGATAGTAATTACTGCCTTTGTGATCGTGGGTGCTATTTAAGTCTGTTGTAAAGCTAATGTTATTTAGGGACAAAGAGGGTTGGAGTTATTCTGGTACTAGCTATGCCCAAAGGCGACATTGATGCCTGCAGAGACAGTGTGTTCGAAAAGACATAGTATTAATATATTATCAATGACTGAAGATACCCTTTTGTGAACACATCTCCTGCCAAGTCATATTAAAATGAATATTTGGAACAAATACAAAAGAAAATGATATGCTGTCTCAAACCATGAAAGAGCCCTGCAACCCCTCCTTTGCTGTCCTTCACTTTTTGGCCTCAGGATGTTTCTTCCAGAACACTGTGGTTTCAGTTGCTGGAATGTCATGGTCAGGCTCCTTTGCTCCACTGCTCACAGTTTTGAGGTCACTTCTGCAGCGAGTTCAGAACCACATACAGCCCCAAATGACCTGGATGGACTTAATGAAATCAAACATAGATTTTTTCAGAATTGCACAGATTCTAAACATACTGGGTGCAATAGACTCTTATATTGATCCAACCATTTGATTGCTGACAGGATGTCATGCACAAAACGGGTTTGTACTGGCTAGAAGAAAATGTTGTCAGAAGGTTCAGTATTAGACAGTATTAGACAGGTTTTAAAAAGTTTATAAAAATAACATTCCTGCAGTATTTTGAAAACGTAATAATGGTTTGTCAGAAAGCTGCTCCCACAACATTCTCACTTAGACAAAAAGAGAATTTGTGCTTTCAACATGGAAAGGCAAACATAAAGCATGCTTGCAGGTCATGTTTAAGTAGTTAATGTTATAAGAACACTGTTGCTAGGAAACAGTGAAGTCTGGACATTTGAGCATTAGCTAAGTAATGACTGGGGCAATTAGACTAGCTAGCACCTAGATGTTAAGGCTTTTTATACAGACAATGTAAAGACATTGGAAACAAGACAAAACTTTAGGCAATGCCACAATTTCCCTCAGATGTAGTATTCATAAGATTATTAATATTAATAAGTAAATTAATAATTAATATTTCATTGTAATTACACAAACTGGAAAATTAACTTTGATGGGTTGCACTATACTGAGCCAACTGCTATCAGTAAACTGACATTGAAAGTAATAAATAACACAAGAGTGGGTCTTTGATATGGGATGATGGGGGACATGGTATAAATTCAGTTACTAATTTCAAGCATTTCTTTTTGTCTTTGTCTTTTCGTACAAAGAAAACGAGTAGGGGGAAGCCTTTTTTTATGCAGCAACTGGTGTCTTAATTTTTCTGGAGAATATTCACAAATGACAAGGTTACTTAAAACCAAGGTAAACTAAACATATGTGACAGTGTAGCAACTCAAAGCTGTAGACTTACCCTGGATTAAACAGCATAGACTAATCCTGCAGCCTAGCTCAAGGTAATGATAGCTTAGATTCTACATTCATACCAGCTATTTTCATACACTCTGTTTTTGGGATTCAAATTGTATTTACTAATGAAAGTGACTAAAGCTAGATTGTAACAGGAGTGGAACAGACATTGTGCCAAATGCAGTTTTTTTCTGTGTGCTCTCAGGAACTTCACCAAAATGCATATCTGTACTCTATTTAGCATTTCAAGCATATGTCAGAAAATCACTGGTTCCTTTTTGTCTCATTCAGGTTCTTTGTGTTAGCTCATCCATCCAAATAGTATTGAGATATCTTAGTAGATTTCCTCTCTCTTTGAACATGCACTAGCCCTATTTTACCACATTTTCATAACTGACTGAGACTGAGAGCTATTAAAATCCAATAACTTTCACTGTAAAGTATGTAAATCTTGTATTGACTGTGTATCTAGCTTTCAAGATAAACTAATTATTCTCACTAACTTTTCTCCCACAAAGGAAAGAAAAGCTTGTTGGTTATTCGTATCTAACAGAGTCGTCTAATATATGACTACAAGGGTTTTGAAAAGTGAATTGGATTCAATGATAAGTAAATCTCCATTGCTGATGTTGTTAGTACTTTCATATAAAAGGTAATGTTATTGGTAATGAAGCCTATAAAGGTGATGAAGCCTCTTAGAACAGTACCATGACATCTCTGTCATGTCAACATGACACCATGTTGCACACCATATGCAACTCCCACGTTCCTAGCCCACATAACTGCTAGTTACACACTTATTCCTGCTTAAATTCACCAGATTACTAATGGAAGTCAGCTAGTTAGCTAGCATTATATACATTGCTATGAAAGTGGTTCCTCCAAAGCATTGCCTTAGCTGGCTCTCTAAGTGATAGAAATGTATCTATGAAATGTATGATTTTATTATGTAAAGCCAGCCAGTCAAACAATTCAAAGCAATATACAGTATATATATAATAACAGAATATATAATATTCTGTTTTTGCCTCCAAAACTTGTCGTTACATTTTTTCAAACTATAGCATGCTTTCTCAGCTACATAAGACACTTATGGTAAGGCCATGGCTTAAATAATTATGTGTTTATTGGCTCTACATATAAACTATTTGCCCAAAGGTATGTGGACACCTGACCATCACACTAACATGTGCTTCCTGAACATCCTATTCCAGAGTTGGTTCCCCCTTTGATGCTGTAACAGCCTCCACTCTTCTGGGAAGGCTTTCCAGTAGATTTTGTGACATGGCTGTGGGGATTTGTGCTCATTCAGTAGCAAGACTATTAGTTAGGTCAGGCACTGATGTCAGGAGAGAAGGCCTGGACTGTATTTGGCGTTCCAATTCATCCCAAAGGTGTTCAGTAGGGTTGAGGTCATGGGTCTGTGTGGTCCACTCGAGTGCTTCCACACCAACCTTTGCAAACCATGCTTTTATGGAGTTCACTTAGAGACCTCTTAATGCTAATGCATACAAAGACATTCTAGACAATTGTTTGGGGAACTAAAAAGTTTGGGGAAGGCTTACATATGGGTATAATGGAGAGGTGACCACAAGTTTTGGCCATATAGTGTATTCCAGGTTATTTGTACTAGTAAGAAATAAAAGTATTGTCTATTGCACTTTTAAATAACCAAGACTTTCAGTAATACTTTGTGAAGTCTTGCTCCAGTATTGCCTCTAAGATTATCATTAGCCTTTATTATCTGCTTGTCTTGAGTTGGAACATTGCCTGCTTTAACTGATTTAGTCTTGTCTAGTTTATGCCTGTTTGCAGATTACCTGACCATTTGCCTGCCTCACATTTCCCAGTATTGTCTAGTCATTTGTTTTGTTTGCTAAATTGCTTTTAATAAAACCAGTAAACCTGCACTTTTGTCCATTTGACTGCTTCGTGACCCAGAATAATTTTTAATAGTTACAGTAAGAAGGGTGGTAATAGTGGAACATTTGTCCAAAATATAATTTGTAGAAATCTGAAGTAAACATATTGCAAATTGAATTACTGGCACAGCATAGAGTAATATATTGTAGGGGATACTGGGTCATCACTATCAATTGCTCCAATCAGCAACAAGCTACAGTGGTGGCACTCACTCTGCACATGCACAGTAGCATCCTCTGCCTGCCTGCCTGCCAAATAACAGTAAATTAATCAGAGCTCTAAAGAATCTATCACATATACATTACAGTACAGTACATATACATTACAGTACAGTTAAATTCTTTTCTTTGCATATCCCAGGTACTTGAGGTCAGCCATGATAAGGCACCCCTGGAGCAGAGAGGGTTAAGGGCCTTACTCAAGGGCCCAACACTGGCAACTTGGTGGTGCTGGAACCCCCAACCTTCTGGAACCTGCTTACCAATGGCTTACATCTTGTTGTAAACTCTCCATATTTACTCTGGTGAAGTCTTCTCTTGATTGTTGACTTTGACACAGATATGCCTGCCTCCTGGAGGGTGTTCTTGATCTGGACAACTGTTGTGAAGGGTTTTTCTTCACCAGGAAAATAATTCTTCTATCATCCATCAGTGTTGTTTTGCTTGCTTCACTGCCAGTGATAGTTTTTTGAACTTCATATTTAACAGCAACAGATTCCAAATGCAAGTGCCACACTCGAAATAATCTCTAGAGCTTTTATTCATTCACTTGTAAGTGAAATTATGAGGGAATAACACACACCAGGTAATTTTCCAAATACTTTTGTTTCCTTAAAAAGTGCTGTAATTCCTACACCATTCACCTGATTTGGATGTAAATACCTTAAAATGAATGCATATATATTGTTTAATTTCAACCTTGGCAGATAGCTAAAATAAGAATAACTTTGGCAATGTCCAAATATATGGATTTGACTGTATATCTTTTAATATTTACGTGAAAATGGTAATCATAAATTGTTATTATGAATAATTAACACACAAATGTACTTATTATATGTCAACAAATTAATCTTTGGAATATTTTACTCATTGGATTTACAAAACAAATGTGACAAATGTATTTGTCTATTATTAATATTTTGTTTAATTATGTGATGTAAGCCATAAGCAGTGTCGCACCAGAGTTTAGAGGAAATCCGCTCTGGTTAATTTTGCTGTCTACCATAATGACTCTACCTTGAAGGTGATGCCAGAAAGCAAAAAATCACATGCTGATTTGCCTCCTACCATGTTCATTAGTGTTAAAATGGATTAAAGGTGGGTATTAGTTCAGCAATGTTGTTGTTGTTTGCCCATGATGATTTGTGCATTATCTTGTATTTTTGTATCTCCACAGACAGGAGTAAAAAAATTCTATGTTCTAAAGCAGCTTGCTATCAGACATACAACTGATAGACTTCCTCCCAATAGCCATATCTGGAAAGTAAGGAAGTGCAACAGCATCCATTTTCATCAAGATAAAATCAACATTGGAAAATAACTAAAAATAAAGAAGAAAAATCACTGAGGAGGAAAACACCCTAACAGTGCGCAGAAGTGATTGGTTTTCAATGGGCTGCATTAATAATGCATAGGCAGACATCCCATTAGACTGTGTTTAAAAGAAATCAGATCCTGGCCTTGCTCCAGACCCATTAACTCATCTGGTCTGGCTGAAGACACTCTGATAATGGACTAATATTTACTGTTAAATAGCACTTAAAATACAGGTCTAGCCAGAATGTGATGATACCTAGAGAAAAAAAATGCCTGTTTTTTTTTTTCATTAGAAAGCAGCTGGTAATTAATTTCCCCTCATATGAGATGCTTCCAGCCTCATTCTTCACATGGAAAATAGGGCCATGTGACAGGCATGACATATGCTGAGATGGTGGAAATAAAGCCGAACCTATTTGCAAAGCAGAGCAAACCTGCATGCCTGGTGATAATAGAATCTATTTGCAAATCTATTTGGAACAGCCCTGCATACCTCGTGATAATAGAGGTACGTGCACAGGCATGGGTCTAGTCGACCCCAGGATGTAAGTTAATAAGGTCACATCAGTGAATGCACTATCTGAATATTTGGCTCACAAATTTTCCCCTGTTTATAATTGTATCGTGCTCCAAAAGGTTGTTGGCTATCAGGCTATATGGAAGGAGAGTATAGGAAGAGTGGATTATTCAAACCATCGTGCAAAAATCTATTCAGACAGGCTCACATAGCCTTGTTTAATGTGTTACCTGGCAAGAGAAATAATACTACTGAAAATTACATATCGATCATGCATCACAGGGATTTTGATCACTGGCTGGCTGTCTAATACAGCTTTTAATGTCAGCATCAGCCGAGGAATAAAGCACATGATATATTTCATCTGTCAGATTTCCTTGATAGGTTTAAATGTACACATAATGAGATTTATCTCTATTGCCCAGATCTTGCCTGTTTAAAGATCTGCTCTGAATCTCACAGTTATACACAGTAAGGACATCCAGAGAACAATTTAGCTAATAAATACAAAGGATGGAAAATGAATTGCTAGCACCTGGAGAAAAAAAAATAAAGGATAGGATCATTATCTGTTTAGACTGTTGGACAGGTGGGAACTGTAAGCCACTCGAGCAAGGTGTAAGGAATTGTGCTTTCTGGTCTAGATGCAATCAGGGGTTCTGATGAAGGGTTCACGCCACGGCCAGGGAAGCAGATCCAAAATTAAGCTGAACTGTTGCTCTAGGGAAATCTTATCTACTCTGCTCTCCACTTCACCAAGCCATGCACCACTCTGTGGCACAGACGGAGCTGCCCGCTTGCAGTGATGAACGAGCATGTTGACCCTCTGATAATTGCTCACTCAGGGGCAGAGAGGGGTCCATTAATCAAAATGAAAGCTCTGCTCCAGGCCTCTGCCTGACATGGCATGGTTCAAACCCACCACACCAACCACAGGCAGGACCAGAGGAAGCCAAGGGGCCTGGGGAACTTTGGGAGATGGTTTCTGTCAGTCTGGTGTTGTATCAGCCCTGGTGAATTAACACTACACTCCTGCCACAGGGCTTGAGTATCCTGCTTTTGTGTGACATTTCCAACCACTACAGCTTCTTTACCACAAATCTATTGGGACTGGGAGCTGTAAGTGGTAAGTGAGATACTGTGTGGGTTTGATGAGCAATGAATGGACCTCTGATGCACAATAATCAATCGTTATAAAAACACCATTGTGACGTCTTTATATAGGCCACAAAGTGCAGAGGTTGCTTTGTCTCTGGAGTCACAATTCATGACCTATCATAGTTAAAGCTTCCATTTGTTAAGCGTTGTCTTAACTCACATTTGATCCTATCACAGCTTTGAACTTATTTGTTTTCCCTTCCACTGTTATGTCCAGGAGTCATTTTGGCTCACAGAGTTCAAGGTCTTTTTTTCTGTCACACTCTGTCAGCACAGCAAAAGTAGCCAGCAGACAGTTTATTGGCATATTAACCAGTCTGGTGCCAGGCAGAGCACAGAGACAGGCTGTTCTCCTGCAATGTCCGGCCTTCTAGCTAAGATGAAACACAGTTGAGCCCTACGGGCACTCCAAAGAGAGGTACAGCTCTTGCATTTGCTCTATATGTTTCTGCTTGCCCGCAGAGATCCTGCCTCTCCTCCTCCTCAAAGGTTGGATGTTCTACAGCCCATGGAGGCTCTCATCTTTCATGTCAGAAAGAAACTGATCTTATTTGGCTGTCGGGCCAAAGGATCACACTGCAGCAGCCTGGACCAGTGCTGCCTCAAGAAACAAAATGCAGAGATAAAGTCGCAAAAAAAACAGAGATATGATGGAGAATTGATGGGAATTTCAATGGGGAAAGTCCCATAACCTTGAAAAATTCATTTATGAACATTATAACTATTATGTGCTCATGTGATGTATCCCTGCCTGACAAATGAGACATACATAATTAATGCAGAATTAAAGGATTATTAACTATTCTCCTTAACATTTATAAAATCCAGTTGATTCACTGTACTTTTCTAGGTTGCAGCTTCTTTTTTGATCTCATTTCATATTTCAGTCTGCAACTGCCAGCTGCTTCTCTAGCTTCTGTATTCTCATTGCATTTCTGCAACCAGTCTCAAGGTGCCCTGCCCAAAATATAGTTTGGAATGAGATTGGAAAATGCCCAAAATACTGGATTTACATGTCAGCCTGCAGATCGAAAATTCCTGTTCTGTTCATCATTTCTTTGTCATGCCTTTGTCAGGTAGCATTAGAGCAGATGGAGTGGGGGCTGGGTTGCAAACTATTGCATGGAGTAGGTGGGTGGTAGGTAATGGTAGGTGGTGGTGGTGGTGGTGGTAACAGGCGCTGCTGATTTATTCTGCCGAAATAGGCTCACCTAGAACAATACGTTCAAAACCCTAAGTTCTGCAGGGACGCACTCTGCTGAGCACGAATTCAGTAGTTTCACTGAGTGTCTTGATGTCAGAGCTCTGCACTATAGTGCTTTGAGGCTATCACATCATCTGCTGGATGATTGGGGAGGGGGAGTGCTATTGGTGGGGAAGACGAGAATTCAGAGTCATCTCCCCGCTGTCACAGTGGGTTGCACAGGCAGTGGTAATGACACAGAGAGAACATGACATTCCTGCAATTGCTATGGCAAGGGACAAGCTGAGGATGCTTGCTTTATGCTGTCACTCCCTCAAGCCAACCAGTGTCTGTGGAAGCACACAAGCTTTCCTTTTGAGTGCATTTTTTCCAATCCTCCTCTGCCCTCTACCTGACATAACCAGAAAAAGGAATAAAACAGAAGGCAAACAGATAAAGAAGCCCTCTGAGACGGAGAGCAGAAAACGATTTTTCATTCTCCCTTTGGAATCACAATAGTGGTTGCAGGCAGTTCTCTCTGTGCTATTTGCATTCACAGCCTACCTTTATCAGGCCCCTGTCGCAGTATCCGTAGCCAAAAAAAACCCTTATTGAACAGAAGCTTAATCGTATTGCAAGAAGACACACACACACGATTAGATGGCAATATTCAATATTCTTCTACTGACCATATCCAAATAAGAAGTAACAAGAAATCACCAGAGATACCACAGCACCTGTGCGGAACCCATGAAGGATTTTGCAGGTCGTAAGAGAGCACTTAAGCCCTGTTAAGCCTTTTGCAGAGTGATGTATGGATGCGGAAGACTCCGGATGCGGCCCTTGTCTTCTTGTGTCATTGACTAACAGCCACCTGACTTGGGCTCAGCACAGTGCCGGTGAGGAGGATTAGTCAGGAAGAGTGATGTCACATTCAAGGTGAAAACCAACACCTTGGCTCACTCTCATTCATCTCCCCCTTGGGGCTCACATCGGCACGGCACTCAATACAAATACACAGCTGCTATACAAATGTTGCCCTGCTGGGACCATGGCCCGTCCCAGTGCTGGTCCCTCACTGGCTGAAATGTTTTCTACACTCACTCACACACACACATTCACACAAATGTACATACACCATGGAAAACCCCAGATTTATCACAATTCCTGCAGCGATACCCAATCAGCGTTGGAGTAGTTTTGCATTCTTAATACAGCTTTCATTTTTATTGATTAACTAGAAAGCACAGTTTCACTGCATAAATATCTTAGCAAGCTTGTAATTGTATGATTGAATTGAATTGACTTTCCAGGAAGAAGCAACATCATGCCAGTATTCTGCCAGTAGAAAAATACAATACTATAGCTTGAGATTAGCAAAAACACCTAGAAATAGGTTTAATCATCTTATATTTGCTTCATTGTAATCTCAGTGAGAAATAGTAAATAAATTTGCCTGTATTCAAGCTATTTACATTTAAACTACATTTAAATTTTGATTTTTTTTTCAGCTTGTAATTCAGTTTGAATTTTAAATTATTTTACACATGTAGCAGTCTATTTAGTAGTAAATCAAGGCAATGTTTTTTAAAATATATATTCTATGTACACTATATAGCCAAAAGTTTGTGAACACCTGACCATTACACTCATATGTGGTTCTGCCCCAAACTGTTGCCACAAAGTTGGAAGTAAACAATTATGTAGGATGTCTTTGTAAACTGAAGATTTACAATTTTCTCTTCACTGGAATTAAGGAGCCCAAACCTGTTCCAGCATGACAGTGCCCCTGTGCACAAAGTGAGGCCGATAGTGGTCTATAGTTTGCCAAGTTTGGAGTGGAAGAACTCGAGTGGCCTGCACAGAACCCTGACCTCAACCCCACTGAACACCTTTGGGAT
>CM075015.1:10354295-10366313 GCA_037576675.1 Pangasius sanitwongsei | reverse complement strand
AATGTTTTACGCCGGATGCCCTTCCTGACACAACCCTCTCTATTTATCCGGGCTTGGGACCGGCACAGAAGTCACTGTACTGTGACCCCCATGGCTAGATTCAATTTCCTATTGAACATGATGTGGAATATTTCCAATATTTCATCTGGGTGAATGTGTGTGAGAACATTTACATTTTTCATAAACTATAATGGATGACTCATTGAAATGAATGTTTCACTCATGTGAAAAAAAAAATTGAGGTATTGTAATTATTATATTTCAAGGTAAAATGTAGTTCTGTTGGGCTGGGATAGGCATATTAAAACTATGTAAACATGTTACAAAATAATTCATAACTAACTCTGCAGGAACTATGCAGGAACTAAGCAGGAATGAATCAGTAGTTCTTCATTAATTCTTCACTTATCTTATTCCTATTAACTACTAAAAACTACTAGTTAATCACTCAGTAAGTGTGTTAGTAGGAGTTCACTATTAACTATGCAGTAATTCATTGAGTCTTAAGCAGAAATTACTAAGTCTTACCTTTCTCCTGCAGAACTACTAGTTAATTATGGCACTTTTATAAGAACTACTGATTAATTGCTGATCACACTGACATTAATTTCCACTAAAAAAGCCTTACCTTCCTCCTGTACTACTACTACCTTCCGTCCTGTAGAGCCACTACAGTAAGAGGAGCACAAGGTCAGAGTGTTGTGTTTATTTAGCCAGGCAAGGTCTAAAGAGAGAAATCAGCAACAATAACCTAAGTGGTTAAAGCTTTGAGTTACAAGTCAGAGGTCATTTGATCAAATTCCAGCACCACCAAACTGCCATGGTTGGGTCCCAGAGCAAGACCCTTAAGCTGAGCTGTATCCTGCAGAAATCCAGAAATTGTATCCTCGAGAAAATGTACCGGATTATGTGTTATTTTATACTATGTAAGATATTACATTACTTTACTGTAAATAGGTTTTACAGTTGGCATGTTGCCAGTAAATTACTGTAAAATTTACAACAATTTTTGCAGTACTTAAAGGTCTGTGTTTGCTGGTTAGAGATGACTAGCTAGAGAAATTAGTCCTGGTGCGACGATCCTTCAAAACAAAACAATAACCAACCAAGCTGACATTAGTTTGGTAGGCTATATTTGTAACACTTCCCCTCTATGGCGTTACTCTGTAGCACACACAGACAGCACATGCATACCCTATATGCCTGAAACACTTTGGTGTGTACTTCAGAATTTTTGTTAGTGCTGGTGCTTCTAGCTTTCTGAAATGGGAACACCAGTGCTACAAGACAAAATCTGATTTTTAGCCCTGCATTAAAATTAATTAATTAATTACTAACCAAAAATTGCTCACTGACTAAAAGTCAGTGCTTTATCAAAGAAATTATTAAACTATATAGAAATGAGTTTCACTTTTAGCATATTGTTTCTATTTCTTATTAATATGTATAAAAAAAAAAAAAAAAAGGTTATATATGGTTACATATTTCGTATTTATGTGCGGCATTTTAAGTTGGACCCAATGTAGCCTTATATCTTAACACTAGTTGATGCACTTACATTTGTTATTTTGCACAAATGTAGCCACTTTAAAGCAAATTCTCAGGCTGATTTTTGTTTCCAGTCCACTCCTGGAACTGACTATAAATGATGACAGTGATGTTTGTTATGAACCCATAACAGGCTGAGAGTGGGTAGAGGGGATAACCTGATCCAAAGTCTAAATTCCACATGAAGTTAGGAATAACTGTAATGGATTTGATGGATTAGGAAGTCACATGGTCCATTTTAAAGGATTATCTGCAATTACATCACTTTGGATTTAGTAAATGTAAAGCTAGCTGCTCAAACCAAAAATATATTTGAATGAAGGCAGTAGTGTCTCACTGATTATGCTAAATTATGATGTGTTCCTCACAGCAAAAACAAAGTGGTGTTAAGATGTCTGTAATGAGTTTGTTGAGATTGTTGTATTTCAATTTGTTTCAATTTCTGAGTGCTTACTTGAACATAAGCTAAGCCTTTCTGCTGTGCTACAGACATTTTCTACTTTTTTGAGACAACTGGAGTTTATTCCACTAGGAAAACTGTCTGTTTAATTAACCAGCTTCTTTTCAGCCCATTGATTTACATTGTTAGCCAATTTAATTATACAATTCATTGCATTTTAAATGCCTATAGACCATGCTTAAAATTCAAGAATCAAAGGCAGTTGAATAATATGTGCTGCTCTGTAAACAGCCATGGCTGCTGAGCCATTAGAATTAAATCTGATGCTAATATCTTTCCTTTTCTCTTTACTGTTCTCAACGCCTGTCCTCTGCAATACATGTCAGATGTGTGATTTTTCAGGTCTATTTTACTGGTCTGCTGGTGTGTCTTTTCCGCCATGCAGATAAAAAGCAGATTCTGAATTTTTGCTATATGTGATTGGCAGTGCTATTGTCGATAATGGCAAGAGTAGCACCTGAAGGATGGTGGAAGCGCTCCGTTCAAGCACAGTAAAAGATGTCATGGTCAAAAGTTAAATGTAACCACTGGCAAGCACAAATTATCAATGAAGATCCTGAAATGCATTAGTTCTGCTGCCAGCACTTTAAAGATAGGGGCCTTGGCATTCACTGAATGTATTATTTTTGTAATAATATTTAAGCAGGCAGCTCAAGGATTACCGAATAGACACATACCACAGCTCTGGGATCTTGAAGTAGTGAATGCAATGTCATAAAGAGAACAGTGTTTTGAGAAATACCAGGATTTTATCTAGGTTGTTTATTCCTTCTATTTGTGCCGCTTACCTTCACGTTCTTTCTCTATGCTGGAAACAGAAATCACAGCACTCTGGATGAATGTACTGACTGTAAACTACCATTTTCCCTTCACACAGAAATCACACAGGAGATGAAATAATCATGACATTAAAGCAAACCCTTGGAGAGCACATGCCTTTCTGTTATACAGTATGTTTCCACCTTTTTGCATTAAACCAAGCATGCAAAAAGTATACCCTATCTCAACTGTCACTCTTGCCTTCCCCAGTGTCTTTGAAAATCCAATATATGCATTAAAGTATTTATTGCTCATAAGAGACTTCTTCGGGACCTGGCTTTGTTTGGCCCTCTTTCCATCACATTACAAGATCAATACAAGAGCAGCACGACTATCACCATAAAACCACTGCTTGCAATAACTGGATTGGTTCCGCAGGCCTATGTTTGGCCATTGGAGTTCACACTGCTACCATAATCTCGTTTGTTGCAATCATATAAATTTCAAGCTACTGAGTCGGCGCAGCTAGAGGGAAATAAAAGAAAGTCAAGGTAGATTCCTGATATTACCATCATCCTTTTCTGCTATTCGACATGCAGGACTTCTCATTTACGACACAGGGCCATTACACAGTTTAACGGCCCATTGCGCTGAAACATTGCAGCCACTGTAGAATCTCTAAAATTGCTGACAACACATACACAGTGTTCCTACCATTCACACATTCAGCATTTTGAATGTATAAAAATGGTTCAGGGCCATGATTTTATATCCCTACACACAGTGCATTGTATACCACTACATATTCTGAAAGGAATCCAATGCTACAATTGTCTTGTTTCTTACAGAAAACAGATTGCTACATTGAAAGAGGACAAAATGCATGATCAATACTTTGATGACAGATACTATAGGCAGCACTCGAAAGGAAAAGAGGAAAGTAATGAATTTACCAGCTCAGGGAAGCAACAAGCCAGGAACAGACTCTGACAGAAAGTCAAACATTTCCTCTGAGGATTTTACAGTTATATAGCATGTTTGCCAAGTAATTACGAAAACTGGCTCTGGCACAACAGAAATAGCAAGGTAGAGAGGTACAATTAAAAAGGCAGTCTCACATTTGCAGAGAGCTGTCCAAATATCATTTGGATTAATTCACAAGTAATTTTAAAAAGGAGAACAAGCGGGAAAAAAGCACATATGGACATATGACCATATAAAAAAGAGCACATATGACCAAAAAAAATTCCACATTTTGACAGCGCTACTCAAAAGAGTGAAATCTGAATTCTCTGTAGCTGTCTAGCCCATAAATGAACTAACACAGCAGAGGATAGCAGCTTGGTTTGAACAAAGCGCTCTGATTCAGAGACACTAGAGGAGTACGCTGTAACAGCATTTATACTTTAATACAGCTTTGGGGAACAGTGAGTGTTTGAAAGTGCATGTGTACATCTTCATTTATATTTATAGGTTTAAGCCACACACCATACCTCAAAAGGATTTAAGTCTCAAAGAAAAAGCAACGGAAAGTCTTTACTATAGCAATGTATTTTCCAACAAGAAAAGCATAGCAAGAGCAAACATTTGAAGAACAGTATATAACACCAAATGTGATGGCATATGACTCAGTCAAGTGACTTTTTCTTTCAGCACAACATGCACTTTAATCAGTCATAGTGACCTTGGTGAAAATGCCTGGGATTCAGATTTGAATCAGTTAGACAAAGAAATACAAATGCAATCAGCTCCACAGGAGATATGACCTGGGGTGAAAAACCTGCAGAGAAACAGTATGTAAGTAAAAGTGTGCTGTGTCAGAATCATACTCAATTAAAAGTAGAAGCATGGAGGTAAAATTCTACTTGAGTGAATGTTAGAAATTTAAACATAATCAAGTATCAAATATATTTGACTGATGAAAAAGCTAACTACAAATTCATTATACCCGTTCTTGCATGACTGGCTAGTTCGCTAAACAATTAGCCAAAAGGAAAATATGCTGCTAACTCAAACAAACCTGATTAGCTAATGTTTAAAAATCCTTTTGAAATGAATGTTAAGGCACATTAGCAATGAAAACAAAACTTAACTAACTAGCAAATTTAACATCTAATTTCTAATGTACAAAAATCAACTAGCAAGTTTATTTAGCAAACTACTGTACAAAACTTAACCAGCTATCTAATTTAACTACCTAAATTTCAAAACTAGTGAATTTGCCAAAATTAACGTTAACTCAGTATACTTGAAATTTTGAAAGTGCCTATTTCATTTTTAGGTGGGAGGCAAATAAGACACCACATCCTCGATGAATCTGTAACTCCAGCAAAAGACAAAACACTAAGAAAAAGAATAGGAAAATAAAAACTCATAGTGTTTGAGATTTGTAACAAGCACTTTATAGGTCAAAATGAAAACATTGGGAGTAAAAAGAATTTTTTTTTTTTGTTTTTTCCTAAAAAAATTTTTAAAGCACAAATCTTCCAAAATAGTACTTAAGTACTGTATTTACAAGTACAATTTAAAAAAGGTACAACTACTTAAGCATTTTACACCTGTGAATATGACATAAAGGCAAAAGAATATGTTACTCATAGTCTCCTTTTATAATTAGAGAAAAAGTAAAACCCATTAATGTATAAAAGTAAAGGGATACAGTCAGATCCATAAGTATTTGGACAGTGACACATAGTTTTGCCTCTGTACACCACCACAATGGATTTGAAATGAAGCAATCGGGATCTGATTGAAGTGTAGACTTTCAGCTTTAATTCAATGGGTTTAATAAAAATGTTGCATTGACCATTTAGGTTTTTTTTTTTTTTTTTACCATTTTTTTACATAGTACCTCCATTTTCACAGGCTCAAAAGTAATTGGACAATTGACTGATAAGCAGTTTCATGGCCAGGTGTGGCCTGTTTCATTGTTATTTCATGACAAATTAAGGAGATAAAAGGTCTAGAGTTGATTCCAAGTGTTGAATTTACATTTGGTAGCTGTTCATGAGAACTCTCACTATGCGGTCCAAAGAGGTGTCGATGCAAGTGAAAGAGGCCATCATTAGGCTGAAAAAACAGAACAAACCTATCAGAGATATAGCAGAAACTTTAGGCTTGGCTGATATAACTTACCCTGAGGATATGATTGCAATGAGCAATTGCTTTAAATTGGACTGCTCTACAGTCTTACTGTGAACATCAACATCCATCAGCAGGTGATAAAAAAAAAACCTGGGTTTGATGGAACATGCAACTCTCCACTCCTCAGTGATGCAGTTTTGAGCCAGTTGTGTCCATTGGAGACATGCTTTTCTCATTCATCGTTGACAATATCAGCACCTGACATGGTATTTGACTACTGTAGCCCAATTATGACAAAAAATGGTTGTATTCTGAGATGATCTACACATTCATGTTTAATTTGGATATGATTATGGATTAGCTTATGTCATTGTCACTGATGTAAATGAATGGCTTCTGTCTCACACTGTTATCAAGAAATAAAAAAGAAAATTAAAATGTAATGTAAATTCTGTATAAAAGGTATCATTGGAGGAATGGTTGTCCAAATATATACATTTTGAAGCAGGAGGGAAAATAAAATAAATAGTAGTTTTAAAATGAAAGGAAGTTTGAGGTGCAACACAAGTCTAATGACTTTAATGGTGTAGAACAGCTGCTGATATCTACTTTATTTATTATGATGGAACGAGTGACAATAAACTTAAGACTGGAATCACATACAAAGCATCTTCCATGTCTTTGTTAAATTAATATGAATGATTGTGACTGATATAGTTGTATTACACTCTATTTATATGTATGAGGTCACAAGAAAAGATATTAACACAAACTCCACCTCCAGCCCTAACCTTAACCTTTGTAACTGTTTATACAAAATGAGCTGTGGAAATTGTTAAACATTTCTGTGCTCTTAAGTAACAAAAATTATAATCACTTAGATTCTCAAATCTGATTGATCAGAAGTTGTTGATTAATTTTCTATAACAGCAGCTCTATCAACAGTGCCAGATACAAGGTTTATAATAATACACTTAATCTAACATTGTTTCTGTAGTAACATCTACAGAATATTATTTTTATAGCAAGAACTCCTTCACAGCAACTTGTATGGTGGATGATCTACATACATAATTTGTAATGAATAAAAAAAAAATACGTGTTGTTATTTAACAAAGAAAAATATATTATCTCTGATATGGTGGAGGTTTCTCAAAGTAGATGTTTGTATAACATTTACGGAAGGTGTCTCCAGTGTCAGAGCGTTGTAACTAACTTGCATCACGGGCATTTCACAACATTAAATGTAACTATAAATGGTAAAAAGTATGACGTGACATGACATTCATTAACATATTAATCATTGTAATTGCAATTGTAATTTCTGTGTTATAAGAGGAATAAAACACTTTGTTGTTTTTGAAAAATAATCGATTTTGCTTCACACCAGCCCATAGTGGACTATTTTCCTGTAACAGGATGTTTCATTCTGATTATTCCTTACAGAACACATAAGATTTAGGTACTTGAGTTAGCTCAAAATATTTCCAATGCATGTGAGATGCGCCCTCATTTGAATAAAAAGATAAAAAGATAAATAACATTTAAAAAAAATTAATAATACTAGCTCATTCAGGTTAATGATCCATGTTATCCATCAATGATCCAACTTATATATGTATATCAATGACCCATATAAGACTGGGCTTTTTGTTTCTGAAGGTTATATAACTGGATAATGCAGTCCATTCAACCTAATATATGCATCCCCTAGAAGGTGCTTCGCAAGTCAAGGACAGAGAGGGACACTGTAGGGGATCACCAACCAATATCTGAAATTCAGTGGGATCATGTCCACAATATTACTGTGATGACCTGTGACCTTGAAAGCAGACAAAGCTGATGACTTCAGCTCTGACCTTCTTATCACATACTTTTTCTTCACAACAGTTTATAAATGAAAAAGGAAAAACACATGGAAAAAACACATATGTGTACAAAAACATATACAGAGGCATGTGTTTTCAAATGTGCAGTAATAGGGAAGAAATCTTTTTCCACTGATGTCATGGATGAATTATAACCAAGGAAATATTTGTTTGTAGGTTTATGATTTAGTGAGTGCAAAACTAAATACAATAAATAACCCATGTGCTAAAGAATAAATTTTTGATATCCAGTGTCAGAAATGCATTAATAATTAAAATTCACTTAAAAAGTTAGGTTTATGCAACCTTTTAAAATTTCAGAGGGAAAGTAGATCTCCATGTCCCATTGCCACACGGTGCAAGATACTGGTTCACGTATACTATAATTTAGGAATAGTATTACCGTGGTCATAATCATTTGAACTGCCTGTTTTGTCCAGCAGATGTCAACCTTGAACAACCTTGTCCAAGGGGTCAGCACCCATAATTAATCTGATGTCCTGCCTAGGCATTCCTGATGACCATATACTTCAGGGACTAAGTATGTTTAAATGATCTACCATGAGTCATGCAGAAAGTTTTCCACTAGAGAAAGATGAGTTTATGAAGAGGAACTGGGTCAATTTTACAGACTTTGATTTTCCCACTCTGTTGGTTGTAATTTTGTATTATTAGCTTTTGTTGACTTGCGCTCAAATCTCATTGCTTTGGCTCCAGATGCCTGGGTTTTTATTTCACTTCCAAGCTCATCTGTCACTCAGCATGACTGTACTCCGAACCTGTGGGAGATTTCATCTCCATTCTTGAGGTGAGCACACATTTCAGCTTTCACTGGATTATTAATTATTAATCGCACAACCCTGCTTCTTGGTTATAGCTTTAATGTTAATGCACTATAGTACCTTCCTACCCAAAATGCTGTATTTTTTCATACTTACTTAACTGCACAGAAGCAAATGTTGGTGCATGTTGGGCCATGATGCCAAAGTGACATCCCTGATGTAATAAATTGCCTGTAATTATGGCAGCATGTGAGCTGGGATGAATTATAGTCTTGAAAAGGTTCTTTTTTAAAAGAAAACAGTCAATACATGTATACTGTAATATCAGAAGACAGCATGAGTGGAAAGAGGATGAAATGCAGAATATGGAGTGGATGTGCAGTTTATGCTACAGTCAAATACTCAAGTACATTTTTATTGTTGTATCTTTGTATTGTGGGATGAAATAGACAGCCATGTCTGCAGGCCCATGGGACTATATACTAGACAAAAACAGGAACACTGCGCAAAGGAACGGGCTACAAAAATGCAAACAGTGTGACAAGTGTAAGATGAGAATGAGTGCAAGGAGAAAGGTAATATGGGTTGACCTGATAGAGGTCAAATGGATTTTAAATAACATGATCAGTACCCTGTTCATTTTATATGAAGGTCAGTTCATTTATTTATACACATTCTGTTCTTTGATAACATGCCTAAAGGCAGCATTTCAGTCTCTCTAGCAATGAGAGCTCCATATCTGTGAGACAGCCTACGGGATGGATTTTGATATGGCCTAATACCCTGATCCGCTGAGACTCGACGTGACCTGGATACAATAAATCGGTCTTTTGCGATGCAATCTCACACCTTTAAAACTTGTACTGTATTTCAAATATGCTAGACTTACTGCATGGCTATGCTCCACATTTAAAAAATCAGGTTTTATGAACTCCTAGAATATTTATAAAAGCGCAGCTATGCTTAGATAAGCACTGTATGATTGAACTGAACACTTTATGTGTTCATCCAAATCTGAAAATGTCTGAACAGGGGTAAAGCCATAAAGATAGCACATGGAGGTAGTCGCCACCCTTGAAATAAACTTTGTTACCCCAATTCTTGCCTCAAATTGCATCTCTGACAGAGCTATTATTCTTATGCAATTCATGCATAATTAATGAATCATATGAAACTCATGTTAATACAAATGACTGCTGGTTCTTTGACCAGGTCCCTTGAGTGTTAGAAAGTACTGAGCAATAATAAAAGCAATGCCTAATGGTATAACACAGATATTAATTTATTCATTCATTCATATTAAGTATCAGCTTTATCCTGGTCATGGTCATGGGGGATCAAGAGCCTATCCCCTTGAACACTAGGTGTGAGGTATGAATACACATTGGATGGCACACCAGTCCATCGAAGGGCACCACACACACACACACACATTCAGACCTAGGAGCAAATTTAGCATATCCGGTAGTGATGTCAATTCCGGATCTTTTCAGTGAGTCAGATTATTTGGCTCAGCTCACCGATACGAGTCGACTCTTTCGGCTCCCATATGGCTTGGTTAGAGAAAGAAACAAGATTTTGACCAGTGAATGCTCTTCTTTGTTTGATTAAATTCCTACTCTACTTTCTAACGAACAAAACATCATTACTTTCACTGCAGTTTATAAAATCTATTTAAATAATCGGCAAAACAGCAAGGCATTACAAAAGTGCATTGACAGATACAGTAAGCATTAAGCTTTGCATTAAGGTTATTGTTTGTGTTGTGTCTGTGCTTTATCAAGAAGATTCATTTCCATTTATCTTCATAACTGATCTTCTAATACCCTTGTGTACATGCAGTGCATCTGTACAGAGAGGCACACACACGACTCAATATTCACTAATAGCTCAGATATTTAAAAAGGTTTCAATGGCATTGGGATTCAAATGACTCATATATGCGAATCGACTCACCTACTAGAGCCGACTCGACACCTCAGCAGGAGTTAGTCAGTTAGTAGTCAATTCTCTGCGTCTGGGTCAAACTTTCTTCAAAACAATTTCTTGAATAAAATCATGGATATAACACTGCAAGACATGGATATGAACAAATCATTACCATTCTTTTTTAATAATAATGATTAAAGAGTTGTCCAACATGCGCTTCCTCTTGCGCATGCGCGTTAGAATCGGCCACGGGACGCGCGCGGAGCAGGAGAGTGGTCCTGAGCCAAGTTGACAGAGCGGCGAGCAGTCTTTAAACAAGCGCGCTGAGTAGTCATGGGATAACGGATGTAGTCCGAGTCTAGTTGCTCTAGGTATTATGTTAAAAAGAGGAAATGCGTTTAGGCAGCGTTTCCCACTGCTTTGATACACCCGAGAGCATACTTTCCCGTTTTTTTCATTTTAATTCGTTTAAAAGTGGACAGTGAGGATTTGTTTGGTCAGGATGGCGTCCTCTCGACAAGACTACGTCGCCCCGTGGTGGACTTACTGGTTTCACAACTTCCCACACGTTAATTTTCATTTCCAAGCAGTTGATAGTGCCTTTAAACCGGGGGAAGTAAACTACCAGCAGGTCAGTTTAATGTTTATTTACTTCACATATTAATTAAAGGTATGGTGAATGGGACAGAGTTAGCTAAGTGGCTATTTTTCAGTAAAATGAAACGAGCTCTGGTTTCACTGTGTCTCAGGAGAGCGCGAGCGCGTGACTGCTTTGCCTCAGTAAGTGGGCTTTCAGGCCAGCGCGAGGCGTTCGAACTTTTTTTGTAACATAAAAATAGCTTCACGTGCGTTCTTACTATTTTTGTTGAAAAGTAAGGACAACGACATCATTTCCTTTACTTGGGTTTTTTTTTTAAATATTGGAAAACGTGGACATTTCGAAGAAAAGGAGTTCTGCAGCTTCACTGTTCATTTAAACACATTCATTAAAATATAAGGAGAAACATTACAGATGGACTTTTTTTTTCTCAATTTCTTACAAGTTTTTTTCTTGCATTGGAACATTTATGCAAATCAGGCTTCGTCTTGTTAAATACGCATACATCTGCATACTTAATAAAACCAAATATCTAGTATTTGGATGATGTTGGAATTAAAATATATCTTTTACTGTGAAGATACACTTCAGAGTCTTTTACAGAAAAGTTTGATGGAATATAATTTCTTCATTGTTCATCTAACAAAACACGATGTATATTTTCAGTATAAAATGTAATGTAAATCCAGCTAGAATCAATATTTTGGGGAATTACTCTGTAAAAGGTCTCGAATAGGAATAGGAATGGAGGTGTAACATTTCATGAATTCAGGTCATCTAGAAGGATTTTTGGTTATGAACATATTTGGTACAGTATATACAGTATTTGGACATAATTGTAAATACAACCATAATTTTAATACATGGATGAAAATCCTTTGCAGTCAATGACTGCCTGAAGTCTGGAGCCCAAGTTATCAAAACTCAAATTCTGAGTTTCCTCCCTGGAGATGCTTTGCCAGGCCTTCACTGCAGCCACCTTCAGTTGCT
>CM075015.1:10341988-10352430 GCA_037576675.1 Pangasius sanitwongsei | reverse complement strand
GAATGGGATGGCACTTAAGTTCATATGTGAGTCAAGGCAGGTGACCGAATACTTTTGGTAATATAGTGTATATATTAATTTGTTATCATTTCTATAGTAACAGCTCATTCACAGGACTTGCATGGCAGACACTACATTATCTAAGACTAATAATAAAATGATATGTAGTTATTTAATAAATAAAAATGTATAGTCCTTAATATGGTGTAGCTTTCTGTTAGGAGATATTTATTTAACATTTATGGTTTCTCTATAACGTGACAAGGTACCGATTTTTTGTGTTATTAATTTCAAGAAAGAGAGGAAAAAAGAACCTGGTGAGGGAACAGCTGTTTATAGCTGTTATAACATAAATGTTAACAGGAACTAACTTTTCTCGTGGATGTTGCACAACATTAAATGTGACTATGAATGGTTAAAATGCATGACATATCATATACTAATGCATAAAAGACTGTAATTTTGGCAAATTTGGCAAATAGTCTTCCTGTCCTGTTTTGGACAGGCTTGAGTTGTTTTTGTTAAAGTATCAGTAATATTTTTCCCACTTCTGCATGCAAGTTACTTTTACAGTCTGAATGCAGGCATGGGTAGAAAATCTGTAATTTGACAGAAACCTCGTAACTATATAAAGCGGAGCACTATATAAAACATTCTAGTATCATGAATTAGTGAATGTAGTGAGTGGTAATTAGTTGGCAGTAAGGTTTATAACCGCAAGTCTTTGGGTGGTTTTCATCTTTGTTATGCTCTTTCTCTATATATTGTCTGTCTGTGGATTGGTGTTTGTGTGTCCATTTTTGCCCATATCTCTCTGTAAAGGTGTTGTTTTGATAGGTTTCAGTGTGCTGTCATCATACCCCTTTCCCACTCACATACTCTGATTCTTGTAACCATGTAGGTAAAGTAGATACTTGAAGAGAAAGGAGCTATCAGACTGTAAGGGCATTTAACATTGTATTGGAGCTGAAAATTGCTCCCACATCAGTGCACTGAAGCTGTGAAAGAAATTCAATAGCATTAGTTCCTTTTTAGAGCAACTCGGTGATTTATACTATATTATACTACAATCAATTCCATTTTTGGCAGTCTGCAGGCTTGAATTCAAACCCTTTGTCTTTATGCTTGAATGTGATGATGTTATTGTCAGTCTGATATTTTAAGATATTTCTACAATATACACAGAAGGGATGGAGCAAAACAAGTTACTTTTATTCCTCAAACACTAAAAAAATTATTTTTCTACAGTAAAATTAATTTAATCTTTACCAAATTGTCTTAAAACATGACTTCAGTTCCACTTCAAGGATTGTTTACTCATTTAATTTATTTGTATTAATTACCAAAGTAAGTAACTGAAATGAACATCACAAGAGAACAGAAAGCCTTTCATTTTTAATTATCTCTTAGTCTCTTAATTGTTTTCAATTAGACGCACACAGACAGTAACTCGAGCTCAGGACCAAACCAGGCATTCTGGAGCTGGGAGGAGGCAATGCTACCCACTGCACCAAAAAACATAGTATCAGTAATCAGCCAATCATGTGTTTTTAACCTGTGCCCACTGTAGCCTCAAATTCCCTTTCCTGGACGACAGGAGTAGAATCTGATGTGGTCTTCTGCTGGTGTAGCCTGTGTGCCCCAAGGTTTGGCATGTTGTGCATTCTGAGATGCTTTTCTGCTCCCCACAGTTGTAAAGAGTGATTATATGAGTTACTATAGCTTTCCGTCAGCTCAGACTAATCTGGTTCCTATGAAAGTGGCAGGTGGGTGTAAATAAGATACAGAACCCCGCTCATAACATCGCTTGTTGCTAAAACTGATGCGAGCCCACAGCTTAGTAAAAGATAGTAACAAGGACATTTAATTGTGCCCAATGATCTCATTCCCAAGTGTTAATAAGTTATAGCCATGCACTGTTTTTGTTAAGAAGGGATGTCACCAGTGAAGCATCACAAAAGGTAACTGTGTTATATTTATTCTGATTTACACACAGCATGTCTTCTAAGAGCATAAACCTGGCCTCTGATAACAATAGGGTAAATAGCTAAATATAGGTGTCGGGTGCATGTCAGGGTGTTTCGGATTTCCAGCATCACAGTCATGTTGTCGAGTCTAGGACCACAAAGTGTCCTTTGAAAATGTTACTCTGCAAGTATGCTGTTTCATTGAATTTTTTTCTTAATGCTATTCAGTTCAGTTCAATTTTATTTATATAGGATGTTTAACAATGGAAATTGTCAAAAATCTGGATATATACAATATGGACAATGGTTTGTGGACACCTGACCATCACACCCATATGTGGGTCTTCCCCAAACTGTTGCTACAAAGTTGGAAGCACACAATTATATAGAATGTCTTAGTATGATGTAGCATTACAGTTTCCTTTTCACTGGAACTGAGGGGCCCAACCAATTCCAGCATGACAGTGCTCCCTGTGCACAAAACGAGATCCATGAAGACATGGTTCACCAAGGTTGGAGTGGAAGAACTTGAGTGGCCTGCACAGAGCCCTGATCTCAACCACACTGAACAACTTTGGGATGAACAGAGACCTTGTCTTTCTGGAGACTGCACCCCAGGCCTCCTCGCCCAACATCTGTCTGACCTCACTAATGCTGTTTTGGCTGAATGAGCACAAATCCCCACAGCCATGCTTCAAAATCTAGTGGAAGCCTTTCCATAAGAGTGGAAGTTCTTACAACAGCAAAGGGGGACTAAATCTGGAATGGGATGTTCAACAATCACATATGGGTGTGATGGTAAAGGTGTCCACAAACCTTTGGCAATATAGTAAAGATTTAGATCCCTAATGAACAAGCCATCTCCGGCCTATCACCTCTGACAGTGGCAAGGAAAAACTCCTTGAGACAGCATGAAGAAGAAACCTTGAGAGGAACCAGCCTGAAAAGAGAACCCATCCTCTTCTGGGTGACAATGGATAGTGGAATTATGAGTTATTACTCATCCATAACTGTCATCTGTGTTATTAAAAACTGCACTATGATCAAACAACACACTCATGGAGACACAACCCTGAACAGAGGCCTGTAATAGGTTATTTTACCATTTTAAACTGTGCTGTCTCTGGAGTGAGCCTAGCTGCTGTGCTACAACCATTTCTAGATCTCGGAGGTAAAGGGGAGGTTTGACAGTCCCAAAACGCCTATATTTTGACAGCTGACAAGGGTCAAAGTCAAGTTTTTTAATCAGTGGTTTGATAACTGCTAATTTAAAGGATTTAGGTACATAGTCTGTGCTTCTGTGGATAGCTCTCAAAGTTTGAGTGCCAGTGATACAGCCATTGTACCCCTTTGTGAAATTTATTCTGATCAGAAAATGCACCATGTTCTGCTGTCAAAATGAATGTAATGACTAAAACCATCAGGCAGACATGATGCCTCTTTATGAGATTTAGTGTTGAATGTTGTAAGCAGCTTGGCAATCAGCTTGTTACGTACTCTGACCAAAACTAAGAAAATGTTTTAGAATGCATTTTTTATGGGTCCAAACTAAAAAAGCTTAACCAGGTAAGTAAGAAAATATTTGTTCAAAATGTGCGTGCCATTTGCAAAACTCTCAAAATATCAAGGTGTTGGAACAATTTTGCAAGAGAGTCTATTTCCAGGATCAGCAGAGTTTTTTATTCTATTATGCAACCTGAGCTGCTTTATTAGTGCTGCTGTTAGCCAGTGTAATAGCAGGAGTCTGATGTAATTGACATTAGAGGAATTCACAGCCCTGTATAAAAGACTGCTATTCAGATGTGCTATCACTTGGTAATTGTTTTATGCTTTAGTCTGCTCGAATGGATACTGTGGCTGCAGGCTCCTAATCAGAGGTTTCTCCTCGCTTATTTTCTCAGTTCTCTTCATCACTCTGTCTTTTGTGCACCTCTCCTTCAGGGGGTAGTAACTCAGATGTCACAAGACTGGAGAACTATTTTACTTCGCTCATGTTATCACATGACTCTCCATTCTGAGTGATCCTCTGATAATGTCTCATTTGCCTCAGTCCATATGGGTTTCCACGCTATTGTGCAAGTGCTCTATTCATCCTTATTCCCTCGTTACTCAAAACCATATACAGGCTCAAAATCACACACGCACACACTTGCAGCACATGTCACATGTAACCTGTTAAATATATCATATATTTTTTTATATCTTCTCAAGCAGCTGTTAACTTTGTGTGTGTGTGTATGTGTGTGTGCCTCTTTTTTTGTAGTCTCTGATCTTTCTGGCCTGCATGGCAGCAACGGGCCTGGGCTTGAGCCTGTTGCTGCTGGGCATCTATTTAAGCTGTCTGTGCTTCTGGCGTAGGGAAGAGGCCGAGGAGACCAAGAGGCCCGACACTTGCTGCGTCACGTGGGCTGCCGTGATCACGGGCCTGGTCATATGGTGAGTAAATCCATCTCACTTTCATAGTTTAGCCCCAGTCTGCTGAGGCCATGTAGGGGTATGTGAAGGAAAGAAAGATTGGTTAGATGACTACAGAGGTGGACAAATCCTAAATTCTCTGAAATGGTAGAAATACACAACATCACTCCACCAAGAAATGTATATGAAACACTTGGAACGTTCTGCCTCCAAATACATTGCAATCGCTTCAGTTGATGTCTATAGCGTAGCAAGTGGCAGGACTCAAACTACAAGTTTGTCACCTCACCCAGAAGTATATCAAAATCATAGGACTGCACTGTGCAGTCACTTACATGCTTCTCAGTGAAAAAGTACAGATAGCCCAGATTGTCCCAGGCACTCGGGTCAGTGATATGTCATCCCATGTAATACTTATAATATGAAAATCAGATTTGAAGTAAAGAATAAAGCACTACAGGAAAATAATCAACAATGGAATGTTGTGAAGTGAAGCTCAGGGCTATTACAACCCCAAAGTTTAATTATTTTCCTATAACGGCACACCGCAAAGGGATTTTTTCCTCTTATAGCACAACAATTTGCCAGTGATTACAGTTTTTAATTTAACGAACAACTCATACTTTTTTTTGTTTATATTTACATTTAATGTAGTGGAGCGTTCACAATTCAAGTTAGTTCCTGTTATCACTTGCATTATAACAGCTATAAACAGTAATTCCCTCACCAGCCACTTTTTTCCTCTTTTCTTAAGTAAATAAGATGCAGTTTGTCATGTTACTGAGACAACAGAATGTGGAAAGTCCGGTGGAGGAAAATTTACTGACCTTTACAAAACACTGACACTGGAGACTCCATCCATAAATGCTAAATAAGCCTCCTTACAGAAAACTTCACCATATCAATTATGATGTTTTTCTTAATTGTTAAATAACATTTTTAAATTATTAATTAATTTATTATTAGGCTTTGATTAGTGCTGTTTAGAACTCTGTAAATGAGTTGTTACTATAGAAACAAAAAAATATTAGAGTAAGTGCATTAATATAAACCTGCAATATTAAATTACAGCTGGCACTACTGTCAGAGCTGCTGTTATAGAAAATCAGTCAACACCTTCTGACCAATCAGATTTGAGAATTCAACTGTGCTATGGTATAATATTGAATAGTATGTGAAAGAAAACAAACATTTGGATATTAGCTGAAGTATAGTCTGCAATAATGCATCGATTTCATATAGACCTTTACTGTTGTATTTCTGGTTCTCTTCCTTTTGTATAAAAAGGTAATACTGAAAATGCAGAATACTAAACAGTTGAACAGTCTGCAGTATCTCAGTTCATATGTTCACAGAATTTGAGGATTTGTCTGTTCTTGAAGATGAATATGTGAGCTGTAGGTTAGTGTTCAGTTTTGGATTGAAAAGATGCAGCAAGACCTACAATACCCTTTTTGCTTGTTGAGAAAATAATGAGGGGGAGGATAAAACATTAACCTGTGATACGTCATGTGGGCCGGCTGATGGATATTTATGTACAGTATTTTTAAGGATAAGGAGATAATTATGCTAAGTGCTCAATTTGCAATGCTGCCATAATTTGTGGGAAGTGGGAAAGTTTCACTTTTAAGCCAAATGTTCTGCCTAACATCTAGCTTGAACCTCTCGATATTTGCTTATTTGCTTATTTTTGAGGATTAGTTCTAATGTAGCAACAGTGAGCTTCTGCACTCCTACTCTTATACAGAGTATCATGCATCAGGGCTGCAGCTGTCACTTTGATGAAATAGCCTCCTCCAGACTTATGATTCACTACACCCAGTATTGCACACTAAAATAGACTAAAAGGTGAAGTAAAAAGCCAAAAAAAAAAAAAATTCCCACATTACACCTGAACTGGACCTGGACAGCACTTGGTAGTTTAGTAGGTATGTCTGAATACACAAAACCATAAAATCCCTAGGAGTCCCCCTAGGAGAAGTGGTGACAGGAAGTGAAGACATGACATCCTTGGTATGAGTAGTAAGCAGAAAGACATTAGCACTCTACAGAGGTCAGTTCCTCTTGTGGTTCATGCACAAGAGCTTAAATAATAATATGTAAACAACTTGTTGCAAAACATTTTCTGTACTTCTTTTCTTAATACTCCAGTGACTATTTTGGTCATCTCTCCTTACTAGCAGTCACCATTTCTTTACTGCTCTAATAAAATCAAATCAGGATCTCGTAATGGTTTCAACACACTGCTCACATTACATGGTTTTCCTAATACAAGTAGTATTGACAAAGTGCCTAATTGAATTGTAGAGGGTTTGACTTAATCTTGTGACAGAGTTCTGATTGAATCTCTTTGCTGTTACCATTCCACCTCTGAACACAGAGCTTCTTGTGGTGTTAAGTGCCGCAGCATGATGCTACTTAGTAAAGAAAGTCTCTCTCAACCATATCATGACACTAGAAGCAACTAAAGCATGGTTTACATTCTGTTAGGTTTATGTGGTTTAAATGAGCCATCCTTAATGATGGAAAAATGGAAAACCTTGTGCATTTATAGTGTTTTAGAACAGTGGGAGGTTCTTATATGTCCATCAAACAGACGGCCAGGGCAGTAAACAGTAAGATGTGATATAGTGTGTAAAAACATAACCTTTATTGTTGGCCATTAAAATAAGATGGTTGTGCATTGAGATGAGGATATTGCAGTTTTTTTATTTTTACTGTGGCCTCATCCGAGGAAGATTATAAAGAATCACATAGTTTATTGGGAAACATTTATTTGAAAACATGTTTCGAGGCTGTTGAACATTTTTCAGGGTTCGATTGAAGTAGAAAGCTTGTATGACTTCTCTTCAACATGTTCAATACTGCAATTTAAACTTGAACGGCCAACCTATGGTTTATTTTACACACATGTAGAATACATTAAGAATATAAAAATTTATGTATATTTATGTCAGCCAAGCACTGCAACTTGGTGAGTTAGCTGTCCTCAGAGCTCCGATGATATAACCAAAGCCATTATGTGCAGAGATGGCTGAAAGCCCAGCTGCAGGAAATGAGGACTTTTCTGAAGCCTCTGATCTTGTGCTGCCCTCCAACAGGCAAACAGCAGCTTAGTGTAAGGACTTAAATAGTTTAGGCACTTTTACTTTCTTTATTGTGTTCATGTACATTACTCATACATGAACACAGGCCCAGACTATACATTTCTCAATTCCCCATCTATTCATATTCCCAGTAACTGCCAATTTAATTAGTTATGGAAATGTGCAGGCTTTAAGCGAGATGTAATGTAATGAAACTCTTTCACTGTTGGCTGTGGGAGAAGCAGCGAATATGGAGAACTCACTAGCACAGTCTGAAGCTGGCCTAGACAGAGAGAGAGTGTGACATCCATCATGATTAGGAGGCTCCAGAGACAGGATGGTCGTCTTCACACACACACTCACTCACACACCCCGCTCCCTGTGAGAGGATATGTAACAGACAGAGGACTTCTCTTGCTGCTCCCACCCACTTTGTGGAGGAGATCTAACAGCAGGGCTGCATGGTCCATCTGTTCAGTCTCCATTGTCCTCTCATGGATTTCCTGTGTTTATGTTATGCGTGACTTTTAACCACTTTTGTTCCTGACAGTGTGAAACCGACAAAAGTTTTTCTGTTTTTGCGTCTTTGTGTTTATGTCAGTTTGTGTAATGTGTTTATTTGTGCTATGGACAGGTGTCTAGAGCTTTCCCAAAACACATTGCATTATGACAAGGCATGGTAAATCCTCTGTTATCACATGTTTTGTCTCTTTTCATTGCTATCTGGGCCGTGCCATACCTAAATACCCACGCTGAATTAGCTAGAAATATTGTTAACCATTGTGATTAGTCATAATAGAATCCTGATATTGCCTTTGGCTAGAATTGTTTTTCTACTGGACAATATGACACAGCAATCGTAAGTTGTATAGTGGCCACAAATTTTTTTTTTCTGTTTTCAAATGTCACTTTTCTGCTGGATTTGAGAAGCAATATCACACGTTTATTTCACAATTTAAAGAAGAATCCTAATAGCTTCCTATTTCGAGTTGCCAAGTTAAGTTAAAAATATCAAAATGTCAAAAGTTGTGTGGCTAAAAATCACTGTATGACTTGCGTTCAACAGTTGTGTGATGTAGACAAACAACAACACCACAGTATCATTAACATAAATTTTTTTTTTGCATGTATTTGAAAAATCTTTAGACTTTACTATAAAACTAGGTGTCAAAAGCGTTTACTTGAAGCAGCAAAGGAACCTTGTCTGGCCATTTTTTTTCCTTTCTCTTTTGTCGTCTATTAGTTTGTCATTCACATTTTTTTCATTAAATAGCATGGCTTCAAAGACTTTAATTAGGAAGGGTAAGTGCAAGTTCATACTAGATGTAAAGGTAAGAAAAGATAGGTAGTTAACTTTAGCTAGCTATCTTTATTTTTTTTTTGTTTCTTCTACTCACTGATACTGTCACTGTTCTCATCGCTCAGTTTAGCAATTTCACACTGTGTAATCTTTCATTTTATCAGTTTCTATTTGTGCAATTTGATTTTAGCTATTTCATATGGTGTAATTTGATATCATGTACCTGTTTACTTATGTTCTGTTAAGATACACTGTAAATCACACACGTAACGATTGGAAAAATATTGCAAGGTCTTTTTTGAAACTGTTCTTTATGTAGTTGGTGAGCCTGTACCCACTGTACCCTCAGCTTTCTGTTCTTGGCTGACAGGAGTGGAACCCAATGTGGTCTTCTGCTTTTGTGGCCCATCTGCCTCAAAGATCAGCATGTTATACATTCTGAAATACTTTCACACCACAGTAAAGAGGGGTTATTTTAATTACTGTCAACTTCCGGTCAGCTCAAACTAGTCTGGCCATTCTGACCTCTCTCATTAACAAGACAACTGCCATCTCCAGAACTGCCGCTTACTGGATGTTTTTTGTTTTTCGCACCATTCTATGTAAATTGTAGAGACTGTTATGCATGCAGGAGATCAGCAGTTTCTAAAACAGGCAAACCAGCCTATCTGGCACCAACAACTATGCCACGATCAAAGTCACTGAGATCACATTTTCCCCATTCTGATGTTTGAAGTGAACTGAAGTTCTTGACCTGGATGATTTTATGCATTTCGTTCCTGCCACATGATTGGCTGATTGGATAATTACATAAATTTAGGATTTTTGCCTCTTTCAGATTTATTTATGTTGTGTACTTGACACAGGGACTTGACTAGGGCATGGATAGTAACCATACCAAACAGTGAAGGACTGAGTAAATAGTATCTACACCCATTAAACTTCTTCTTTAAAAGTAATTTATGACTAACCGCCTTACCTTTTCCTTTTCTGTGAAAAACATACCAATGATGTGATTGATTGTGGTTTCACATAAGAATCTGCTTATTACTTGTGCCACTCAGTTAACCACTGACCCCTGAGCAGTGCAACTTCAGTTTGATCCGATACACAAAATGATGTCATCAGTCATGTGAATGCGCGGGCAGCTTTCGGGTAGCGAGGGACACTGAGTAATAATTGAAGGCGCGGGGTGATATTTATCCATGGAGGATATGGCTTCTGGGAAGGACCTCTGAATGTATTTTAGATTTTATTTGATTAGAAAAAGAAGAAAAGTGACTTTTAAGTGCCATCTCAGTGCCTCTGAGGTATGTTGTGATTCAGCAGGCAATACTTTTCCAATAGTAGGAGAGGTTAATCTAGTACAGTTTTTTTTCTGTTTCTGAGAGATAGCATCTTCTCCAAAAGTAATACACAGAAGCGGTGAGAGGCACCAAAAGCACTGAAGGATAGAGCAGGATGAGAAAGACGAACACCACACTGAGACCAGATTTCATACAGACATTAAATCTTGCAGGTGGGAGGTGGTCGGGATTGAGCCTTGATCCAATAGATCAGCCTGCGGTGGAACTTGTGTTTTATGATCCACAGGTGGATTACAAATGACAAATTATGGTAATGTGAATGTCTTTGAGCATGTAGAGCCAGTTATGTTATTGTATGAATAAAATG
>CM075015.1:10303404-10341888 GCA_037576675.1 Pangasius sanitwongsei | reverse complement strand
ATTACAAATGACAAATTATGGTAATGTGAATGTCTTTGAGCATGTAGAGCCAGTTATGTTATTGTATGAATAAAATGAGCTTTCTGAATATTAAACTTTACATTTATACAATATTTTCCTCAATTTGAATATGAGGCATCTTTTTTGGTGTAAAGGAATTGTATAAAAGAGCTTAACAGTTAGCTTGTACATGTAAAAAATTCAATACACAGCATTTGAAAAACCTGGTAAAGTCTTTGTATTAGCAAATGTACCTTTTTCTCTCTCAGTTCTGCAGTGGGAGTGGGTTTCTATGGAAACAGCGAAACCAATGATGGCATCTACCAAATGACCTATTCACTCTATAACACCAATCACACTTTGGCCAGCATCGATAGCCAGGTAAGAGTGTGTTTCATTTGCTGTTTCATATTACTGTGTTGCCTGAGGGCTAATAATGCACACACACACACACACACATAGCACATACAAACACAATACAACCAAGTAATTTATAGAAGTTTTTCTCTCTGTATGTACAGTCACCGGCCACTTTAATAGGAATGCCTGTGCCCCTTGCAATTATCCAGTCAGCCAGTCATGTGTCATCAGCGCAGACATGTCTGCTGCTAGATGATTGGCTCATTGGATAATTGCATGAATGAGCAGGGATACAGGTGTTCCGGTGAGTGTATATATGGGTGTTTGTATGTAGGTGTGCTTGTCAGATAACAGTGTCATGAATCAAATTCAAATTCAAAAACCAAATATAAATACATTATTCCAGTGAACAGATAATTGGTTCTAAATAGATACAAATATGAATAGGTGGCGCTTCATTGGATCAACTTCATTGGAAAATATCATGGGCAGATTGAAACAAAAAATATCTTTGTGAGAGGGATAAAAAACATTCTTCACACATCTTTAGTTGAGACCAGTTATGAACTCAGGTGATGTAGCTGAGTTTGAGGAACTCTCAGAGCCTGGATTCACACACCGTGCTGACAGTGCTGGCATTTCTACCTCTGGGTTTGTTTCCACACAGTGTTTCCAGAAGCAGGGTTGGGTTCATATTTAATGTAAAAAAAAAAAAAAAGAAAGAAAGAAAAAAAGAAAAAGAAGCAAAAGAAACAAAAAAACATTCTGGTTTAGGCCATGCCCACTTTCAGTTTAAAACTGAAACTAGGTACAGATATGGATATTTGGAGCATTAAACATACAAATACAGATAGTGGCATTGCATTACTCCCACACTGTTTTGTGACATGTTATAGTTCGTGACACATGCTCAGGAGTGTGTTGTGGGACATGGGCTGAAACATTTCCAGGATATTTCTGTAACTTAGGACACACCCTAAACAACCTTAATCTTTAATAATCTTTTCTTAGCTTGTCTCTGGCCTACCACAGAACAAAGTCTACACTATAACCAATCTTCATGAGCATAAACTAGTTTCATTTGAAAGTTGAAGGTTCATTTGTGAGACAAAGAACAAATGAGGAATAAAGAACAAAGAACAAAAAGTCCAATATAGCGACAACATGAAGACCCAGAATAAAGAAGCCTGTGTTGTGCTGAGACATCCTCACTATCATGGAGATTCCACTTAAATGCCTTGATTCTTCCATGTATCTCTCATACATTGGTTCCTTGTTTTGAACTATGAAGCAAGACATCATATGACATGTCTGAAATGATTTGATTTAAAAGAAAGTGACTGTTCTCTTTTAAATTATACAGGAATCAAAAATCAAATAACAAATGTTGTGTGACTGAGGGACAACTGACACAAATGAGATTAAAAAATTTTTTTACAATGAAATCTTCCTTTAAAAAGTGCCCGTAGACTGAGAAGAGAGAATTCTGTCTTATCTCAGTTTTCTCTGCAGATGTCTGGATTGTGTGATAAGCTGATGGGTATCTCTGGGGCACCCGTCCTCTCTTACAGCCTATTCAGTGGCTGTGTTGTGTTTTCAAGCCCTAGACTCTACAACACATTTCTTTTTTCATTCAGAGCTTGAGATACTTTTTACTGCTACCTTGCAGATCTCTGGCCATGGTTGGGTTCATAGAAAGTGCTATATAGGAATGGCTGAACTCCATTCAGCTTTCGATCTCTTCACCAGTGTGCCATTGGCCACAGGAGTCATGGCAGCCTCTAATCTCTGACGTCTGTCCACTCTGATCTAAGGCAGATGATTCCTGGCGCTGTTATCCAGTTCACCATACTCATGCTTTTGTATCTTGAAAACCCTCCAAGGCTGAGGACTGTGTTATCAGTCAATTGGGCTAGTGAAGTGGACAAAACATAAATCAAGTCTGAATAAATCATACTGAGCTAAGCATGACAGCTAACTGAATTTGTGAATGTGGAGTTGATTTGTAGCCTGATAAATGTACTTAGTTGCCTTGACAGAGTTAGGAATGACAGTTTTATTTGAGTTACAAATAAAGCACCATAAAGATTATGCTATCTTTAGTACTTAGTTTTACAAGCACCATATTTGAGCCTATTAAGAAGCACAGAAACACTCTTTATGAGGACCTACATATAAGACTTTGAAGATAAGTTGGACTTAGTCCCGGAGATTGTAAATGGAGGGAGGACACAAGCAGCCTAATGTCCTGTAGAAGGAAAGGAGGGATTGGTAAGTACAGATCAAGAGCTAAGCCACAAATATTTTTAAAAAGAGGGTATTGTGATACTTGAAAACATTGCATTATACTTGTAGCAGAATATCCGAGTTTGCTCACAGAGAGCCGGATAAAGGTAGAGACACATTTAAAAACATAATCCTTTTATGAAAAATTAGCAAACGAAGTTAATGCCCAAATCGTGAGTAACAGTGGAGTTGGTCAGTGTAATAAAAGCACTGATGATACCTGTGATATGTCACAGAAATGATCACAGTACCAATATTAGGTAATGAATAAAATACGACAGGAAAATATGACAGTTATAGAGCAATAATCAACGACAGGCAGATGTGATGTCATCTGATGCAAAGTGGAGGTGGGTTATACTCTTTTAACAGCACATCCTGAAGTGTTTTATTCCTCTTATACCTCAGTGATTTGTCAACTCTTAAAATATTTCATTTATCGATGAACGTTACATTGTGCTTTTTAATCATTTATAGCTACATTTAATGTAATGGAAGGTCCTCAAGGCAAGTTAGCTCCTGTTTTTACTTACTGATGATACATTTTTACATGATACATGATTATACGTTTTTCTTTATTAAATAACATTTCAATCTGTTTATTATTAATCTTAGATTATGTAAATTATTTGCCATACATGCATACAGTGTATTATTTGCCATACATTATTTGCCATATATATTAATGAGCGCATTAATATAAAGCTATCACTTAAATTACAGTCAGAACTATTGTCAGAGCTGTTCCCTTACAGAATATTTAACGCATTCTAACTAAACAGAATCGAGCATTCAACAGTGCGGTGCTTCAAATAGTTATATTGCCCAGTCCAGTATTTTATTACAAAAGCTGCTCTTAATTGCAAATGTATGTTGGAAACTGAAATATTAAAATGTATTAGTATAATATTGGTGTAGTTGATCTTATGTATTAATAAACATTACTGTAACATATTAATGGCTTTGGTATGTTTGGTGAATATAAGCTTTCTTTACCTATTAGCTATGTAAGCCTTGTGGCTCTAGGGCAGAACTAAACAAAAAAGGTGGATGCTAGACATTATATTGAAATGGACTACATTTGAAGCAGAAACGTTCTTACCTTTAAAAGCCCTGTCAAAATTTGGAACAGATGAATAGGCAGACTGTTCTGTGCTTATCTGACTTTGACAAATAGCTTTGTGCTTTTTTGGTAACATGACAAGCTGCATTATTTGTAGTATTAACTTCAAGAGAGATAAAAAAGAGAGGCTGGTTAGAGGCTGGAGACTGTTTATAGCTGCTATAGCTGCAAGTGATAACAAGAACTTGTTTTGTGGACATTTTATATGTATATATGTAAAAAAAAAAAAAAAAAAGTAAGATGTGTAGTATTTTAATAAATAAAAATTGTAACTGTTGGCAAATTGCTGTAGTATAAAAGGGATAAAACACTTCAGGACATGCTGTTATGGGAAATAATCAAAGTGCCAACGCATTACACCACCACATCCTTGACTATTTGCCTACAACAGCACAATCTATCATGTTCTATTTCTTACTTAAAACCTTCCAGATTCATTCTGTAAATTGTTCTTTGGCCTCCAAAGAACAGTGATATATATTTTTTACATGATAATAACCCTTTATTGGTCTTTATCTCAAATGGATTTAGCCTGAGACTGTTTTAGATTGCAGGCTGATTTGAAAAAGCGTGCAGCTGTGTGGCTGCACTAGTTGTCCAGCAGCCATGCTGGACCAAATGACTCCTCACCAGATGATCCTGGATTAGAGCTTTTGAAAAGTTTGATAAATATGACTCTCAGTTTTTGGTTGTCAACATGCAGACAAAACAAATGTTGATTAACTCAATACATGAGAAAAAAAAGGGTGAAATGATGAATGGTGAAATGACAAACAAAAGTTCTTTATTTACGCCTGACCCTGCCTCCAGACCCACAGTCTATTTCCTAATTCAGCAGCTACAGTACTCTCCTGGCACTCTCCTCTTTCAGGTGGCCGGCTCTTTGAGCAACATGCGGTTACGGCTAAAGGAACACCTGGCACGGCTGGATGAGATCTTTTCGCCTCAGCAGGACTACACCCAGGCACTTCGCTTCATGCAGCAGATGGCTGACAATATCATCCGACAGCTCACTGCCATGCCCAACATCAGCCAGGCCAGACAGGACCTTGCAACAGTCGCTGATCAGGCCAGCTACATGGAGTACTACAGGTGACTTGCATGGGGTTAATGGGCTTAGTACTACTTCTTTATGAGTTATTTTTAAAAGACTGCAGTTTGAGTGGGCGTCAAGGTGTGTAGCATTGCCACCTCACATCACCAGCGTTCACAGTTTGACTCCCTACTGTGGAGTCTTGCATGTTTTCCCTATGTTTGCATGGGTTTCCGCTGGGTTTTTCTGTTTTCTCCCAACTCCTGAAAATTATTGTAGGTAGACTGGTTACGCTAATTTGCCCCTATATGTGAATGTGTAAAATGCAATTTGAGTCCTGGGTTATTAGTCGACTTGATTATTAGATGCAAAATTGCTCCATACAGTAGTCAAATCCTGCAAATCCTACCTCCATCGTGTTATTCTGTTGTTTTTTTTTTTTTCTTCAGTTAATTCTCAGGAGAGCATGCTCTCGGTACGTTAGTGTAAGTGGCTTGCATGTAATGGATTATAAGTCTGGTCACTGCATTTCTCCATCACATGTAAAGCTATTGAGAGTGCTATTAACAGCCCCAGCAGATATCTAGCCTGCAGACAAGCGCCATTAACTAGCACAGAATTATGTAGGAGTCACTTGTGCCATTGACCTTTATCCAGCCTTTAAAGCAGTCCCTCATTTCCACTGCCCTTTCAGAGCTGTTAGGCATGCCGAATTGACTCATATATTCTCTATGAAGATCGCATTCCCGCTTGTAGACTAGCATGTTATGAACTAGCAGTGGGCTTATTGATGAAGGGCTCGTGTTTCTGGCGACCGGAGGACTGTGGTATTGAGCGAGAATGTGCACACCTTCTTCCTGCATTACTCACAGGGCAAATCGAATCACCCAACTTCCTCAGTCTCTCTGTCTCAAGGTGTATGAGTATAAGATTGTGCGTGCTGTAGTGTTGCTGCAGATGTCCAAAATGCCTGGAGCCAATACAATATAAATGATAAGAGATCAGAGGCTGATTATTTGATCATCAGCTTGTCTAGCTGTAATCAATTCTAGCTACTATGCTGACCTGTTAAACACTATTTCAAAGTTATTTGGGAACTGGTTTGGTCCAAATAAGTTGGCATCAGTTGCTGTTGTACAAGTCCAGATGAATAAATACTCAGGAGCAGGAGCAGGAGCAGACACACTCTCAGAGAGAGTTGATGTCATAGTGTCTGTTTTCTAGCTCATGAAATACTTATGTCTGTGGATTTGCACTACTCAATTATTAACTGGTTAAACACACACACACACACACACACACACTCACACACATGAAGTCCTGCTGGTGTGTTATGTATTGTATCCCTTTTAAATACTACACTGTGTTGTACATTTAAAGCTGTGGCTTCATTCCTGTGAAAGAGCAAATGATATATGATTATACGTATGATTTGATTCTGCTTCTTTCAGATGGCTGATGTATCTCCTGCTGCTGATTCTAGACCTTGTCATCTGTCTGGGATGCTGTTTGGGGCTGGCAAAGCATTCTCGCTGGCTTCTCACTCTGTGAGTGCTTCTCATGTTTCTGCATACTTACTGAAGGAGCACAGATCTCCTCCCCTGTGTCTGTATGTGCACTTACTGTCCTATACCAAAAACAGAGATTTCATACAATTTTTAAAAAATATTTTTTTATTTCTGGCAATCAAAGTGACATTTAAATGTTGACATGACATGCTCACCTGTTTTGATTTAGATGCCTACTGTAAGTCCATCAAAACACAGCCAAATGACCCTTGTTGTTCATGCAGAAAAAGGGATAATAATCCTTTTTCCTAATCTAAGGCTACAGTAGGCACAGGTTCACCGGAAATAGACAGCTTGGAAAAATTGGAAGAACACTGACTGGTCTTTCTCCAATCTTCAGCTGTCCAGTTTGGGTGAGTCTGTGCTTTCTGTAGCCCCAGATTCCTGTTCTTGGAGTCAGCAGTTGTAGTCTGTCCACCTCATGGTTCGGTGTTTTCTGCTCACCAGCTTTGCAAAGAGTTATTATTTGAGTTACCGTAACCTTCTTGTCATCTTGAAATAATCTGGATATTCTCCTCTGACCTCTCTCATCAACAAGGCATTTCCACATAAATGCAATATAGTGTGAGCTATATAAATGTGTGAGCTATATAAATATAAATGAGCTGCTTGAATTCCATGGCAGTCAGTCATCAGATGATGGCTTATTTTTAAATACCTTCCTTCCTGTGTGGTATTAGTTTTTATCTGCCCATCTGTCTTCCCTGCAGATGAAACAGCTGTGTGGTCACTTCTGTCTGGTCAGATCACATTTCAGGAGCAGTTTGCTTCATACTTTGATCTGTCCTCACTCATGTAGTTTTAACTGTATATAATGACATCACACAGTGGCAGTATAAAAACAAGTTGGGTGTGAACTGACAGTGTGGTTAGCATGCCTCTTGCATGCTGGCTACTCCCTTCTCACCCTCTCTCATTTTTCATACATTCATACTTGTCTCTCTCTCCCTGCTCCCTCCACTTACTCCACTAATGCCTATTGATCGCTCTGCCAGGATGTGTGTGTGTATGCGTGTGCGCTAGTGTGTATGTCTGTGCATGAGTGCGCCCTTAACTAATTTTTAAGTGCTTCCAGTCCACTTTATTGGTGCTTTTAAGACCGTCATCAGAAAAGAGATTTGGTTTGTGAAAACCTCAGCTGTATTTTTGCGCTCATCAGGGAGTCGTTTTTCCCCATTTTATTTCTTTCTCTCCTTCTCTTCCTCTCTCAATTATTCTTTCTCCCTCTCTCCCTCTCATCTATGCACATAAACATGCTAAGTCTGGACAATATCCTTTGGTAAACATGATCATAATTCCATGCTTGGCAATACTAATATTTCAGAATTTTATTTGAGCATTCTGACCATCTCAGGGCTTGCAGATAATTTTTCTGTCATTGTTTTGTTTAAATCATAGAATTGGTCTAATAAAAAAAAAAGCCAAATTTATTCAGGACAATTTTTAACCATGTCAAATTATGGGTCTACCAAGTTGCGGTGGTCAATATTTACATGGAATAATGGGGACCAATCTGGGGAACATGATGAAACATAATAGTTGAAACTCAATTGTGATTCAAAGGGAGCAGAAAAACAAATGTGGCAGAATCTACTGCTAAACAGCGAGTGTTGCCAGATATGATTGTTGGAAAAAACACTGAAAAAAGCATGATTTAATTTATTTCATTCATCGTCAGCAACTGCTTTATACTGGTCAGGGTTGAGCTGGATCTGGAGCCTAATCAGGAATCACTGGGAACATGGTGGGATTGCATCCTATTGAGACTCCAGTTCATTGCAGGGCACCATGCACACACATTCACACACTAATTCACACCTAGGGGCAATTTATTGTAGCATTCAGTCTACCTACCAGCATGTTTTTTTGGGAGGTGGGAGGGCAAGGGAGAACCTGGAGGAAACCCACAGGGAGAACATGTGAAACGCTGCACAGATGGTAAGATGAACTCAGGATGATGAGGTGGTAATGCTATGCACTGCACCACAGAGCCACCCATCCCCCCCAAAAATCCATAATGACAAATAAAATTAAAAGAAATCAAAAGAATTAAAAATAAGAATAAAATTGATCCAAGTGCCTGAGATAAGCCATAAACATCCAAACTCACTCTCTTTATGTGCATTCCAAACTATTCTTTCATCAACAAATCAGTTATTTGGCATATCAGTATTTGTGTGTTTATAGGTAATTTTGTTGTAACCGGGCAGTTAAATTGAGATGTTGGAAAGTTAGCTGGCCAGCCACTGAACTAATTGAAAGACCACTACTGGCCACTGTTGATTCTGGGAGATGTTATTTTAGTCCGTATTCAGAGTTGGTGACTTAAATTCAAATGTTCAGTATTTATGAAGAAGCAGATTACTTTGTAATCATTCTTTGCTGTCAACTGAAACACATCCAAGAGACAATTCAAAAAGAAACAAGTAAAAATAATGACCAATGCAATGAAATATGAATAAGAAAATGGCAACTGTTCAAATAAACTAACTAATAAGAGTCTAGTGCATTGCTCAGTATATTGCTGCATGAATAGTTCTAGTCATAATTATCACATTAATCATCGCAAATTTGGCTTAATTTAACGATCTGGCTTCCACCCTCATTATTTGGCAGCTTAAAAAAATATGTGTTTGATCCAGCACATCCTGTTTTTTTTTCTTTTTTTAAAACAATGAACTAGAAGTACATTGGCTGATACACTGTATGGTCAAAAGATACTTGACCATTGCACCCATACTGTATGTGGAACTTCCCCTAACTTTTGCCACAAAGGAAGCAACAATTGTATAGGATGAATTTGCAATTTTCTTCACTGGAAAAAAGGGACCCAAACATGCATTCCAGCATGACAGTGCCCCTGGTTTGCCAGCATTGGAGTATAAGAACTCAAGTGGCCTGCACAGAACTCTAACCTCAGCCCCACTCAACGCCTTTGGTATGAACTGGAACGCCAAATGCACCCCAGACCTCCTCGCCTAACATCAGTGCCTGACCTCACTAATGCTGTTGTGGCTGAATGAGCATATCTCTACAGCCATGCTCAGAAATCTAGTGGAAAGCCTTCCCAGACGTGTGGAGGTTATTATAACAGCAAAGGGGAACTAAATCTGGAATAGGATGTTCAAAAAGCACACATGGGTGTGAAGGTTTCCACATACTTTTGGCCATATAATGTAGTGTGAAGATAAGCAGAGGTGAGAAATGCTGTGTCTACTGTTGCATCAAGTGACTATACAGGCCATGAAAATATTTCTTTTATTTTTGTATAATATGTGCTGACAGTTAATTGTGCATAAAATTTAATCTGGCTACTCTAATCTGGTCATGAAATTGTAACCTGTTGCGGGATGTAGGCTATTTTATCATACATTTAATTCGCTAGTTTGATTTGTTATTTAATAAAATAATGCCACTGATTTTGTTAATCTGATACCCTCTTTCGTAAAGAAAACATGCCGGATTAAAGAATAAGTTGACCAAGTGTTCATTTGCTATTGTTACAGCTCACTTTAGTAAAAAGTAATTCTTTTTCATAATTGTATAAGCAATATTTCTGATTATGATGCTTTTTTAATCTGATGTCCTCTATGTAAGAAAATAATCTTTTATGGACTTTACAGGGATGATACAGTTAATTACTGAATCTCTTTCTTTGTTTCAGTATTATGGTGTTAGGTATGCTGACTCTTATCCTGAGCTGGGCATCACTTGGTGTGGGCACGGCCACTGCAGTGGTGAGTTGTTACTGGCCTTCCTAAGCTGACTAAAACACTACTTGTTACTGTTTAAACACTACCTGTTACAGTGAAAACACTACGTATTACTGTTTAAACACTACCTGTTACAGTTTATGAAGGGAAGTGACGTGTAGCCAAGTACGGTGACCCATACTCGGAATTTGTGCTCTGCATTTAACCCATCCAGGTGCACACACACACAGTAGTGAACACACACACCGTGAACAGCCTTTTTTTTGCTGCGGTCCCCGGGGAGCAGTTGGGGGTTCGGTGCCTTGCTCAAGGGTCTTACCTCAGTCATGGTATTGACAGTGGAAGAGAGCGCTGGTCATTAACTCCCCCCCCACCTACAATCCCTACCGGACCTGAGACTTGAACCCACGACCTTCAGGTTCACCTTCGGGTTACAAGTCTGACTCTCTAACCATTAGGCCACGATTACACTATACACTATACACTACCTGTTACAGTTTAAACACTACCTGTTACAGTCTAAACACTATGTATTACTGTTTAAACACTACCTGTTACAGTTTAAACACTACCTGTTACTGTTTAAACACCATCTGTGCAATCACACAGTTGCAGCTGATCAAGTCTTTTATAGAAACATGCTGGTGTTTCTAGGTCATTATTATGGAGACAGAGGGAGTAAAGTTTAACTTCTTTCTTCAGAAGATTACTGAGGCTCAGTGACTGCTATTCACATTAGTCTGCGTGTCTCAGCGGTGCAGGCCGCTTACTAAAGCTGATTACAAAGCCCTAGTCCCTGGTCAATCAGGCTAAACAACCTTCAGGCTTATTGCTGTAAACAGCTCTTCCTTCTGGGTCACTCATGGCATAAACAGGTCAAGGTGCTGCTTGCACCTCTGTTCTGTTGCGTCTGCTCTTCCCCATCTCTCCCTCTCTTTCTCTCTCTCTCTGTGTTTCTTTATTTCACACACACTTTCTTTTAGACATGCATGTGCATACATGCACTAGCTACACTGTGTACATTTTGTATTCAGTAGTCGTGCCAGTATCTAAGACTTCTTAGCTATGTGCATGTCAGAGACGGATTATCCAGAAAAACCTCCTTTATCTGCACAGCTGTTTCTTGTCCACACTCTTGTGACTCAGACAACTGAGAGTCCCAAGTTATAGGTATAGATCTATGTAGTATATACATATTTAAGGATGCATTTTCATATTTTGATGGGATACTTATATCAGACCTCTGAATATTGGTCGATAACCATTACTGAGCTAATGTTAGCTTCCTCACAGAAAAACATCACAGGCGTGAAGGTGGCATGCTTCCAGAAAATTTCTGAACTGCATTCATATGCAAAGATCTGTACTGACATCAAAAGATGTCAGTGGATTGGATTAAAAAAATATACATCCAGTATGGAACCAGTGTTTCAGGCAAATGTCAGATACAGGCATCTCTAGTAGTATTTATCATTTTTTCACAGAACAAAAGTAAGCTGATTGCAACCAAAATGAATGCTTTCAGCTGGTAGTTTACCCATCGATTTTTCTGTGCTGTTAACCCATGTGGAACCAGCACAGTTGCTCTCCTTCCTGGTTGTTTTAAGGAACTAGCCATTTGGAGCCAGATCTGTTTCTCTGCAGAGAAGCAGGAAAGCGATTAATGATGTCACTCCACAGACACCAGCCATTGACTCTGTGTCTCTGGGGGGTTTGAGTCTTAGCATGGTTGATGAAGGGCAGAATCAGGGGTCAGTCACTCTCAGTGAAGTGTATTGCCCCCCTGCCACTGTGCCATATTGATTCAGGTCCCGCAGGCCTGACGACCCTTTTCTCCTAATCCATGTAGAATACAATGTAGAACATAAATGCTATTAGGAATGGTTCGAATGATCAATCAGTGTCCCACAGCTGACAAGTCATTTAGAGAGGTCGACTGGTGGGGTACTTTAATCTCCATTTTTTTGTTTTCAGATAAATGGTTAACAATAATCTGATTATGGTATCTCGATTATATAAAAAGTGTAATTTATATTCATTGTGGAATAAAATGAGACTGTCACACTGAGGAGGGAAATGAAATCAAGATGTTCGAAATATGTTTCAACACCCAGTTTCCTGAAGAAAAAAAAAAGTTCATCTTTTTTTAAATGTGTACTGAAATTTAAACTGCTGCCTCTTCATTGATCTCCTCAGGAGGCTTGTTGGTGTCCTTGCATACTGATGTTTTCTGGCTGGGCTTTTTGTAAACAGTTTTCCCTAAGAAAATTGCGTCTTTGGTTGCCATCACTGTATTATAGAGCTGAAAGTTTACTTGTGTCGGATTTGTTTTTGTCATGGAGAGTGATTACGAGCAGTTGCATAGAGTCAGGTATATAACAGTGCAATATATTGTGCTTGTGCTTCCATAAGCATATTACATAAACAATATAAGCCATTAATTAACAGCCATTGGTTAGCAATTCATGGTGGCAAAATGATGTCTTTGAATAATAGTCATTATTTGTTAAACACTATTGCAATGAAAGCAGCTGCTTTTCAGGGCAATTTCTGTGTTCTGAGCAAATTTCTAGTTATTGTGCATAATCTAGCTCACTTTCTGTTTTTCTGCGATGATGATAATGATGCTTGTGGTGCAGTAAAAGATTGATATTTATTTAACTGGTTTATGTATGCATATGTTAGTAACAAAGAAACATTAGTTTCAGATGAAGATGGTCCTAAACTAGCCTCATTACTCACAGCTATGCAAGACTTTCCTCTGACCAATTATGCAACCAGTCATTCAGAAAACCCAGGTGATCATTTTTGAAAATATGTACCTTTGCACATCCGTAAATGCTACACACTTAGATTGAAACCTGTCCAAATATTTCCACTGAAGAGCAGCAACAAATGCGGCTGCAGCTGTGCTTCAAGTCAATTAGAGAAAATAACAGGTCTCCTCCAGATTTCATTTGCAAGAAGATGAATATGATGAAGCGCTGTAATTGCAGTGTCTTTCAGCTGTTACACTTGTGCAAATGAGTGTGGAGGAGGCAGAAGAATTTTTAATTTGATTCAAAATAGAACTGGTTTGTTTGTGATTTCAATTAAGGCCACCATGATCCTAAAGGCTGAGTAAATACTGTTTTTCAGTCAAGGTCATTTCAAATGTTGGTATCTTGCACTAATGAAGTAGAAGATTTGTTTCATCAGTATAAAAATCTGTGCATTCCTGACTGGTGTGTGCTGCACCGGTGTGTGCTATGCTACCCTGCTTGTGTTTTGGTGTCAGCTATGTTTTAGAATTCACCATATAGGAGATAACAGTTTTTTCCCCCCAAAATTGCTCTCTTCCTACTGTTTTAGATGTTGCTCAGATATTCTTATTAGTGTCTGTTGCGGGTTTAACAAAAGCACAAATTGGCTAATGTTACAACCATCTGTCATAATGCTCCCTGTTGTTGTATGTTGGCTTATGTTTCTGTCTCTTTCTTTTTTGTAACAGCATGTGAATCATTGTCTTTGGTTGCACAGGGGAACCCTGCAACCTGACCAGATCAAACTGACTTTCTTCACTTTGAGTTGCAGTAGCTTTTGTCTCTTCCAGCAAATGCTAAATTGCAAAAGTACAAGCTGTTTTGTGGTTACGAATAACCTGTTGTATTCTAGATACATGTGGAAGCTGTAGGGGATGAACGCCATTTATTTTGATTACGCTCTTCTTCTGTTTTGTGGCTTGGGTGGATAGAATATTGGATTTTATGTTTCTTTTATACAACTCAATAAAACCTCATCGATATTTTAGTAAGTGGTAGGTTTTGGTCTGGCAGCAGGGTTTAGGCAGGACGGGAGTCCACTCTCTCATTCACATTGCCATCCAACTACAAATGTATATAAGGCAGTAGCTTGCCTTAGGTCACATGTCTACATACAAGTAGGACATGCAGACAAGAAAGCCATTTTCTTTCATCTTAGCAATAGTAAATAAGGTAGTTACAAGACATCTTAGTTTGAAATATAGTTTTGAATTAATTTTTGAGATTACAGAACAAACGCTGTAATGTGGTGTTACTTTGGACATTTGCTACCTTATTTAAGATAGTCTTAAGATTGTCCTCTGATGTAGCTATTCTTTCGATTTCTGTTGTGTGGAGATTTATTAATTCTGTCTGTGTAATGCAGTGTTGAGATTTCAATAATGCAGGCATTTAATTCTACTTCATCCATAATGACAGCAATTTAGGAAAGTGAAACAAAATTAATTTTCTGCCATCGCACAGTGGAATAACATTAGTGTTACATTGACAGAAGGTAGGCCAGTGAAATGATGATAGATAAAATATGTTCAAGAACTAACTCTCCTGAAAATAATATGTTCATTTTCCCTTAAATTTATATTGATATTAAATTTCTACTTCTTTTTTGACCACCCATTGAGACCACAGGTGTCATTGCATACCAATGTATTCTAAATGTACTTCACTTGTATGTGAATAGTTTTGCTTAAAATAATTGCTTCTTTGGTTGCCATCTCTGTATCTCAGGACACAGTTGTACTACTAGTTTGATTAGCTTTTGCCATGAAGTGTGAACTCACCATATGAGTCTGTAACTACATTTGGTTTTGGGGCTCTCTGCACAGCTTTCTCTATGTGCAGTGTAGAAAGTAGCATGTGCAAAATGTACAATATTAAGAAAGTGGCATGTAGCAAGTCTCCAATAGTGCAGAACAGTAACAACAGATGTTTGTGTTTTTAATGGCTCAAGTGCACTGAATCTACAGCACACCCAACATTCCTTACATTCTGTTTAATACACTCACCAGCATCTCTGAAAGCTCAGGAGAAGTTATTTATGCAATCTTTTATTGGATTGCTTATAACTGGCTTCCTCTTTTATCACACATACACATCCTTGGCTGACTGTCTCATATACAACTCTGGAGATGGATGAGATTAACCTCTTGGGCCTAGGGTATGGAATGTACAACACAAGTAACATTCACTAAATTACACACATCTGTCTCTCTAAAATGCCTGCGAGGAGTTATTTATATAGTATTTACATTGGTTATTGCATTGCTTTTCTCTCTCCCACATGCACATCAGATAACTGACTATCTCAAGCAGATAATGTTTTTCTGATATGGATCTTGTGCATTATAATTCACTTTACTTTTAATTTCCTAGGGTGCCAGTGACTTCTGTGTGGCCCCTGAAAAATATATTGTGAATCAGACAAAGGACTTCCTAAATGAAGGCAAGTGAATTCAGTATAGTTTCCTACAACATGGATCTAGGCATTAATACACAATATCTTATACTCCATGAGTCAGTTCACTTGTATACAGTTTATTAAAATAAGCATGTGTGAGCAATAGAAATGAGAGTTGCTAACAAGCTCTTGTTTTCTTACTGTGCCTTACAGATGTAGCCCATTACTACCTTTACTGCAGCCAGACTCTACCCAACCCTTTTCAGCAGGTAGGCGTTGTATTCTCTCTGCTTATGAACTTTCAGACAGAGCTGTTATTAGGGGCCGATGGGCGTAATTGGACCAGTTAATTGAGAGAAAGCTCCGTGTTAACCCCATTATTATGGCATGATTAAAATATCAGCATGCCTAATTTAATTACTTAAAGAAGATATGAGAATAAACTTGGATCAAATGGAATCCTTTAGTCTGCGGGTTTGTGGTAATTAGTTTTGTCTGACTTCCTGTGGGATTGCTGCCAAAGGTAGGCATTAGTTTGGTTTGTTGGAACTAGAGCGTGTTGTAAAAACTGAGGCAGAAGCATATAGTAAAACATGGCTTAAACTGTACTCATTAAAGTACTCCTGACCTCAACAGTTAAATGTTTTAACTCCTCTTTGATGGCTGATTCTGACGATATCAACTGGCATTTGAGTCAAATTTGTTACCACAGCAAATTTACATTTTCCCACTGAAAGCAGACACTGTCTCAGTATCCCAGTAAGAAACTGATTCAGGGAATGTTAAGTATGAGCTCAGTTAGCTATAGGCTGAACAGCTTAAACCTATCACATCTAATATACAAATTATTACAGGATGATGTGGTAGCCGAAAAAGTTTTGCCACAGAACCTACTATACATACTATGGCATGGTATATTTTGACTGGCTTGGTTACAAGTAAATAATGGATATTACAATGCAAACCATTTCCCAGAAACATCCTGGTAAATGCACTGGCTGCTCTAAATTACCCCTGGGTATAAATGAGCGTGTGAATGTATGTGAGTGTGTGTGAATCCTAAGTGTATTCTTGCCTCACGTCCAGTGTTCTCAGGATAGCCCCTGGATCCATTGCGAACTCTGACCAAGATAAAGCAGTTACTGAAGATGAATGAATAAATAAATGCAAACCAAATGCAATGCATGCAAACCATGCAAATCAAAACTCAGATACTGAAATGTCACTTTTGTCAACCTGTGACAAATTTGAGCTCTTTTACTAGCAGTAAAATGCCAGCTTTTTTGGATGGCAGGTGGCATTTCCAAATTGCAAATTCATGCATATTCACAGATCCTAGCTTTCTCAGTGAGGGTAAAAGTACAGAGATGCTTCAGGGTCTCTTGAGCAATTAAAGAATTTAAGCAATAAGATTACATTTCTAATTAATTATTTATTATTATTTATATTGGTGTAATATTAATATTTACTGTACATTCAGGTTGTAAGCTGATGACTATTCCTACAGTACAAATACAGTGCAAATACTCAAATGCTACATTTTAAACATCAGACATCAGCGTAAAAATATGTTTAAGTCTTATCACTGTGTTGTAGTCACTGACCATCTTCCAGAGGTCCCTGACAACCATGCAGATTCAGGTCCAAGGCTTGCTACATGTTTCTCTCTCTATCTTCCCCACTGCTGAGGCAAGAGCTTCACACCTCCACACATTTTATGTGTAATGTAATATCTGCCTCTTTTTCATTTAAACATAAATGATGTTATTTGTGCATGCATATTTTTAGAGGGATTTGTTGGGCATTCAAGGCCTCCTGAATGCCACAGAATTCAGCTTGCACCAGCTCACAGCCTTGCTGGACTGCCGCAGTCTTCATAAGGTGAGAAGCACTCTTTAGCACACTATATCTGTCTCACATGGTAAAAGCTGAAACAGCCTCTGTGTGTTTTGCTTGTGTGTTTCCATGGCAGGACTATCTGGATGCCCTGGTGGGCTTGTGTTATGATGGAGTGGAGGGCCTACTCTACCTCTGCCTCTTCTCCCTGCTGGCAGCCTGCGCTTTCTGTGCTATGCTTTGCACCATTCCACGAGCATTTATTCTCATAGCCAGCAGGTAAACATCACCTTGTTTTGGTAAGAAAACCTGCCTCCTGTTTACTGCTGCTAAAAACATTTCTGATTCTTTTTTTTTTTTTGGGGGGGGGGGGGGGGTATGTAAAATTTTCATAATTGATGGAAATAATGGAAACATGCAATAGTATATTAATATCAAGGACACCAAAAAGAGTAGGATCACCCGTTGCCTTCAGAACAGCTTTAATACTTCTTGTGATGCTGTCATGTAAGTCATGAATGGCTAGTGGCGGAATGATCAACTGTTTTCAAGAAAATAGTAATATGTGCTCTATATGATCCCATAAAGGTTAAACAGTGTTTACATCTGTTGATTAGAGAGATCGCGGAAGGACTTCATCCTAGTGCTTATCAAACCACTCATGAGAATATCGAAACATTATGAGGAAAGAGTGATTGCACTACAGGGTGCACCTGGTCCTGTAAAATCGTTTTAAAATTTGTTCCCTATTAACCATGCAAAGCAATTCCTGGATGGAATAATTCCCATGAGATGGCTGCCCATATAATTATGGATCCCCACTATACTTAGCAGTTGGAAGGAGACGTTGAGGGTTAAAGGGATCCTTTGACTTCCTCCAAACATAAATTCATCCAGATGTAGGTAATATAGTGAAAGTTGACTCATCAGGCCAGGAGTTCAGGTTTTTTTTTACCCATGTTACTTAAGTTATGCATCCTCATAAACTGGCCTTCGATACAAAAGATTTCGGAATGGCAGCAAAGCTCATGAAATAAAGTAGGAATTAAAGCACGCTTTTCTTGAATTACTGTATTCATTGCCAAAAAGAATACAGAGACAAAATGAATGAGATTTGATATGCAAATGCTATCCTCTCTCCTAACGAATTATCACCAAGATGAAATAGAGAAGGAAAAAAGCAGTAAATTGATTTAAATTTATTAACTGCCAAAAAAAAAAAAAAAAAAAGACAAAGGTGACAAAAATGGAGATGCTAATGTCTACAGCACCTCAAACCAAGTCTGCTCTCTATTCCCACAGGGACAGGAACTATGATGACATAGACGAGGAGGACCCATTTAACCCGCAGTCACGGCGCATGGCCCCGTACAACACAAGCCGCACAAACGTGCACAGCTTCTGCAGCTATAGCAGCAGCCTGGGCAGCCAGAGCAGCCTGCAGCCACCGCCGCCAGCCGCCTCCACCGCTCCCCCTCCAGAGTATATGTGAGCTTATCCTAATGCAAATTAACCAAACTAAAAGCAAAATACATGCAAGAGTTATGTACTTTTCCTGAGCTCTTTTAGCTGTTTGGAGCATAATCGTCTAAGTGGTTATATGTACACCCATGCCTTGCTCATTCTAATTTCTGTTCATCAATTAGGAATCAGTCGATGCTGTTTGCCGGAAATCCTCGATATGAAAATGTACCGCTGATTGGAAGAGGTTCACCACCGCCCTCGGTATGTCAGGGTAAACCTGTGAGCCATACAGCAACCAAGCTTATCATTTTCAACCAAGTTTTTCTGTATATGCTGAAATAATAAACATGAATCAGTGTTTTTGGGCTAGTGCAAGACTGCCCCCTGCTGGTTTTAGGGATTAGCATTGACTGCCTCCTCTTTGTCTCTGATGATTCCTTTTTGCCTGTCAGTTCCCCATCAAGCTATGCTACATATTAAATAATGAAAAGAACAAAAAGAAATGAACAAATATAGAAATATATATGAAATTGTATAATAAAGCAATAAGCCACTCAAGGGTGTTACAGTGGCTTTATCAGGGGTAAGAGCATTCTTATAACCTCTGTGCCCATGATAAATTCATTGTAATTGTATTGCTTTTATATGTGTGTGTGTTTATATATATATATATATATAGATAGATAGATAGATATAGATATAGATAGATAGATATAGATATAAATATGACAAAATCCAATGATAAATAATGAAAAAAAATGATTAAAAATGATAAATAAATACATTTAATAATATTTGTAATAAACTATTTAGCCACCATCGTCTGTTAACAGTAAGCTTTACAGACAGTAAACGTAACAGACAAAGGCATTATATGGACAGAACAGTGGCTTAAGTGTAATGATTTAATTGGTTTAAAACCTGGTGCATAATACAGAATTAAATTATTGTGTTGTGGTCAGAGGTGTGTGTACACTGAAGATTCGGACAGTGGCTTTGAACATGGCTCAGCAAATTAGATTTTAGAAATGAAACTATTTGTTATATAAATCTGTACAATACACTAATAATTATAGCAATTTGTTATAGCAAATTGTATACAATGCAATATGAGAGGGTGTCTGGGTAATGTAGTGCAACTGAAATTACACAATATTGGCAGAGATTAGAGAGATAAGCACCTGGCCTGGTCCAGGTTAATTGTTGGAGTATCTGTTAGCTCACTGGATTTTTCTGTATGTAGGCCCAAAGAAGAGGAGGGCAAAATGTGAAATTTCGTTTGTCCTGAGTGCTTACGCTTCCAGAATAACTTCTTAAATCATCTTTATTGTATCATTTTATGTTTTTCCCTATCAGGCTACGAGAAGTAAAAAAAATTCCAGCAATACGCAAGTCTGACGCTGAGTAAAAGTGTGAATTGACATTAAGTCTCAAGCTTTTCTTTCAATTATTAAATGGACTTAATTTGACCATAAATATTTAGGCATAAAACTATTATCACTCATGTGCCACAGGAGGTCATGTAGTTACGTACTACATTTATTTACTTCTGTCATTGAACTGAAGCAAAAGCCCAGTACTTTTTTCATTGTACTTTCTTTAAGTTATAGGGTGATACGGTATCAATAGTCAATTCAGTTACATTTTATTTGTATAGCGCTTTAATAATGGACATTGTCACAAAGCAGCTTTACAGAACTCTGAATGTAGATTTAGATCTAAATCCTTAATGAGCAAGCTAGAGGTGACAGTAACAAGGAAAAAAGGACACTTTTTAAGATGATCAGCACCTAATATTGACAGGACACCTATAATCAGTGTTTCCAGTTTGCTGCCTTTTGCTCTTCGATAATGAACCATCCTAAAATTGAATTCTTTCAGTCCTTTTAGTTAATACTTCAAAGTACCTGAGTGTGTGTGTGTGTGTCAAGCCTTGTATTTAACTTGCCTCAGCAACGTGTATAATATCAGTAACACTACTTAAGTGTGGTGTACATGGGTCTACATGACACATACATGTCCCCTTCACCTACATAAACATTTATAAAGGTTTTTTCTGACAGCTGTTATAAAGCCTGTAGTAACTCTTTAAGGGAGGTGTTCATGAGGCTAATTGACATCTACATTTGCGCTTTTTGACAACAGATATAAATCTACATTATAAATGTTAACGTGTTTTACTGTACCCTGTTATCAGATTTGTCGTGCTATCTCGATAATAATAATTGCAACATGACAGGAGAAACTACAGTAGAGTGCACACAGCTGTACAATATAATATGAAATATACAAAATGTATGTATACATAAATGCAATACAAAAATAAAAATGCACTAATGCACTTATGCATGTATCAACACACTGTGTGTGAAATTGTGCAGAATCAAGGGGGTGTATATCAGTGTCATGAGTGTACAGAGACGAGGAATCAAAGTCCCATAAAGTGCAGTGTGTGCATGAGTTACAAGTGCTAAATGTCTTATTATTCATCAACTCAATATTAGATGTGTTATAGTTATTTTATAGAAAGACTGATGCAAAATTCATGCTAATGTTAAAAATCCATTCACATTTAAATACTGTTTTCCCTCTTTCTTTATTCTTTTCTGGATTTATATCTGCAGACATGTAGATACAGTAAGTGGACTTCTTAACAAGTACAGTATCTTCATTATTTGCCTTTGTCCTTCGTCTTCTCTACACTGATTTCCTCTTAGGTTATAATATCTGGTCCAACAGTGCAGTTGTTCTTCGCTCATCATCACTATGTTTCTCAGCACAGCCAAGCAGTTTGTTTGTTATGGATTAAATTAGTCATAACAAGTCTCCTCAGGAGTGTGAGCTCTGACCTACTGCTGTGTTCTTGTTGTTCAGTGTCATCCGTCCTGACTACCACAGGAGGTGAGAATCACCTGGATACCTCCTTGTGCAAGTGCATGCAAGACCTTCCAAAGCCAAGACCTTCCAAAGCCAAGACCTTCCAAAGCCAAGACCTTCCAACAAAGACGCAAACTGTCTGTATGATGACATATTTGATATACATTCTGTTGTTATACAGCCAGTGTTCCTTTTCTTCTTCTGGCCCCTCATGGGAGATCATGTAAAGCTTGGAGCTATCTTCGTAACAGCTTGTGACTACAGGCGGAGTTACAGGTACCCTGTCCTCCAAAGCAGTCGATAGTCATCTCTACACAGCTGCAGTATTTTCAAACTTTTTGAAGTATATTCGGAACTCAAGGGCTACTGCATTGAGTACCATTCTGTTGATCAGTCCAGCATTCACCTCTCAGTTCCGTGCTGGATGCCTGTGATTTTATGAACACCGGATAACCTCCAGGGTTACTTGTCATTGTCACTGGGAACCAGCACCCTTCTGGTGGAAACTTGGTGAGAAGATGCCATGGAAACCGTGTGTCTATAACAATAGTATTTATATCAAATACTACACCATATGGTCACTTTGTGATGTTGTTGGAAGGTCTTGGTATATGTACACACATGCACAATATGGTATCCGGTTCATTGTGACCTCCCTTTGAACCACAGTTGTATACGTAACTGGAGATTTTATTGATTTTGTTTATTTTGTCTCAGAGTGCTTCTCAATCTCACATCTTCACCTCTGCTTGAACTGCTTCTGAAAGTATTTCTACCTGCCATTGTTCATATTCTGAATATCACAATGGTCTGACAGCACATACAAGATAGTGCCTCTTGTCCAATACCCATTCACTGAGATTAATTAAAAATATTTTATAGCATATGATAGCAGACAAATAGCAGCTAACGGAGCTTCTGGTTCTACGCTTCTCCTTTTCTTTCTTCTGTTTAGTATTCACCCAGCATGAGGACCACCTACCTGTCTATGACTGATGCCCAGACACGACATTTTAGAAGTGACTACCAGGTGTAAAGTGTGAGTGTCTGAACCCTGAAGGAGCCGAAACCACTCTGGAATACTCATTGATGATATTTAAATCAGACTTTATCTCTGTGGATACATTTTTTCCCCGTTCTCCATATTGAGGAATTCAAGACCTGCAGTTCAGTATTTTGACTCCACGCAGAAACCTCTCCAAAGAGGAGGCCTTACAGGCTAACAGCATACATCACCCACCATGTATATACAACTTTTTGGTCAGTACAGGAAAATATACAAACTGTGAGATGTTGAAAAAAAAAATGGTTGGATTTGTTACACAAACGTCTTTTAGTTGTCTGTGCGATAAATTCACCCAGGAACAAAAATGGAAAGATCACTTGAACATGATTCCACAATAAGACATTGTTTTGCATTATAAAGAATAAATGGTGCTGCTACCTGTAGAGCTTCTGTACATAATTGTGACATCTCAGTGCAATGAACTTTTACCTCATCGATGTTTGCATTCAAACCGGTCGGTTATGTTTTCAAGCATCGAGAGTTGTATCACAGGCCAGGAATGTAGGTTAACCATGTGTTGAAAGATTTGATTTATTTTTAGGATCTGTGTTGAAATAGCTTTCTGTTACTCAATGCAAGGTTAAGGCTAAAGCAGTCAATACTTTAGTATATGTATGCTGATGCACTGTGTGAATATGCCTGAGCTCCACATGTTAGCTTGTTGCTTTTTCAGTGCTGGATAGGCATCAGTTTTGAATAAGAAGCTTTAGGCATCACTCACTGAATGACATGCTGAACAAGATTGAAATTGTACTTATACTGTTAAAGATATATAGCCTGAATTCTAACAGTGTTCCTTTCTGATGTCTTTATTCTCAGAAGTTTTTCTATTGTTTATGTTTTGAACCAGTTTGGAAAATGTAAAACTTGATTAAATAAATAATTTGTTCATTTTATTGTGGTTGTGTTCTAAACAAGTTTCACTATTTACAGATAGTTTCCAGTCAGATTATAACAGTTTCTTGAAGAGGGTCTTGAGACAAACCAAATTGAAGCAAGATATTGTTAATATCATTGGACTTGCAGTCGTTTATGTCCTTGGACGACTTTAGTTGCTCTCCAATATTCTCGAGCCGCTTGCCAGGTTTTTTCAGCATACTACAAATTTTTGGTTCTTTGAGAGTTTGTCAGTTAAATGGTCCCATAAATTCTTACTTCACCATAAAAATATTTATGACATCAGCCAGTTGTTAAGATTATAATTTAACTGTTTTTATATTCATCTCCAAGTATGTACCGGTATTACCAGTCCCAGTATTTACACGTATGTTTTGTCTTCACTGGGTGGAATAACTGATTTAGATTTAGATTATATGGTAAAATCACTGTGAAGTGCCCCTTTCTTACACATTTAGCCTGATATCCACCTCCCTGATACACGACCAATAAATATTGGGTCTCAACAGGGGCTCTGTGACGCATAGCCAGGGGTTCCATGATTTTTAAAAAAAATTTTGTTACAGTGGTGGAAATCACAACTCGTCATTATCAAAGTCATGATATTTATTATAGAGTTCTTATTATTATTTGAATTTATATTGTTATTTGCCGGTTTGACTGGAATTGAATTGGTTTAATCCAAAATGGATTGATTCAAAAATAAATAGACCTGTAAATAATGTCGACTTAGACCTATCTAATGTGTTCTGCTGGGAGATATTTCAGAAATGGAAAGATCTATGGATCTAATAAATAGCTAACATATTGCATGTGCACATTTAAACGATGTTCATGAAATAAATTTGTTCAGAGGGGGTCCATGGAATTTTTTTTGTTGTTGTTGCAAAACTATATGGACACTTGACCATCACACCCATATGTGGTTCCTCCAACAAACTTTACACAAAGTTGGAAGCACACAGTTGTATAGGATGTCTTTGTAAGCTGTAGCATTACAATTTCCCTTCACTGAAACTAAAACCTGTGCTGGCATGACAATTCCCCTGTGCACAAAGCGAGACTAAATCTGGAACAGGATGCTCAACAAGCACATGTCAGTGTGATGGTCAGGTGTCCACAAACTTTGGCATCATTATAACAAGCAGCAGTGCCTCATGTCACACACAAAATATTTTACTTCTAACTAGAATTGGCTCATATGTTGATCAGCTTCACTGGATGCATAAGTTGCTCTGTATGTGATTTACCACATCAGAGTTTTATCGATACAGAATACTAGTACATTTTCAGTGAATCACCACAGACTCTTTTACTGGTCAGATATGTAAGTTGGCTCCCACTTAAAACAATTCCCCATTTCGTATCTTATATTGAAAACACCATTTTGTAACCTGTGGATTACTTATTATTACTAAAAATACTGATATATACGGTATACATTTACAGTGTACATTTAAAAGTATATTATAAGAAGCTATTCCATTGACTCCAGGTCCAGGTAAAGACAATTTTGTAAACCTTAAGAGACTTTTATTATTTAGACAGGACTTTAGCCTTTCCGCCTGATAGGAAACCGGAAGTAGTGTGTGTTGTAGTGTATTGTAGTGTATCGTATCATTCTCAGTGGACGCTGGAGTTAGAACGATGCCTCTGATCTGAGATCAGGTTTAATATTTAGTTTGGGTATTTTGGGGGCGGGGAAGCTGATCCAATATCAGGTTGCTGGCTAACGTCACTTCCGGTTTGTTGGTCGCTAGCAAGTGAGCGTTTTAAAGTGGGCTAGTGGAGTGACTCAGGCGATGTGAATATCAGCATCATACAACGATTTACTGCAATGTATTTCAAAGAGAGAAAATAGTTGTTTTATTTCAGAAAAGAGTCAGGTGGAGTAGAAGTGGCGGGGATGTGGGAAAAACGCAATGGGAAACGTTTTCGCCAGAAAAGGACGCCCAAGTCGAGTAACAGAGCAGGACCGGGCTATCTTGGTACTGTTCTTTCCTGTTCATCCTGGATAACATTTTACAGATATATATATATATATATATATATCTGTCTGTCTCTTTCTCTCTCTCTCTCTCTCTCTCTCTCACACACACACACTCTCTCTCTGTCTCACTCTGTCTCTCTCTCTGTGTGTGTAGGTCTGCTCAGGCTGTTGGGTAACGCTAATTAAATACCACTAAAGCGATTAGTCTTCATGGATAAACGGCTGCATGCACTGGGATTAGTCAGGTGTCCTGTATAACTGGCCCTGGGGTGTAAAGGAGCTGACAGCTATGGATAGTTAAGTGAGGAATGATGAAATAACTTGGAGGTTCTGTTATAGGAAAATAATCAATGACATGGTGGTGTGATTCAGCCAAGGGGTGTATCAACCCTGAAACTGAGTAGTTTCCAATAACAGCATGCTCCATTGTAGTTTATTCCTCTTATACCACATTTCTTATGCCAGCACTTACAATTCTCTGATGTATTTTGTTAATCAGTTTATAGCTACAATTAATGAATGTCTTTAAAAGGAGTTAGTTCCTCTTATCATAAGCATTGCATTGCATTTATGGTATTAAGGCAGACTCTCTTATCTAGAGCAACTTACAATTATCTCATTTTATACACCTGAGCAGTAGAGAGTTAAGGGCTTTGCTTAAGGGCCCAGCAGTGGCAGCTTGCCAGTGCTGGGATTGAACTCATGACCTTCCAATCATCAGTCCAGCATCTTAACTGCTGAGCTCCCGCTTCCACGCCGAGCTACTGCTTCCACACTGAGCTCCCACTTCCGCACAAACACTCAGCTCCTCACCAACCTCCCTTTTTTTCTCTCTCTTGAAGACAATAAGACAAAAAATCCAGCTACAACCTAAAGTGACAGATTTACATCTGACTGTTAAAGCGCTGACACTGGAGACTCCTTCCATAAAATGTTAAATAAACATCTCCTCACAGTGAATGTCACCATATCAATGATTACACTTTTTGTTTTTAATTAATTAATTTAATTTCATTTATGTGGAGCGTCCTCGCTACAAGACAGTTCATATGTTGTTACTACAGACACAATAATATTAAGAACAAGAGCATTAATATAAACCTGCAGAACTACCATCAGAGCCATTAAAAAAAATCAACACCTTCTGACCGATCAGAATCAAGCAGTTAGCAGGGCTTTGGTATAAAGTCTATATTCTCTTGCATGCTATTCAGTCAGATTAGTTTAGTCTGTTAGGAAACTGCAGTGATTTACATCTAGGTCCCACACAGGTTATTGTGATAGATTTGCTGCAATGTATCGTCTTAAATATGATTTAGTTCACCTCGTTATTCCTTTTCCTTTCTTTGTTTACAGCAACTAAAACAGCAGCGAGATAAACTGAAGCAGTACCAGAGAAAACTCACCGTCCAGCTGGAGAAAGAGAGGCTTCTAGCCAAGCAACTGCTGAAGGATGGGAAGAAAGAGTAACTTTAATGGAGCTTCATTTATCTTCTCTCATATAATTTGTTCAGTTGTGTTGTTCAAAGAGGATGATACTAAATGACAGCATTACAGCCAAGTGTTTAAATCATTTGGTTAGGGAATATATATGCTAAAATCTAAAAAGTGTAAATAACCGAAATTTGTTTTAATGTATTGCTCCAATTTTGGAACATTAGTTAAAAGTTCAGAAGAACAACTTTGCTAAGATGATCTCTGATGTCTGCTAGTTTCTAAGACCTTTATTATTAAAGTGTTAAGTGTAACAGAGTTTAATATCTGTTTCCATTATAAATGAGTTTTGAGTGAATATTCATGGTAAGTACACTGAAGTTTATGACTGCTTCCTGTGGTCTTGTGGTTGTAGAAGAGCTCTTCTGCTGCTCAAAAAAAAGCGCTACCAGGATCAACTTCTGGACAAGACTGAGACCCAGATAAGCAACCTAGAGCGCATGGTGAGAGTCATCTCCTGCTCTCCTGAGACTGCATTAATGATCCAAATGAGTGACACTCGGAAGAGCACTTCACTCTGTGGACATGTTCTACTTTTTTTTTTCTTTTTTTTTTTTTTTTAAAGTAGCAGGACGCAGTATGTCAAAAGCAACTAATGTGCCTATATGTTCCCTTTGCAGGTCCAAGACCTTGAATTTGCTCAGATTGAAGTAAAGGTCTTGGAAGGTCTGAAGGTTGGCAATGACTGCTTGAAGAAAATGCATGAGGTGAGGAGCTCACATGAAGGCTAGTTTTGTGTGCTTTGAATTATGAAGTGTCATAGCTGTTTCTTGGCAGATGTCTCTTGCTTCACATTCCAGAAAGAAATCTGTGTACTCGAGAAAGACTTGTTTCTGTATGGTCCATTGTTTACAGATTAAGTGATTATAGATAAAGCCAAACCCAAAACACTTTGCTAAAAAAATTGCTAAATCTTTTTTTTGTTTTAATAAATCCATTAATGAACTCATGATGCTTTAATTTTCCTGAGGAAATGTCTTGCATTTAAAGGATATCTCGTCTCCACAGGCACTGTCCATTGAAGAAGTGGAAAGAATAATGGAGGAGACGCAGGATGCCATAGAATATCAGAAGGTTTGTCCTTTTATCATTTACAGTACAAGTGGTTACTGCTGCCCCAGTGCTGTGCTTTATCTCTTTTCTGTGTCATTGAACAAAACCATTTTGTCATCTACCCATTGTTACAGGTAGATGTAAGCCAGTGGTGGCAGTGGTTAAGAAAGGAATAAAACATCACAGGGTGTGCTGTTATAGGAAAAAAATCAACAACCAAGTAGTGTGATGCAGTTACCACCTGGAAGTTGATTATTTCCCAATGACAGCACACCTCAAACTGTTTATAACAAGCAGCAGTACTGTATTCCTCTTATACCACAGCGATTTTGCCATCAATCGATTTTCATTAATAAAAAATGAAATGTCATACTTTTTATCCATTTATAGTTGCATTTCATGTTGTGAAATGTCTGCAAAACATTATAATATGCTGCTTACATTATAGCAGCTATAAACAGCCATTCCCTCACTAGCCTCTCTTTTTTTCTTTCACCTGAAGTTAATAAGACAGATAAATACAGCTTTTCATGTTATTGAAAATCCACAAAGCCGTCCATCCTGAAGACCTGGCAAAAATCTTAACATTACAGCTTTGCTGTACCTCTGACAGTTACAAAGCACTGACCCTGGGGACTCCTTCCAAAAACGTTAAATAAATATCTCCTCACAGAAAACTTCACCAAACCAACAGTTGGACCATGTTTAATCAGTATGTACAAGTGCCCCATGCACGTCCCTGTGTAAGTTGTTAGTATAGAAATGATAACATATTAGAACGAGTGCTTTAATATAAAACTTGCAGCTGGAACTACTGTCAGAGCTGCTGTTACAGATAATAATGGCAAAATCAAATCAACACCTTCTGACCAATCACAATCGAGCATTCAAGTGCGCTGCGGTTAATACTAATGATCATTAGGTTGTGGGTATACATGCTAGAACTTTCAGAAAGGCCCCAGACAAGGACTTTATTTTAATTTCAAGCTTATACATGCACTGTATTTTGTAAATGGTAAATAAAATGGCCTCTGAATGAACAAATACAAACCTGGACAAACTGAACCTATACTGAGTATTTGTATCAGGGCTCCTGTTGGTATGAAATAGCTCAATAAGAGTATTGGATCAAATTTACCAAGTTTGATGTATTTCATACCGCAGACGTGTGTGATGTGTGTGACTGACGGCATCGATGACGTGAACCATGTGAACATAGGATGTCTTTATTAATGACTGATATGATTATTACTATACATTATACATATAGATATTTACAAATATTACAGACTGTCTCAGTAATTGGTTAATAACAGGATAGTATTATCAGATTAGTATTAACATGGCTTTGATGCAGCTCTGAATGTTTTTTTTGTTTGTTTTTTTTGTTTTTCCTCCAGCAAATCGATGAGATGCTGGCAGGCTCCCTGAGCCAGGAGGATGAGGAGGCTGTGCTGGCAGAGCTGGAGGCCATCACTCAGGTACGCTCTTCTCTATCAGAGCAGATGTCTGCTTATTTTAGGGTTGTTTTTTTTTTCCTTTTACTGGCTGAAATGATCTGATTTCTTCTGTTTCAAAGGATGAAGATGTTCAACTTCCTGAAGTGCCCTCTGAGCCCTTGCCTGCAGTGCCCGAGCTAGAGAAGGGTGTGAATCTCTTCAAGATCAAATGCAGCATTACTTAAAACTGCCAGTATGTGGCTCCCTCTCCCTCTTTCTAACTTTCTGCTCTTGTCTTGTTTTCAGAGCGAAAACCAGCTAAAGTGAAGCAGGATGGAGAGATTCTGTTGGCGTAATAGCCGACGGTCTTGTGATGCGGATTGGTCACACATTAATCAGCCTCTTATATGAAGAGGAGAGCACACTGTAATCACACTGTTCTTTCCTGCCAGCTCTTCCCATAACCTTTCTTAAACCTGACTCAACGTATGCATTGCATGTACTGGCTTTATTTATTGTGATGAAGGTAAAAAAAATGTCTGATTTGAACAGATCACCGCCATTATCCGTTGGAATTTGTCAGCTTTGAATCATATTCTTATGATTCACATATTGGATTGACTGCCATAAGTATGGTGACGGTGGACATTTATACACAGCCGTCTCCATGTGTGGTTGGTATTAGAAGATGTATGTTATCTTGCAATATGTGAAACTGACCTTTTTGTGTAAGTAAAATCCATGTCAGTATTGATGAAATGTGCTTTTGGGAGTCTATACTCTACTCTAAATATGATGCTCTAATAATATGACCACCAGAAAGATATCAGACCTTTGCTTCTATTAATCCCCGAAAGCTTTGTCTGAGTGCAATATTCCTTTTATGTGTATATAATTTCCCTTGCACGAATATCTTTGCAAAACATCCACGGCTTTGTGGCTACAGTGAGTAAGAACTACTCAATCTCCACCTTCTGCCATGATTATTTTTCCACCCACAAGCGGTTGTCCTTGACCAGTAACCTGCTTTAATTATTACTCTTTGCCTAGACCGCTGAAGCCAGTATTCCTATCAAATGTTCATATTTGTTGTTAAGATAAGAAATGATAAGCCTGGTCTCATGACATAAAAACAGTGCACTGCAGTCACATGGAAGAAGTAATGTTTATTAAACCAGATTTGGGAATCTGAAACAGTATGCCTGCTTCAGATGGTACTCCATCATACATCTGGCAGAAAAGCCTTTGAAGCTGTAGGAGGCAAAACAAGTTCATATTCAAATTTCAAGATGTTTATTGCATAACTTTTATTCTTTGGGGATCTGAAAAATTTGAGCGTGCAGATGAGTTCTTTCAGTTTCCTCACTTCATTGCTGCCATAGCAACAACTAGCAGTATTAAATGTGATGGCATTGATGTTATGTTCTTAGCTGCTAAAGTGTCTCTTGGTGAAATGAAAAGTCCTTGATTCTAAGGTCTGAGAGGCGCTTAACAAAACAATCAGTCGATTTTGTTTCTCCATTGTGGAGCACATCTTAAGAGCAATGCAATAAACCAAATCCAGAAGGGATACGTGAAGGGTAATCATCATGTGGATGATGATTAGTGATTGCACATACACCAGCCACTTTAATAGCAACACCCATAACCATGCTCATTCATGCAATTATCCAGTCACTCATGTGGCAGTAGCGCAGTAGATACAGGCACACAAGCTTCAGTTAATGTTCACACTAAAACAAGATGTCAGGAAGTTTCAGAAAGTATTGATCAGGGAATTTTATACAAAACTCTCTAGAGTTTACATAGAATACATCTAAAAAAACATCTAGTGAGAGGCAGCTCTGCATCAACATCAGCCTTGTTGATGAGAGAGATCAGAGGAGAATGGACAGCTGGTTCGAGCTGACAGGAAGATTTTGGTAACTCAAATAACCACTGTTTACAGCCATGCTGAGCAGAAAAGCATCTCAGAGTGCACAACATGCCAAACCATGAGGTAGATGGGCTACAACAGCAGAAGACCATCTGACACTACAATCTGAAGGTTCATTGAACCTGAGCAGTAGAAGACTGAAAAACCATCATCTGGTCTTTTTCCAGTCTTAATCTTTTGACCCTTTAATATCGAACTGAACTGAAACTTAAAGCCATTTTTCACCAGAATTCACCTCATGTCTTCACTCCTCTGACTTTGAGGAACTGTTTTTCCTTTGGGCAATAATATTATGCGTTGCCATGGTTATCGAACCTATGGAGGCGTGGAATGTGAACAGGTACTGTAAAGACACGCCTTATAGGCGGAGCTAAAACAAGGGGGCGTGTTTTCCCAACTGAGAGAGTTGTCTGTTTCAATTACCGCAGCACGGTGGGCGCTTCTCAGCTGCAGCTCCTGTCGAGGAAAAAGAGCGAGTTTCTGTAGTCAAACCTTTGTTTTATTTTGACTGCGTCTAGGAGGCGAAAAAAAACAATCCCAAGACGTGTTTCGGATAACCGCTGTCTTAGAAGAGAGTGTTTATGGTTTGGACTGAAGATATCAGCATGTCTCGTGCCGACGAGGTCCACCGCGTTACGGAGAATGTCTACAAGGTAAAGTAGCGTACAGGCTCTCGGGCTCGCTTCACCTCAGCAAGAGATGTTTTAGCAATGAATGAGGAGTTTTTTAGCCTAATAAAATGTTCAAGAGTAACACTGCGGAAGTTATTTAACCGCAGAATATGTGCTTACATGTGTTTACACATGTGTTTAAAGCAACAGTGGTGGTGGTGTGTGAGGGGAAATAAATCACAAACATTTGACTAGACAAACTTGTTAGCATGCAGTATTATTATTTTCCTTTTTTTAATGATTAAAAACAGCTTAACCTGGTTTTATTAAGTAGAACATGGCTTACATGTGCGTTGTTTCCCTGCTGAAAACAACAACAGAAACCCTCACAGAATTATAATGGTTTTAATGGTTATAATGGGAATTGTACTGGTTTTAATGGAAACTCTAATGGTCCCTGTGGGTCTTTACTGGTAATGTGTTGCCTTCTAATGGTGGCATGTTATGTCTAATGGATACCATTAAGGACCAGTAATGGTTTTAATGGTTAGCTGATGGTTTGTAATGGTATTTGTAGTGGAAACCATTAGAATTTCTGTGATTGATTCTATTGTTTTTTGTTTTTTTTTTAGCAGGGTTTTTTTTTTTTTTTTAATTATTATTTTACCTTCTGCAATCTCTCTCTCTCTGTCATGTGAAGCTCAGGGTTTGGCTTGGCTTCATGGTTACCTTTCCTTCAAAGGTGTCTTAGAAACGACTTGCTGTGTTGCAACAGGTTTTTTAAGTCAACTCTGCCCTTAAGCAGTTTTCACATCAGCTCCATCCACACACCCTGTGTCTCCATGAGCTATCGTGTATTCCTACCTACTTACACCACACACACGCAAAAAAATCCCCAAACTTGGTCCTTTCTCTGGCTTAAGCAGCAGTCCTGTGATACATAAGCCTGTTAAATAGGGCAGCTGAAGTCCAACACCTAAAACGAGGACAAAGGAACTATTCTGAGAGCTCAAGGCCAGGCGCATGTGTCCTGTATCAGGGTGTTGCCTTTTGCATTGCGGCGGACGCAAAACACCACTTCACCATTTCCCCACTGTGTTTACACCAGTCTGTGCTGGATTCGGACTGGGATTTTATCAATCGGGTTGTGTGTGTGAGTCATGCCATATCCTGTGTCAGATACTGATCGAGGAAGGGAGCTGCGTATTTCACCTTTCCATGTATTCATTTAGCAGGCGCTTTTTTTTTTCCAACTGAGGCAAGTGCATACTGCTGAGGAAACTGAGGGTTAATGCTGTATGTCATGGATCCAGTCAGTCATGACATTTTCAGTGAACAGCACTGTACTTCTGTATTATAGCGCTTTTACAGCACTAATTAGAATCCAGGACTGTTCTTACCTGTGTCCGTTTCCCGTTGCTATAACGATACCTGTGAAAGTAGGACGAATTCTCAAGAGGTTGTGATGTGACAGTTTTCCATACTAATTCTTACAGAATATGTGTTTGTATTTGGCATCATGGTTTGTGAAAAAAGCGTTAAACAGTTTACCAAACAGATCTCCACCCATATTTCAATTCCTTAGCTAGGCCATCGGGCAAGTAAAAGCTCCAGTATGCTACTCAGTGCCGTGCCATGTTAGCCTGAAAGCTGACTAGGATAAAAAATCATAGCTAATTAGGTGCATTAATACAGAAAAAGGGAAACATGCAAGTTTATGATGAAATGTGGTTTTCTATCTTTGCATCACACATAAATTATATTATTCAAGCATGGCTAATGCTTTTATTTCCTGTCGATGTGTTTAGCCATAATGCAGAAAACAGGAAAGTTATATGCACCTCACTTTATTTTGCTTGCTTTTCACATACCTGCATGTTCCTAATTTGGAAAAGGTCATCTGTCATTCGTGTACACTAATTAGTCCGCCTGGTAAAAGTCGTTCTGCTGTCAGCCATCTTGTGCCTCGTGTGATGTATGTAGTGCAGCAGGATGTGGAATTTGGAAGCCTGCTATAGTTACAGCAGTGAGGGTTAAACATACAGTGGGGTCCAGAAGTCTGAGAACACTAGTGAAAATGCTCCTATTTTGCATTCTCTTCTAATGTAATACAACATTTTTCCTTGCAAATTGTATTACTGACAACAACTTGAATGGAAAAATAGAATCTTTTGAAATATTTTTATTTTCTTTTCTTTTTTTTGTTTTTTTTTGTTTTCATTGTCCCATTTCCTGTTTGACAGTGTGCACTCAAGCTGGCGTGGACTCCACAAGTTTGTGCAAAACCTTATGGCCCATTTTAGATCAAATCCACAGGCGTGTCGTCTGAACACGTGCTTCAGCAGTAGAGATTAGGCAAGAGGAAATCTGACCTTTTACAAAGCAGTTAACATGGCCAATATCACAGATTTGCTTAGATATATTTAGGGACCTAGAAATAGTGCAGAATCTTGAATATCAAATATTAAAAATATTGAACTTTCTTTTAAATATTTCAAAATTCTAAAACCTTCTGTTTATTTCCAAATTTAAAAAAAAAAAAAAAAAAACAAGCTCAGATTTTGAGTGTGGTCTCAGACCTTTGGAACCCACTGTATATACAAAACAAATTCTTTTGTCAATAAGGAGTCTGTTTTTTTTTTCTTCTCCTCTTTTTTTGGTTTTCCTCCAGTCAATTATCAACAACCCCAATGTGATATGTGGTTGTCCTAGGCTACTGATGTACCTCTCTCCCTGTTTGATTCTCTGAATACCCTGACAAGAAGGATAACCAAAATCAGCTCAGTATGGATCACTTGGTAATAGGAAAAAAGTCAAAATATGGGATTTTTTACTGCAGTGTGATGTTCATTATGTGATTATCAAGAGCTTTTCCACATTGGAGGTCTCAGATTTTCTGGAGACCCATTGGCCTTTTTATCTGACTTATAAAATACACATTTCTATCATTTCTGTTCTGTTGGACAAATCAGGTTGCATAGGTGTGTTAGAGGCAAATATCAAGTTAGTGTAAAATATCAAGGCAGTCATCAGAAATGGGAGAACATTTAGGTAGCTGCTGAATAATCACAGGAGAGCGGAGAATGAAGAACAGCACTCTGGCTGCTAAGGTGTGTTCATGTTTAAACACAGGGTGTGGGTGTGACTCCGTTATATACACAAACATACGCAAGTAAATAAGGCACTCCCTACCTGCGGTTACAGCTGCCATCTCGCTTGTGAAACAATCAGCGGCGTGATAAGAGGCCCCCTCTGTGAGTCACGGTCTCCATCATTTCTGACGTTCAGTCTGCTGTCACAGTATTGCAAGTCTTACCCGGGATTCTCCTCTCTGACAGCGTTCAGTCACCTTCCAACATGAAGCTGGTCACAAACAAGGCTTCCACAGGTGAGTGGAGGACATCAGCAGCCCTGCTGGCTGAGTGGAATTCTGATGTAAATCTACCTAGAGGTTTCTGTTCTTGGCTAGACATGTGCTTTTTTTTTTGTGGGGAATTAATTTGATCCACACCAGGGAGCTCAACAATTCTTTTTTTTTTTTTTTTTTAATATATAAATAAAATCAGCTGAACATGTGACAGGACAGTGTCATTACATCATAAAATGTAAGAGCCAATCATTGTCTGTATGCAAATTCAGGCCTGATAATGCTGACTCACCAAGCTAACAACTGGTCTGTTTATGGAGTTTCTAATTTGCACGTTTAGAGAATCTGAATTTATCGATGATGTTGTTTTAGTGGAACTGTCTCGTCAAGTAACTTAATACAGAAAATGATGGCCTGTAAAACAAGTTGACCAAGGTGACTATAAAATAGGGCAGTTCCAGCATTATGGGTGTGTCATTTGCGCACGTCGTGACCTGCAAAGTGTTTCACTGCCTGCCCAATCTTATTATATACAACACCGAGAGTCATATTCTAAACTTATTCTGCACATTTTGTGTCTCTCAAATCTCTGGTCACTAGTGGATGCTCCTATCTTTAGCTTGCTGCTGGTTGCCATGGTTTCACTGGTAGCACCAGGCTAGTGAGATATCTATACAAGTTACCTACAGAACATATACAAAGCCAGACATGTGACTATGTCCGGAGGGAAATTGTTTATAAAATGTGTCTCTGCTGTGAATCACTGTTTGCTAGTGACCGCTTAAGGCTAAAACATACCGGAGGTGACGTGTACCTTCATCCTTCCCATTGCTATATACCATATTGCTTCACTTCTGCTTTACATAAAGGCAAACTGCCTTCACTCACTTTGGGTATTAAACAGTTGTTCAAACACACGCTGCTATAGATCAGCAGCTCAGAAACGAACGCCTTCCATCCACTCCTTTGCATTACGATACAAATTTTAAGGCTGATTCAACATTTGTTGGATGAAACAACTGATATGGGGCAAAGCACTAACCCGGACAAGTTTTCATTGGACAAGCAGGTTCAGTAGGCTGCTGATATAATTGTCACCTGGGTTTTTTTTTCTATTTCATTCATCCAACAACCAGAGAAAGAATAACTTAACTTCCTATTGCCTTTTGGTTAAAAAAAGGGATGCTATGTTTTTTTTTTTTTTTTAAACATAACACGCTCTAACTGGTTCATATTCTTTTTACTAGGCATATTAATTAGTTTGAACGTATGCTAGGCAAGCGTTTCCGAATCTGGAATACGAAGTGACAGAAGTGCAGTACAGCACAATGCAGCATAATAACTGCTATTTATCTCTCTCACTAAAACAACATGCAGTCACTATGCATTTAAACATTTCATCAAATGAAAATGACTGACTCCAATAACATTTTTACGTGCAACAAGAGAGCACTACAGTTCATAGGCGAAATATTTCTGCCTTTTTGTTGTTCATCACCAGAGAAGACGACTGCGGCTACTTAGTCACCCCTCCCAGGGACTAGCGTATTTTTCCATAATCTGTATTAATGCATATAATTAGTTCATCATACTTTTGAGTTAAATTGCTTCTTTTTGGCTTTGTTAACTGGACTTTTAGACACGCATAATATGGGAGTGAGCAGCACATGTCCAGCACATGTCCTTTGTCCAGTGGGCTAGCTAACTAATTTATGATTTGACCATCACTGTGAGTGGAAAAACAGTGCCATTTACATCGACTTGCCCTTTTCAAATGACTGTGATTGCCCAACCTTCTTTTATAGTTTGCTATATTATTATTCATATTTGGGGTGCATTTGGATAAAAAAAAAAAAAAAAAAAAAACACTTCATTGCACTTCACTGCATTCAGGACTTCCTTGATTGGAATGATGCCTATCGCATGTAACATTTTTTTTTTTTTTTTGTTCATTCACAATTACTCTCTGTTAAAAGCTCTATTTAATAATACTGCACTTATTTGGAAATAGTACCAGATAGGGAGGGGATGATTATCACCTCGCACCAACCAAATCCTGCTATTGGTTGGCAGCCCAGAGTGCACAAAGGCATTGTGAAGGGTGTGTGTGGATAAACACTACCTGGTTGCCGTGCTCTGGGCAGGGTGTGACTTGTCAGGTCCTCATTTGAAAAACAACACTTGAAAAAAGGGGAGTGTCTCCGGCACCTCTCCCAAAGAGTCAGCCGTGGACAGGTTTACCTGTTTGGGTATGGTGCTGGTGTGTATTCCAAGGTGGAAAAAACCAGGTGTGGCTCTGGTTTTGCACATACCAAACCTGTGATGATGTTGGCCTCGATCGCTCGGGCTGTCTCTCTGTTTCAAACTTCTCTCCATAGTACGGTTCTGTTTGCAGCGTCATCATAATCTGGCTGATATTAGATTTCGCTCGTTCAGAGACGCATTTTATTAGTTATTATCACCGCAGGGTGATTTTAAAAAAGATGAGGACTGCGTCGCAGTGTGGATGTGGCGAAATCTAGACAGGTGGTTTCTTAGCAACAACATGCCATTATGTGTTTCTGTCACTCTCAAGTCATATGAGAGAGGGAGGAAAAGAGAGAGAGAGAGAGAAACAGGGGTGGGAAGAGCGCGGCGATGTGGAGGATGGCTTTACAAAGGAATTCAGGATAAACAGCGAGAGTAGTTTTAAAATGCCTTCGAGGCAAAGTCATAAACTCTGCTTTGTTTCAAAAGGCTTTTTAGAGAGCAAAAGGTCTTTTATGTCCACTGCAATGACCCTCTCTTCACAGCATTGACTTAAAGGCATTTACGGTCATACATCAGTCACTTTGTTCCTGATTTACCTAAATGTTCATTTAATTAAGTATGACGTCTGCCTTAAGACAATGAATGTATAATAGGTAACATATATGTTTTTTTGTGTGTGTGTTTTAAGTCCGTATTCATTACCAGCTTCCTGATGGTTTGTTGAAGAAGCATGTCTCATGAAGTGGGTTTTATAAGCGGAGGCACTGCTCGAATCCATACACCCACGTTCTCTCCGAGTCTGGGGGTGGATGGCTAGGAGCCACTGCTGCGTCTTATTGTCAGAGCTCTCTCTCTCTCTCTCTCTCTCTCTCTCTCTCTCTCTCTCTCTCTCTCTCTCTCTCTCTCTCTCTGTGTGTGTGTG
>CM075015.1:10283726-10303304 GCA_037576675.1 Pangasius sanitwongsei | reverse complement strand
TCTCTCTCTCTCTCTCTCTCTCTCTCTCTCTCTCTCTCTCTCTCTCTCTCTCTCTCTCTCTCTCTCTGTGTGTGTGTCTGTCTCTCTCTGTGTGTGTGTGTGTCTGTCTCTCTCTCTTAAAAAAACCTTCAAAATGAAACACGACAAGCTTATAAACTAATCTCGCAAAGCAATAAGGAAATCAGGCTCGGTGAAGTTCAACTTTACATCATAGTTCTGCACAATATTGATGAAAGTGCTCATCAGGATTGTTGCGCAAATCTCATTTCCGAAGAATTGTTTTATTGCACTTTTCCTCGGTCTCTTTTTCTCTATCTCATAAACCGTTTCTAAGCACAATTAGAATGTCAGTCAAGCAAACGTGAATAAATAAGCACGCCAGCACAGGCAGTAGAAAAATAAATGGGGAGCTTTAAAGTTAATGCGTCACATTCAATAATCACCAATAACACAATTAGCTAAGCTCATCAGCTATTTAATTAATAAAAGAAACCAAATATTGTGCTAAAATTAAAATCTGATGTTATTTTACAGTCTGAGTATTTCACTGACATTTCTAATAGGGTTTTTTTTTTCAAGCCCGTATCACTGCGTCTGATCTGTAGTTGAGTCTGTGAATGCCAGGACAGAGTGGGATGTCGGCGGTGGCCTTTGCAAGGAAAAGCGAGTGTGGGAGCGAAACGGAGAGAGGGTGAGAGAGCGAGGGTGGGGAGAGCATTTCTTCATCCTTGTGGAAATGGCCTGTAATTGCTACGTGGGGCCGTGGGCCTGTAATTAACCAGAGAAGAGGAGCTGGTACAGAGGGGCAGGCAGCTCTGTGCCCAGGCTGCCGACGGCAAACTCCACTCTCTGCTTTCATTTTATAAAAATTACATAGAAATACGTTCAGGTTAGCAAAGTGACCATAAAAGTCTTTGGAAATGTGAACCAAAAAAGGGAGGACGTTAGTTTCCGTCACATGACCTCCACCCCAGCCATCAGGAGGATCCTCAGACATGTGCAAGGGTTGAGTGTCTGTTCTTAGACGTATTCTCAATGACACGACAAGCTGCCTTTTTGTCTTATTAACTAGGGCTGGGCAATATGACAATATAATATCCATATTGTGATAAATTAGGTCAAGGTACACCTTTTTCTGATATTGTGAGTATCATGATATTAAATTTTTTTTCTTCTTTTTTTTAAATAACAATGTCAAACTCTGAGCAGATTTGATAACATTTTTTTCTACTGTATGAGTATTTTGTCTTAATCTTTACAATTGAAAGTTTTCAAAATTTTTCCCCCTTTTTTTAGTGATACTTTTATTTAATGTGTACAAAAATAAATTATCACCAAACTACTGTTTGCTGTAATGTTTGTTAAGAATTTGTGATACATATCATGTACCATGGAAATGTCTTAATATCATGATGTGATATTTTTGTCATATCACACACTAAGGCTGTTATTTTTCAAATTTAAAATATGAAACAAAATATCATCAAACACTATTGTATTGCAGGCAGGTTGTTAGTAAAATCTGTAACTGTAAAACTGTCATGATTCATATCATGTCTCTTAGAAATGCTTTTCAGAATTATAATATGATATTTTCATCATATCCTTTAATTAATTTCAGTAGAATGAAAGAGGCTGGCGAGGGAATTAAATGTAACCCTGAATGGTTAAAAAAAGTATGAGGTGGTGTTCAATAAATAAAAAATTGTAATCGTTGGCAAGTTGATGTGGTGTAAGAGTAATGACTGGGTGTGCTGTTATGCTACAGGAAAATAATCAACAACAGCGTGGTATCTGTTACCTCCCCAGAGTGGTTATATATTATAATATAATATAATTTCTATAGAGAGATATAGAATAGAGGTCATATTGAGTGTTTTAACATAAAGTTTGCGTAGATCAGAACATGGAGCTCAATAGACCCATCAAGATAAGACCATTCTGTCTGCACTGTCGTATACGTACATAATTGCGCTTAAAGATTTAATCTGTCTGTTGAATTTATGCCTCGTTATATAAGCATAGCAGTTGTCTATTAATGCACATGTGCAGCAAGTTAACACTTAATGTAAGTAAATTAAATCTGCTTGCCTTTTAGGCTGTAAAAAAGTGCAGAGGGCAGAGATGACATGGAAATATATAAAACATATACTTGAAACGTACAAATTTACAGGATATGTTACCATGAACAGCACTCTATAGAGAAATCAATGTAAATAAATAATGTGCTATACACAGCTCCAAGGAGTTCATATCAACCGATTGGAGTACAATTATTAAAACATGGCAGTGATTTGATTATAGACATAAAGCACTTGAGAATGAACAGTCAAAATTATTATTATTATTATTATTATTATTATTATTTTTGCATAAGCATTATCTTGTGTGTGTATGTACAATACTAGTCAAAAGTGTAGACAAAAGTGTAAATTCCTTGTAGTAGGAATTTGTTTGTAAGACACTGGTATATAGGGAAGTTAATGCCCATATATAAATGTATTATTGAATCAAAATGTATTTTTAATAAGCAGTTTTTGCTGAAAATTAAATTGTTTCTCCAAAGAAGCCTCCTGGGTGAAGCTCCTTCATGCAGCTGCGTAATGTGTTATTTCATAATGATAATCTCTTCATTATTATTCTAAACTATTATAGGGAAAGAAAAGTCTTCTGTGAGCAGGTGTATTCAAACTGGTAGTGTATGGAATTGTTTAACTGTGGAATCTAATGATTTATCACTTGATTATGTAAGGAATAAAACACTTCAGGATGTGTTTTTACCGGAAAATGATCTATGATGGTGTGGTGTGATGCTGTTACCACCCCGGTGTTGCTTATTTTCTTCTAACGGCATATGCCGAAGTGTTTTATTACTCTTACACCACAGGAAGGATTACAGAGGATTACAAATGTTAAACCTGCTTTAATTTTTTAACCTGCTTTTAGTTACCTGGAATGATGTGCAACGGCTATGAACAGGTTAGTTCTTGTTTTCACTTATATCAGGTTTCCCCAGCGAGAGGTTCGCAAACCTCTAGCGTTTTGGCATTGCAGCGGGGCGTTAAACTGTCAATGGCATGTTAAGTTAATTTTTAATAATATACATTTTTACAGTACAACTATATTTAAAGGCAAGGTTTGCATAGATGAAAACAGCAACAAAAGCTGTAAATGAGTAAATCAAACTTTTTCAACAAGCACAGGTTTCACCTAATGTCAGCCTCCTTAACATTTCCGTGGATACTTGACGCAAATAATTTAGGGAGCTTTCACACCTATTAGTTCGGTTCCTGAATCTGAACTGGTTCCTGAATCTGAGAGTGAAATTGATACTTTTGGTTTGTGACGGTGACGGGAGAAGCAAACAAACCTTTGCCAAGTGTGCATAGAAAACATAAAAATTCCCTGAGCACAAGAAACATGGAGCTGCACTCAATATGATACTAGATAATTATAGAAATTACTATTGTAAAACATTTTGTGTATCGTATCCACCATATTTTTTTCTCTTTTTCAGTCTTTCTCTTTGTCAGTCTAAATCTACAGAACACACATTTCCACAGAACTTAGCTCTTTTTTTTTTTTTTGGCTCAGTTTGCAACACACGGCTCAGTTTAGAAGCTTAAATCCACAGAAAAATGCCGTCCGCAGCCCAACACACATGCATTTTGTCTCCACCTCTCGGAAATGGTCTTGGAGCAGTTGTTTTGGTTGGTACCCGAGTCTGATTGCTGTGTTCTCACCTGCGCAAACAGACCGCAACAGAGAGGAAAACACACCAGGGTTCAATTCAAACGGGCTGAACACTGCATATGTGAAAGCAAACTTAGGTTGAAGGGGTTCAGCTGACAGAAATGGTTGGGATATAAACAGCAATTCCCTCAACAGTCTTTCTTTTTCTTTCTCTTGATATTAAGACAAAAATATAGCTTGTCATGTTTCTGAGAAACTCTCTGCACTGAAGACTTTCCCTGTGGCAACAAACTTAAAGGAACAGCTTTAGTGCTGAAGTGGAGGCTACTTTCATAAATTTTAATTAAACATGCAAAATAAAAGCATGTTTTCTCTCTTGAAAACTGTTTATTGTTAGTCTTAAATTATGTGAGCGTCCACCAGACAAGTCCCTGTGAATTAGCTGTTACTATAGAAACCCTAACATATTAGAACAAGTGCATTAATATAAACCCATGAATTAAATTACAGCCGGAACTACTGTCAGAGCTGCTGTTATAGAAAATTAATCAACACCTTCTGACCAATCAGATTTGAGAATTCAGTAGCACTGTAATATAATTATAATAATTGTGACAGGTTTAGTGTCCAGCCCTGAATACATAATTCCAGCACAAACTCCGTATGTCAGCATTTTAAAGTCCATCCATGACCGAATGGAGAGTTGTCATTTATTTATGTGCTGAAAGAGTGTAGCACCTCTGACTTTTCCCACTTAAAGCACGCTCTCATTAATGCCACATCCTCAAATTTTGAAGGATGAAAATGTGACGAGGGCTGCAGACAACTCCCTTTTGGAGCGGAAGCTGCAGTCGTAGCTGAGTGTGTGAAAGAAAGCACATGATGTTCTGTACAATAGAGATCTGTTCCACGCCAAGCCTCTGAGTCATATGCAGGTCCAAAAGTTATCAGTACACATTTTGAATCTCCTAAAAGAGTGCTGAGTTTCTAAAAGCTGTGTCTAAAGAGTGCTGACGTTCAGATCTATATCTCTCCAGACCTGTGTGCTATATTGATTTCACTCCAGCTTCGTTTGAGAGCCATGATTAGATTTGTCTGTTCCTAGATATCCCGAGTGCTCTACTGCACAAGGGTCAGAGGTGCACCATTTAATGTACATGTGCATTCAGTTAAAATCAAGATTTCAGAAGATATGCCATCACCACACCATTAGTCATGAAGGCATTCACAATCTGTGCCTAATTAAATACCCAAAGAATCAATCAAGAAGGAATGAGGCGAAGAACTAAACACACTGGTGTTTCCATGGACACCGATGCTGGTGTGTGGAGTGTTGTGCACAGGGGTCAGGAGGTTACAGTGCTGAAGAGCTCTGACTAATAACTGCTTCTGTGGGCAAGAAATGCAACAAATCAGAAAGTACAGTCCTGTATCATTTCCTGCTCAATCTCACAGTAAAGTGGAGCATCCATTAGCACTTCTATTATGTGTTTAAAATCTCAACCACGAATTGATGTTCAGTGTTGTTTAGGAATGGGATATTATTCTAAGAAATTTGCACTTGCAACATTTTCAAGGTTCTGTCTGTTAGGCATGGGAATGGATACTCAAATATCTGAATATCCAGACTCCATGTAGTATTTGTGTAGTTAAATCATATGACAGCTACCAGCTGTGCTTCCTCCAAGCCCCCCAACTGCATCTTTTCAAAATTGCTGCTCACACAGCATGTGTCACAGCATAAGGAAAGCTCTATCTACCCCCTTCCACATACATGACCTTACAGATGTTTTTGATTGGCTAGTGGTGCTGTTACTGACAGGGGAGAGAGTAGAGAGCATGGCCAGTTTTGCTTCCTTGGCTCCAAGCCACGGCTAACTGTGAAATCATCAGGTTTCGAACTCACGATATCTTGACTATAGGGTGACTCTGGAGCCTGTAATGTGTCATTAATATGTAATGCAGAATAAATTGATAGTTTAAATTGGTTATCATTCTGTGTTATTGAAATACAGATAATGTCAGGACACAAACAGCTAATATTGTGTCTCGTGTTAAGCTAAATGTGCCTCTATGGAGATGCCATACCAGCTAATTCCGTACTTATTTACACTGGGACCGGTTACTAATAGTTGCCAAACTTGCCTCATGCCTGAACGAGTGACCATGTTTATATTCTTAAGACTAACAGGGTCATAAGAATATAGTGTTACAAGAAGCTAGTTGTCCTTTCTGTTATGTATTCTGCCAGTTTGATGACATATATTACAGACAGGCAGCACGGCGCTCCAGGGTCCTCAATGCGATCCTGAGCACTGGTTACTGTCTGTGTGAAGTTTCACATGTCCTCCTGTGGGTTACCTCTGGGTTTTCTGGTTTCCTCTCACCTTTGAAGACAACATGCCAGTAGGTGGACTGTCTATGCTAAAGTGCCTCTGGGTATGAATGAATGTACCCATGGTGCCCTGTGATGGACTGGCGTTACATGTAGTGCGTGTTCACACTTCGTGCCCAGTGTTCACGGGATATGCTCTAGATCCACTGCATCTCTGACCAGAAGGAATGAATGAATATAACAAATATGAAGTTTTTATGTTTGGGCAATTTGTTTATATATAGAAATGTATAGAATAGATAGAAATCTTGTGAAACTTTCTGACAGTGTTAAAGAGGGACTCTTCCCATCCAGATCAGTTTGAAAGAGTTTGATTATTTAAATCAGGGCGTCCCAAACTTTTTGCCAGCTAAACCCCTTCAGCCTAAATTATTTGCCTTAAGTAGGCCTACTTCTTGAGACTTTAAGTAGGCTATCTGAAACTTTTGTAATAAAAGGCGAAGCATGTTACTTTTCAGGTTGTGAAATACATTAACATCTCTACTATTTTTTGTTTTCATTATTACAATTTTAACTTTAAAAATTCTTTCATTTCTTCTGATTTAATCAGTTCTCTGAACCCCCTGCAGTGCCTCCACGAACCCCTAGCATTTCAGTACCCTAGGTTTGGAAACCCTGGTTTAAGCAGACAAACATTATCTCATTGGTATATTATCTGTTGTCTCATGCACAAAATGATACTTTTAATTGTATTACGTTTGAGCATCAATGTGACTGTTTAATCAAGCTGAACACGTTTTGCAGCTTCTCTAGGAACATAGTCATTTGCATCAGATTTAGCTAGTTAAGCCATAATAGTGCCAGTTATTGCAAAGTAATAAGAGTTAATGCATTCTCTCTAACAGCATGCTATCATGCTCTTAATGTGTCATACTAATACTTATACTGAAGGTTGCTCATCATTAACACTGTGAAAAATGTTTTCTCTAAGCACTGTGCTCTCAAATGTTCCCAAATGCAGACCTGCGCTTGCTATCTGCTGAGTGCTTGTGAACCCAGTCCTTGGCAGCAAGGTTGGCTTGGCAGTCGTTTTGGAAAACAAGCTGCACTTCCAGCCCAATGTAAAGCTAGACGCGATGCTCATGCAGTGCATACCATGCATTACTGCAAAATGAACAAGTGCCCTTAACAAGAGCTGAAGCCTAACTAACAGTAAAGAGTGAAAGACTGAGTGCATCGTGGGGTGAATGCTGCAGAAAGCATTTCCATTTGTGAAGTTATATTCAGACAGAGAGACATACACATGCTGACCACTTTAATTGGCACACCTATACACCTACTCATTCATGCAATTCTCTAATCATCCAACCATGCAGCAGCCATTCAGTGTATAAAATCATACAGTCACAGGGTAGTGCGCACATGTGTGTGCTGAGATGTTTTTCTGCTCACCACGATTGTAAAGAGTGGTTAATGAGTTACCCTTATTTGACTTCTTTGTCAGTTTAAACCAGTCTGGCTATTCTCCCTCTGACCTCTCATATCAGCAAAGCATTTATGCCCACAGAACTTCCACACACTGGATGTTTTGTTTTGCTTTGTTTTTTTTTTGCACCATTTGGTGTAAACGTGTGGAAGTCTCAGGAGATCAGCAGTTTCTGAAATACTCAAAAACCAGCCCATCTGGCACCAGCAACCATGCCACAAGATCACATTTTTTCCCCCCATTCTGAGGTTTGAAGTGAACATAAGCTAATACATTGCAGGCATGAAAGGGCGGCCCGGCATCTGTGTATCTGCACACTCGTGCATCTAGATAGTCTACATTCCTTTTGATCAAAAGTAAACATAGAAAAAGTGATCTTTTGGGAAATATATTGGATTCTGGCCGCCTGGCAACCATGCCCTCAGTGTGGCCCTCACAGAAAGAGATAGGAAGAGTGTGTGTGTGTGTGTGTGTTTTATATCTTATATCTTTATTCTATCTTGATGTGATTAAGTCATGGGGTTGAGCAGAAGGCCTGGTGATATACAGTTGCACTACTCTGTGTACCTTCATTCTAATTGCGCACAACATGTGCTCTGGGCTCGTTCATGCAGCCCTGCTACATTCCATTAACTCACTGGCGTTGCCAAATCACTCATTAAACTGGGCAAAATTGCATCGCAGGTGGCCATAGTGGTGTATCACAACTATCTTCTCTCTCTTGATGGGATGGTGAGACAAAATGAGCCAGATGGAGAGTGAAATGGGAACAGTCCTGGAGGACACGTTTTAACAGCATGACTGGGATGAAATCCTAACACAAAAAAACCCAAAAAAGTAATCTAAAGCATTTTCATCAAGAGCTCAGCGAATAAGCAACGTTATTTTGGCTATGGATGAGAGGGTGGAAAATTTATAGAGAACATCCTCCTGTGGAGAAAAGCACATGGACTCTCAAGCCTTTTTTCCTCTTCAAGATTTATCAGAGTGCTGAAACATTACTGCTCTCCTCAGGCCTCGTATTAGAACCAGATGTAGCGGAATAGACTAACCTGTGAGAGCTTCACTCACATTCAGGTGCTTCTGGTTATTTCCAACACAGTCACCAGTGCATACTGAAAAAAAAGAAAGAAATGCAAGTTCTTTTTGTCTTCCTGCATATACTGTACATTCATGCACCAGTACAGTTCCATTTCAGTGACGTTTCTATTATAGTGTCTCAACCAGTGACCTTGACAAGCAGGCAGCTGTTTATCAAACCGGTTCTGAATGATGTTTTGCAAATGTCTGCTGGACATTTCTGTAGAAAGATGGATAGTAGCTCAAATCTATGGTAATAGGTAACTTCAGAATTATTGGCACTCTTCAAAAGAATGTGCGAATAATAAACATTATTCACTATTCAAAAATTCCACTCACAGTTGGAGAAACTTCTTACCTATTCTGTAGCAAAAATCATTCTTAAAAGAATTTTTAAACAAATAACTCTTTATCTCAAAAAATGGGGCAAGATTAGTGGCACTACTAAAGATGATTAACCGGTCATCTTTGGGAGAAAATGAGTCATTCTCATCTGTTGACATGTACAAATCTTGAAATTTCTACTGAAAAGAACGTAAGCACGTCAAGCATTCTGTCCTCCAACCAGTTGTTTGGAAGGGTCGCATGAAGAAGCCCTTTCTGAGAGCATCTCGCAAAATGCAGTCTGTGAACTTCACCAAGCTTCATTTGAACTGCAGTTGGCTTTGTGTGTTGTGGTCAGATGAGTGCAAAATCAAAATTTTGATCATGCACACAATCAGAGTGTTTGGTGATTGAAAGAAAAATCTCCCAAACCCACTGTAAAACAAGGTGGTGGATCACTGATGCTTTGGGGCTGTTTGCGGACAGTGGTCCAGGGGCTCTTTGGGGACTGATGGCGTCATGAATTCTATGTACAAGGACATTTTGTCTCAAAACCTGGTTGCCTCCATCAGGAAATAAAGGCTTGCACATGCAGCCTCTGAACTTCAGCATACATCACTGGAACACATCACTGGTATGTTGTGGTCAGATGAGGATAATATTAAACTATCTGGCCATGAGCACCTTCAACATATTTGATGAAAAATGGACTGCAGACAAGAATAAGCCCCCAACCCAAGTTTTAAATGGTGGAGAATCATTGATAATATGGGGTTGTTGTGGTCCAACAGCTCTTGTGAAGTGTCATGAATTCTATGTATCAGAATATTTCAGTCCAAATCCTAGTTGCCTCTGCCAGGAGGTAAAAACTTGGCCATAGATTGGTCTATCTAGATAATGATACCAAAATCATGCATTCAAATCAACATAGAAATGGTGGGACCTGATGGAAGTCCACATGCACAAACCTAGGACTATAATGGAGCTTGAAATGATATTAGGAGTGGACCCTTACATAAAGAGACTCAGAGAGAAGGAGACTTCTCTCCCATGTTTTGCAGACGAAATGGCACTACTTAGAAATAATTTGTTTTATATTTTTTATTTATTATTGCCAATGAAAGCACTCCGTCTCGAGTAGTGATAGCTGAATACGTGATCTAGGATTAAGGATGCCTGTTTGCATAGACAGGAACGAGATAACACCCTATTTTATCTTAACAGCAGTAAGGTAAATGACGCTAATCAGAACAGGAATAAACAGCGCTCAGATGAATACAGATCCATTGATAAATGTGATCTGACTGATTTCCAGCTGAATTATTAAATTACATCTGACAGTATTGCCTATTGAAATGTTATTAATGCATTTTTGGTTGCTAAAAGTTATAGTGTGCACAATCACCTGCATACAATGAGGAAAATGAGTGCGGCATGCTGACGGAACGAGTCTGTCCATCAGTTTCATACAATGACACAATTTAACTCGGTCATGCCTGAATGAAAGCAGCGTAAAAAAAATGAAGTATAGTCGTGATTAGTGCGAGCGTGTAGTGCTGTCAGAGCTCAGAGAAATATCTGTCCATCTTGCTGATCTGTGATCAAATTTATTGCAGAGCACAATACTCAAATTATTCTACTCTAATGGTATCACTGCAAAGAGTTTTAGCTTCCTTATAGCGTTAAAACTTTGTCCTATAACTGATCTCTTCTTTTTTTTTTTTTTTCTTTTTTTTGAATAAATCCTTCACATGATTGCAGTGGCTTGTCTTATTGAACATCATCAGATTTTGTTCGGGCTATAACTAAAGTCTTTTTCAAAACTGGGCTAAATCCTGTATGTTAATACCAGTGATTTCTGTGTTGTAGATTACAGTTGATGTTTCTAAACCGATCCAACAGAAAGCAGGACCAAGCTCATATCTGGACATGTGTTATTTGTCGAGTGCTTCCGAGGCATGTGCAATATTGATTTTTTTCCTGCTCGCAATTTTTCATTTTAAAACATCGCAATAACCAATTAAATTGTCCAGAACTGCTAGTCTGGGGGAAAAAAACCCCTGGAAAACAAGCATTTCCACCATTTCAGGTTTAAGGAGAATACAGGAGGGCGTAATAATGTTATCAGCTGCGCAGTCTGGAACTGTGGCAATCGCAAAATCTCAGCTGGATGGTGCATTTTTAAGTGAGTCTGCAGTAATTCATAGTAAACCTAAAAAAAAAAAAACACAGTAGGTCTCAATATAATACTTTTCCAAACATCCACATAGCTCTGTTGATGCTGATCCTGTTGAGCAGGAGAGCGCTGGCCAAAAACCCCCCCAGCGTAGTTAATTACTTTCTAATTATCAACACCATTAACAGCAATTGTAAAGTGTTAGATGTTAAATATATATTTGGTTTAGCTTTTATTTCATGTTAATGAACTCAAAACATTCTCCATAAACCTTTTCAGACCGCGAGGGAGCCAGCGCGACTCGAGAGCACGTGAGATGGGGGTAAGGGCGGCGCTTCCAGAAGCTGTCGGTTAATATTCAAGAGTTCATAACAAATGCGCAGATCATTCCAGATTAATATGTCTATTGGCTCATCTCCCATTTTATTGGAGAGAAAAAGACTGCTTTGCTCTTTTGCTGTTTTTGACGAGCTCCTGCGCAAAATGCGTAAAGGCTGGCACAAATTAGTGAGCTAGTCTTCTTTAATAATGCAGTTGAGAGTTTTTTAATGTTTCATTTAAGAATACCGTAAGATGGCTGGACATACACTGGATATATTCTCAACCCAAGGTTAAGATTTCTGTGTCACTGTCAATACAATTTTTTGCACCAACAGGATTGGTCACATGTATTTTAACCACATATTTATTTTGAACATGAGATGCCGTTGCTGCCACGTGCCACTTTGCGTCGTTCATAGGTTGGATTGAGTGGCACACAACACGGAAAAAGAAACCAGAAAACTGGAGAAAGAAACAGAATGGAGCAGCTGTAATCATTCAGTCCTACAGTGGATAAGAGGTTCTTGATCCATGAGTTTAGAGTTCTTGTTTCTGGTCATGTCACAGCCTAAGTGTGATTCTGGAGAGCTTTAATATAGCACCTTTTGCTTGTTTAACTCTAACACACCTGTTTCAACTCATCAGTTAATGACTAGGTTTAGTGGAGTGTGTTAGAGCGAGGAAATTACCAACCTGCGTGATACAGGACTGCAGGTGAGCACACTGTGTTCTTTATCCGCTGTGACTTGTTAACAAAAAAAAAACACAGCATGTTTTCTGTTTTGTGTGTGCGTGAGTGTGTGTACTTGCCTCCTCCCTTATCTTATCTTTTTTTTTTTTTTTTTCCTTGGCTTATTTTTTTCAGCTTTCCTGCCATGTCACTGAAGTAGAAATGGTGTGTATGCCCCCCTTAACGCGAGTCAGGAATAACCCAGCTCCGCCGAAGTGCCTGCCGGCCTCGGGTTCCAATTAGCTCCTGCAATTAGCCTGGCAGATGTAGCACAAGAGGACTGGGATAGATGATAAATTTAGCTGCACTGACAAAATATGGAGAATAAAACCCTGCTTCCACCTCCTCCCCTTAAGCTCGCCTTGAATTATAGCACAGTTGATTCATAAGCTCATGGAATTCATATTACACCTATGTCACATGAAACTGTTTTTTAGCCATGGTGATGCCAGCAAATGTTCTGGGAGAGATAATGATGCTCTTTGTTAAAGAGCGCGAGTGTGTTTGCACATCTTGTTCAGCAGGGAGCGGAGCGCGGCTGCCGCCCCCCTCACTGTTCTAACCGAAGCCCAATGCGTTTCTATGAGCATATAACAGGAGTACTGCCATGGAGTCTGCTGGCTGTTATGTAAACCTCCCACCTTCTCTCTCTCTCTCTCTCTCTCTCTCTCTCTCTCTCTCTCTCTCTCTCTCTCTCTCTCTCTCTCTCTCTCTCTCTCTCCTTTTCTTCCTTCTTCTTCCTCTTATAAAGCGTGTTAAAACTGTAGCGTTTTGCATGCAGCTTGTTTCAAGAGAGAAGGTCTGAGAGAAAAGCATTAGCGGCAAACCTAAGAGGGAGAAAAAGGCCTTCAAGTCCTCGCAGCCCCCTGCGGACACAGAGGGGTCTTTCATCTGGCGGGGAGATTTATTGAAGTGCTACTTATCTCTGTTTTGACTGGCACACACTTTCCTTCTCTCCACATTACTGCCTTTTATTCGATATCAGGCTGAACTAATTATGAATATGTAATGACTCAAAGAATGTCAACACCTATTGAGTCCCATTTTAAAAAAAAAAAAAAAAAAAAAAAAAAAATCCAGCATGTGGTATTCCCACAATAATCATTTTAGCTCATGTTGAAGAAATTCGTGTTGAACCTCTTTAAAAATACATGAACATCATGTACTTTGTGCTACTTCTCAATGCCTTTTATCCATTATTCTAGAGAACTGTCTTTGGTCTCATTAATATTCAGTCTGATCCTGAGGTATGCTGAGGGATTTCTCGATTTCTAAATTTTCCCCATTGTTCTAGAGCACTGTCTGGGGTTTCATTAGAATTCATACTGCTCATTGTGACTTTGGGTGATGGTTTATTTTATATAGCACTCTGATAACAATATGTGCATTTACATACATCCTAATAGTTCTACCGATAACTGAATTGGAATAGAAAATGCATATACGTCAATCAGAATAAAGTAAACCAGTTTACGCCTATCAGAAGGAACTTTCAGTATGATCGAACTATCCCTATCGGGGGTGGACAAACCATAAATGAGCTTGTGTTTTTTTTTTTTGGTTTTTTTTTTTTTTTTTTTAAAAAGCAGTATTACTTAATACCTGCATGTTCCTGCCTCAGAAAAGATAATCTGGAATCCATGCATGCTAATTACTCCAGTTAATAAAAATTAGTCTCCCGTCTGCCAGATTGTGCCTTGACTGCAGCTCATGCTATAGTTGCAGCATTTACGGTGCATCACAACACCTTGAAGTGCATTAAGTTTAAACATAGCCTACTTTCCAAATGAAAATTCACAGCATATTTAGTGAAATGCAGTAAGGAGTGGGGCTTGTCATTTTCTCGTTGTTAAACCTACTTATCTGCTGAGCAACTACAAAAATGAAAATGAGACCCTGGATGGACAAATTAGTAGCCTGGACATGAAATCAGCCTGGGCACCCAGGCTACTGATTTGTCTATCCTTGCTAATAGAAGAAAAATGGCCAAGTAAACCTTTGTATCGTTTGACTTTCCTTATCAGAATGTACACATATATATATGCATGTGCTTGAGTTAGTGTGCACATGGTGCAAAAAAAAAAGTTCACCTGTCTAAACGCAGTTCATATTAGTCACGTTAATCTGCTTAAAAGGCTGGATAGGCAGTGCGATGTACATTAAACTAACATTTTGACGGCAAAATAAAGTTGGCACGGCATCAGACATTCAGTGAGAAAAAATGTACAGAGTATTTAAAAAAAAAAAAAAAAAAAAAAAAAAAAAAAGTGACTTCTTGGGCAGTTTTCCCAGGCAGTGGTTCTTAATGTTGGTAACATTTGAAGATGATTAATGGCAATATATCTGGGTTACTGATTGGTAATTTACTGCGTTAATTTCTGGATTTTCAACAAGAAGAGCATCCTTGCTGCTGGACGTTAGGTAAATATCAAAGAAAGAGCAATTTTACCATGGCCTTCACAATGTCGCTTTAATAATAGCATTTGGATAACAGTGTGCAGAGATGAAAATTATTTATAAACACAAGTGGTTAAACATGATTAAATACTTAACATATTAAGACACAGCTATTGTTATACTCATATTTACAATCACACAACATTTTCTCCACTTTTCAACTGTCCAGTGTCAGTGAGTCTGTGCCCACTGTAGCTTCAGATTCCTGTTGTTGGCTGACAGCAGTGGAACCCAGTGTAGTCTCCTGCTGTTATAGCCGATCCTCCTCACGGTTCAATGTGTTGTGAGTTCTGAGATGCATTTATTCTCACCACGGTTGTAAAGAGTGGTTATTTGAGTTACCATAGCCTTCCTATCAGCTCGAACAAGTCTGGCTATTCTCCTCAGACCTCTCTCATCAACAAGACACTTTTGCTCCAAGAACTGTTTCTAAGTGGATGTTGTTTTGCGCCATTCTGTTTAGACTCAAGAGCCTGTTGTGCATGAAAAGCCTGGGAGATCAGTGGTTTCTGAAATACTCAGACCAGCCCACCTGCTTCTGATGTTTGATGTGAACATTAAGTGAAGTTCTTGACTTAACTGAAGTATCTGCATGATTTAATGCATTGCTCTGCGCCACATGATTGGGCAGGTATACAGGGGTTCTACCTCACTATTCTTCCTATAATGCTACTCTCATCCTTTTTAATACTTTAATTTCCCCATTAATAAAAGCTTATCTTAACTTAAAAGGATTGTTGTTGTTATGGTAATGACAACCTGGTAACAGATGATTCAGAATCTGCCAGAAATATGCACATATAAGCATAACCACACCTGATCTAACACTAGAAAGCATCCCAAAGTCCAAAAAATATTCAGTAGTATCTCCACTTATCTCTACACTCAGATTTGATGTCAACATTAAGCAAGTTATAAGATGGGGTAAGAATGTCTGCGCAAGAAGGTTATTCAGGGGGAGTCTGAATCCAGCATCAGTCAAGTGTTTTATCCAGGATCCTTTTCTCCACCCTGTTCAAGCACTCTCCTCAGTGTGCTGATTTGCTGAGCCATTCCAGGCTTCTTCGTCTCCGTCAGGGCCAGACCCACTTACCGAGCTTTGCAGAAACTTCAAGGTGACCTTGCTCTCTGGTCCATTAAGGCAGAGAGGAGTGAACCTGCTATCATGCCCACAGTAAGTAAGCTCTACCCCTTCATCACAGGCGACCGTGTTTGTGATTATGCCTCTGTTAATGAAATCTGCATTATAAAAAATTAAAATAAACTAGCAGCACGAGTATTAGTATCTATAAATACCTGACCTAAATCAGCCAGCTCCAGTCGGCTCAAATCTATCTTCTGCTCCCCGTATCCAATATGGGTTTTGACCTGCTATTTTTCAAGCCATCGACATGTACTAATGATGCAGCTAGCACTCAGGTTTACAATCTATTTTTGTTCTGTTTTGGCGCTCTGCATGCCTGCATTCACAAAATCAGCACTGCACAAAAATCTCGGCTCGGGTTCCGCATTTTTTTTTAACCACTCGATTGGAAAGCCATATTATGAGAAGTGGTGGGAATCTCTAGGGACCTCGCGACTTGATTTGATTTCGATTCAGGGCATTCGTAATTTGAATCTATATACATCTTAATGCATCTCATTTTTTAGTTTTTATAGCCTACATAAAGTTTTTTTTCTTTGCTCCTTTCAAAACATCATCATGAAAAATAATCTTTTTTTTTTTTTTTTCCTATTAAGGCTGTGAGAACAAACATCGCTTGAATTTCAGTGACAAAAGTACACTGAGTAGTTCCTGTTCTACTTTTAGTCTATTGAAACCTTTGTTTCCAAAAACCTTTGGCTAAATATCCATCATGTCACATGTCAAATAAGTATGTCATATGTGGCATACTTCTGAATCTGTCATGTCAGGAATTTTTTTTTTTACAGACTTTGCATGTATGCGTCTGGAAAGACTGTGCTGTATTTTTTTTTTCTTCCTTGTTTCTCTTGTTGCTCTGCTGAAACTAAACTGGAAACAAAGTACTGAGTGAGTTAAAGAACTCGCAGAACAATTAAATACAGACAGTGTTTAAAAGGACTTCCTAACACAGGTAAAGCCCAGATACATGTAATGGTCATGTGACCTAGTAATGATCAAGCACAATATGCGTGACCATGAGCCCTACAATAAGGGCTCAAATAAGGGATCAAAACAATGAATTTGGCTCTCTAGAGAGGTGCAACAAATAAAGTGTTCACCCTATCATCGGGAGATTGCTAGTTCAAATCCCAAGGATACAACAGCCTATCACTAATGGCTAACAGCCCAACACTAGCCAATCAGATGTGTTTGTGAGCTCATGTATGCGGAAGAGGGCAGATTGAGCTCTGAGTGCATTGTCTTGCCCAGTGACTCAGCATGAGCGGCAGTTCGGAAGGATCTGGTTGGCTGGCTTGATGTGTCTCAGAGGAAGCACATGTTAGCCTTCATCCTCTCCAGTTGGTAGCTGTTGTTTGATTGGAGATTGCTGGATGGTGGGTGGGAGTTGGCAGGTGACCAAATCGGGGACAAATCTTTGTATTAAAATGAGTACTTACTAGACTACTTACTAGAGTACAGAGACCGCCTGTGTACTGCCATTCATTCCAAAATCTCAGTGAAGTTGCCTGATTAAAAAGCCCAGTGGGTCACACAGCTGACCATCACCTCACACAGGGAAGATCAGGACTTCAGCCGTGTCAGGGATGAGTGTGTTTGCAGCACTTGTTCCATTCGGGTGGTAAAGAGAAGGAAGAAAGGAGGTACTGAAGAATACAGGGAAATTGATCTAGCTGTTGTGGTAGGTCTGACAAAGCCTGGGAATGGGAGCAAGAGGGAGGACCAGAGCAGTGCGCTGTATTCTCAGCTCTGGAAGTTGGTTAACCCTGTGGCCCTTGCATTGCTGCGACTCTAATTGGAGAAAGGCCTGAAGGGAAAGGGGACAGAGCTGTGAGTGTTATGGCAGGTGCCTGCACAACTGAGCTTCACTTCACCAATTACGTGAAGGGGTGTTTTTATACTGGTCACTTTTAGAATGGCGTTAGAGATATTTTTTTTTTCCTTTTCCACCTTGCAAGATATAGGCACTTTAACATAAATGTTAAGCGTAAAAGACATCCGTCTTGTTATCTCTCAAACAACACCTGACTCAAAGCTCAGGAAATTGGATCAAAGCCAGCTGTAGGTTTCTCTATCTTCCACCCCCACAGTCAGGTGTCAGGAACAGACATACCAAATAGCATGATGCGTATAGAAACAATGCGCACTGGGGATGAGGTGTAATGGAATATGTAATGGGGAGGAATATGAGCAGATCCTGCTCATTTGAACAAGTTTGTGCTCAAATCTCCGCCTTTCCTTAGTGGATAATTTCACCTGGATACTGTAGACTTGTACCTAAGGACTACTGCTGTAATCATAAAGTCCATGATGCTCATACTGAACATCCTTTTAACACTCTTAGCATTGTTTGACTTTATTAGTATACAAATGTGAAAGAATAATGATTAATGGGTTTCCTTTTGAGTCTGGTTCTCTTCAAGGCTTCTTCCTCTTGTCTTCTCAGGGAGTTTTTTCATTGCCGCTGCCGCCTCCGACTTGCTCATTAGGGATCTAAATATAAATCTACGTTCGGATTTCTGGGAAGCTGCTTTGCGACAGTGTGTATTGTTAAAGGCGTTATATATTTAATTGAATTGAATTGAAGATGCTGAATAAGACCTGTAGCTTTATATTAGAGATATAGTTACTTTTTTGCATTCTTTTATTACAGTCTTGCATTCCTCTTACATCCCAGCCATATCTGCATTGTTGCCACAATTCTTTGGACACTGAGGATGTGTATGTTAAAGCTGTTCTAGTAAAAACTACAAAAAAAAAAAAAATCGGAATTCTTGGGACATTTTCTTGGGAGAATTTGGGACAGAGCCAGTATGCCTGTATGCACGTGTACCTCCAAGGATATGCTGATCAGCCATGAATTTTTCATATGTGTTAATTCTAGTGCTGCTGTTACCATTACTGACAAGCAAATCTTTTCTCCCTTTGCTTTTCAGACCATCATGGAACAGTTCAACCCCTGCTTGCGGAACTTTGTTGCCATGGGGAAGAACTACGAGAAAGCTCTCTCCAGTAAGTACGGCACCCATTTTCTCCCATTCTGTCCTCATTTAGCCGTTCCTTCTGGGCAGCCAGCCAGTGTCTCCTGCCTCTCACCTCCTGCTCACGCCACTTCTTTTAAAGACCATCATGACAACAGCGCCTTTCAATTTATCATCCTGCCACTCGCAATGACCACAATCAGCCTTATCAGCTCTAGCCCAGCCATTGGTACCTTCAGCACCACAGAGTTGTTTAGAGAGAGAGACAAACAAATTCTGTGGAGGCCTTTCAGATTGAAAATGATGCATACTACATGTCTGGGAAAGTGATATTTAGTCAATGGATGCACGGTAATAGGGCCATGAGGACTTTTTGTTTCGGGTGAGCTTTTAAGATCCAGATAATCAGCCATTGGTGTCTACATTTCCATTCCGGCTAATTTACTTCTCCTAATCTCTGATATAATGACGAGCAGCTCTTGGAATACAGTACCTTTGAGAATGATGAATAGACCTGTATTGAAGTAAAGCTGTGGTTCTGTGATGTGATATTAAATTGGCATTTTCTCCACTGAGAAATAACCTCATATGCTATTGTGCAAGATTTTTCTCTGACATGAAAGAAATAGGGCAGGTGTTTTCAGCGCAGTCTTTGATAAACACCGCCTAAGGCTGGGCGATATGACGATAAATGCTGTTCTGAGATATTATGGATATCACAGTATCTTTCATGTTGTGTGTGGTTTATTTAAAAAAAAAAAAAAAAAAAAAAAAAAAAAAAAAAAAAATTTAATTAAAAAATGAAAAAAAAAAGCTGATTTTATGTTAAAATTTTGTTTTAATTGTTTTTG
>CM075015.1:10272555-10283626 GCA_037576675.1 Pangasius sanitwongsei | reverse complement strand
ACCACCTAGTGACGTAGGCATAATATTTATTAGTGTGTATGTGCGGTGTTTTTTTTTTTTTTTTTTTTTTTTTTTTTTTTTTTTTTTTTTTTGTTGGTGGTTTTTTTTTTTTTTTTTTTTTTTTTTTTTTTTTTTTTAAATAAATTTCATTACAAACTGACCAGAAGAGGCTGATTTGATGTTCAAATTTTCTTTTAAATCTTATTGTTAAAATTTTTTTTTGATTTTCCCCCTTTTACATAAATGTAAATACAATGTAAATATATTTTTTAGAAATAAAAATTTTCGAACAAGTTTTTTTCCCATGCAACATTACTGTAGTGCCCTGTAGAGTTCTGCCACAACTTTCATTTTTGAAACTGAGACAGTCAGTGAAGTCCTGAATCATTATTTAGTCCTCATATTGCAAAGAAAAACAAGCCATGTTATCCCTAATTATCACAGATTATCATTTTAACATCACAAAATATGAAACTGTAAATCTACTATTCTGCAGATACCATTCATAACCTGCAGTAGTCAACTCCGTGAAGGTTCAGTGGGAAGCGATTGATGCAGGATTCTACATATCAGAAAGACTTCCCTTTCAGGGAGATGAGTAAGAAATAAAACATGACAGTGTGTGCTGCAAAGTTGGTGGATGATTCTCCAATAATAGCATGTTCTGAAGTGTTGTATTCCTCTCATACTAAAGCATTGATTATGAATTTTCATTTTATTAAAGAATGACACATACTTTTTTATTTATTTCTATTTATGTTTAATGTTGTATTATAAAGACTGTAAACAGTTGCTCTCTCAGTAGCATCTTTTTTTTCCTCTCTCTTGAAGTTAATAAGACATAAAGTGCAGCTTGAAGACTTTCCCCTGGTGGAAAACCTACCGACTGTTCCAAAGCCGTGCCACACGAGACCACTCTCATAAGTGTTAAATAAACGTCTCCTTACAGAAAATTTCATCATAACGATTATTATCCTTTTTTCTTTGTTTAAATAACAGAACACTTTTTTTTTCCATCCAGTTATTATTAGAATTGGATTATGTGGAGCATTTTACTACAGAAATGATAAAATATAAAATGAGTACATTAAAATTAACTTATATATAGATTAGCACATGATTAGTTTGATATCCCTAGCTGTAAACAGTCACCTACAAGTCTCACACAGGAGGATAAATCCCTCCAAAGAGCTCTGGGAGCATTAGCACTCCTCAGTGGATTGGTCCATGAAAGATGTACTGCAGGAGGATAAGTGGGTGCTCCATTCCTTATGGCCCCACTGCTGCACACTTTACTACATATGACACCCAGCACCAAGATCTAGATCAGAGTGTCACCAGAGGGGTTAGAAAGCTCAAGGTCATGTCAAGTTACCATTTAAGAAGATGGTCCGGTTCATGTACCCGGGCTTTAAAAGAGCAATTTAAAGTAAGAAACCCATGAACCCTGAGCTTAATGTCAGGCCACTCTGAGGCTGAGGGATAAAGACTGAAAGAAGATTACTCCTGATCTTCCAAGTGTTCAGATGCGCTGTCAGCTAATCTCTACTCAGTATGTGCGTTGTTGATTTTGGAGCCTTTAGCAGAAGGAGGCGGCCAGGAGGGGCTCCCCTTATGTGTTTGGGAAAGAAATTAGGGAAATTTGTAGAGATGGTCCTGCGAAACGATGGGCTGTTATAGATTATGATTTAATTAATGCAGCATATGAACATGTGGCGCTCTCCAGCTGCTAGCACCGATTCAGAGAGCGTCTTCCAGAGGCGTACTTGCAGCTATCCGCAGGCAGTGGTCCCATCTGTCGAGAAGCATTTCAGCATAATTCTCTGCCAAATGAGTTCTGAACAATTGCACACACACACGGTGGCAGAACGAGCGACGGTGCCTGCCCTGCTTTTGATATAGACAGAGGCACAGCTGGCCAGTCTGATCAGTGACCCGCTGTAGTCGTCTAGCCGTCGTGGAACGTGAGCACTGTGTCTCATAGTGAGGTGATGCAATACATGCAAATTACAATTCTACTGACTGAGGATGAGGAACGGGGCTGAGCGACTGAGCGAGGCTTTCTGTGGTGTGAACAATGTTGTGTATGAACCGCACACACATCAGTCAGCCAGTACGACTCTCAGCATAGCACTAGTCACGACTGATTACTCTGTCTTTTTGTCTCTTTTTGTGCAGTAATGATGATGATCTATTGTTTCTCATCTCTCAGGTTGACAATTTGTTGATTAATGAGGCATGCAGTGTGTGTGTGTGTGTGTGTATGGTTTGTTTGTGTATATGTTTGTGTGTGGGGGGGTTTGTGTGTATGTGTGTTTGTGTCATGTGTTTGAGTGTATGGGGTATGTATGTATGGATTGTGTATGGGTGTACGTTGTGTGTTTGTGTGCATATATGTGTGTGTGTGTGGTGTTTGAGGCTGTGTTTGTGTTTGTGCTCCTGTGTATGTTTTTCTGTTTTTGTGTGTCTGTGTCGTTTGTGCGTGTGCTGTGTGTGCGCTTCTGTTTATGCTTTTGTTTTGGTGTGCTTGTGCGTCTGTGTGCGTGAGAGATCTGTGCAGACATTAAATATCCTTCCTTTAAAAGCTGAGTTGTGTGCTTGTCTTGTGCACTGCCAAGGCTGAGCAGCAGTTCCAGCAGGGTGATGAAGAGCAGTAATGTGTTTACATCAGCAGTACTTTCACACAACCAGCAGGAAGTGGAATAATGAAGTTGACTATTAGCGCGTATTATTTCTGACCTTGTTACACGCTCTGACCGTGACTGTGTTTCCTCTGCAGCTGTGACATTTGCAGCCAAGGGCTACTTCGACGCTCTGGTGAGGATGGGCGAGCTGGCCAGCGAGAGCCAGGGATCCAAAGACCTCGGTAAGTCTCTCTGTTTGTCTCTCCTGTCTCACTGGGCCATAAGCCTGAAAACACACAACTGGACAAACCAAAACGTGGTATGAAATGCTGCTTAGCTGTTTATGCTTGGGCAGAAATGTCAGGTCTGCTGAGAATGAACTTCGCTCTTTGAAAAATGTTTTCGTATGCTGATATTTGTGCATTCGTCTGTGGGTGTGGGATGGGGGTGGAGGTGGAGGTGATGGGGTTGATGAAATGGCTAGAAATCTCCTGAGGCTGTATTGTAATTCAGTCATATATCAATTAGTTTAAAAAGCGAAAATGGAGATTTGACACCATTTGAGACTAAAACGTGTTGTTTTTCCCCCACAGAAAGACCTTTCCCGTACTTTGGTGTTGCTTTGGTTCTGTTTAGCTTGTATACTTATGACCTCAGGAATGTTACTCATACCGTGTTTGCTTGTCAGGTCCACAATGAACATTTCGTATTCACAGCCTGATCCACTCTCCCACTGATTGAACATTTAGAGGTTTGAGTGAACTTTCTCATTTCCCGGCTGTCACTGAGTGTGGGCGAGATTCTGATTTGAGAGTTTGGACTCATCGTGGCTTCTTTCCATAAAAGAAAGCCACATCTGCACAATCGGGTCTCTGGAGGGACCTTGTCAGACTGGCAGCCGGTGATTTCAGGTTTAAAATGCCTCTCATGCGGCAATATTCAGACTCTTTTCCAGTTTTTCATTTAAACTCTGAAAAGTCAATTAGCACTTGATTTTTCAGTCTCGCTCTCTTGCACTTTTCTTTCCTTTTCCTTTTTGCTCCTTTTATTTTCTTCCTTGTGCATACAGCTCAGTTAGTGACTCATTACAGGTCCTGCAACACCCATCACATTATACATTTCATGTTCGCATTTGCACAGAGTCTTGCTCACTTTTCAGGTCACAGTGATGTTCAGTTTCTTGTCCCTGTGTAATTATTCTTTACCACCGCCTGGTTTCAGAGGTATGACTGAGCGACGATGCCCCGCTGAGCTTGTGACTAGCCTCTTTAAGCTGTGTGTACCAGCATGTTCCCAAAGTTCTCTTGTGGAATGACTCATTATTGTCTGATGAAGACATCCGCGTGTGTGGGCGTGTGGGTGTGTGTACACACAACATACAGTATTCAATGTGGGGTAGAAACCACTTATAAAGCACATCTGAAGCACTTAGATGCATTTTAGATGTGTGTGTGTGTGTGGTCAGGATAATGACAGGACAATAGCAGTTATGTTTTTCCACAAAGAATGGTCCACACCCTGGAGTTAAAACTTTCCTGACCACCTCCCAGCCTGAAACCCTGACCTTACACAACACAAAATCACATGCGCACTGCCATGTGGAGAGGTGGCTAGCAAAATGCATTTTTATTATTGATTTACTGTGAACAAAATCTGGAAATGTATGTTCACTTTGCTGCATTATGTTCTTTCTGCAGTGAGGTGGCTTCTTACATGATACCAGTCAGATGTTACATTAAAGTTGACACTGACTGAGACAGATGTGTTTTTTTTTTTCTTTTTTTTTTCTTTTTTTTCTTTCTTCTTCATAAAAAAACCAATGATTCAGTGAAGAAGAAGTGTCCTTGGTCACATACAGAAAGTATTTTCCCTCCAGGCTGCCAGTATAAAATATAAATGTAAAATGTTGCCTAGCTTGTTCCCTGGAAAATGTGGCAATTTCAGCTTACAAGGACATGTCAATCTTGAGAAAACATGTAGCATTATCTTGAGGTTGTATCTATACTAATGCTACTCACTAACTTGTCACTTAGGTAGCAAGCACATAGCACTACACATTGTTAACATTCTTTCACAGGCGAGAGCTGGACCTTCTGTTTTTATGTAATATACGTGTAAATTTAAGGCCTGTTCATAGAATTTAGCCTGTGATTTAATCTGAATAGTTGTGATTAATGGTTTAACTGTCATTTGTATTTTAGTATGTAGTATATTAGTATGCCTAATAATTGTGTAACAATTTTTACTTAAGCCATTTTTAAAAAGGTTAGCCCAAATTCCAAATAGCTTCCTATTCTCAGTGTGTGCTCACTACACAGTGAACTGTATGCCCAATAGAACTGAGAATCCAGTTCTGGTTTGATTTGCTAAATACTTCCATCTATATATACTCACTAATACATTGTTCCTCCATTTTATATATGTAATTAGGAAATTGATAAGTAATTATGAAATTAGGTATTAAGTACTAAGTTTAAGTAATTCATAATTAAGTACTAAAATTAAATATTTAATAAGTGCAGTTTATTTTTTCATGGACATTTTCTTACATCAAGGTTACAGAAAGGTTATATGGCCAAAAGGTTTAGTAAACTCTCATGAGGTGACTAAAAGCAGCCTTCAGATATGTAAACATAATGCTGGGCGCCACTTCCCTCACTCCGTCCCTCAGTCCCACTGGTAGTTGCTACATCACTTCACTCTCAACTTTTGTTTTTCTCACGTTGATATACACACATTCTCTCTCACACACTCGCTGCAGGGCTGCTGTCCTTCAGAAAGAGCGCTAGGTTAATGATTTGTTGTTAAATTGCGTGCTTTTGTCTCTCGTGTAGCTGCTCACTGTGCTGCTGTCTTACAGAGATGCATGTTTCTGTCAATCTTGGCAGTGTGCAGCCAGTCTTACATGTGTGTTATGCACTCAGTGAGAAAGCAACAGGGGTTCAGTTGGAGCCCAACTGTAAATGCTTTCCACCTACACATGATGCTGTGCTTCTCTCTCTCTCTCTCTCTCTCTCTCATTCGCTTTCCTTCTCTTTCGATTATTTCCCGATGCTGACAAGAGCACTCAGTCACGTAGATGCTTGTGCAAGCATTGTGCGTTCAGAAAACGTCCTTGGGTGTACGCGGCTATTCATTCTAAACCAAATTGAACGAGTTTTGTGTTTATGTATGTATTTTGCTCTCTTGCTCTATTCCTCCCTAACTCCCACACACTCCCCCACACACTGTGCTGTTTAGGATAATGATCGCTCTGTCACTGTCCCACCCACTCAAACCCTCCAAGCTCCTTCTCGCTTTCTCTCTCTCTCTGTCTGTCTCTCTGTCTGTCTCTCTGTCTGTCTCTCTGTCTGTCTCTCTCTCTCTCTCTCTCTCTCTCTCTCTCTCTCTCTCTTTCTCTTTCTGTCTCAGTTCACCTTTTACATCATTCTGGCAGCAGGGTGGACAGTAATTGGACCACTGATAGGTAACATATCATAGCTCACCGTCCCCTCTCTCTGCCTGCTACTATACATCTAACAAGGTTGTACTATGTTCCGCTTGTCTATCCATCATCTTGTCTCTTGACAGTCCGGGCCTTGTGTCCAGTTTGAATCATAGCCATTGCACTATTTACATGGAATGATGCTTTATGTTCTTATTTTGAATTATTATGTTATTGTATCACGAAGGGTGTGTTTGCATTTTTTTTTTAATTTTTTTTTTGAGTTCTGGATATAACAAAAGACACAGGGATGAAGAGGGTGATGGTGGTCTAACTACTTTTATTAGACTCCACAGTTGTCATCTGACATCCTTATTAGGTGAGTTAGTAGACACGCCCTGTATAAAACGAGCAGCAACAGCAGAAAGCCATCAGCAATACCAACTGAACTTTGAGATAAAATGTATAATTAATGGCACTGATCCTTATTAACATAAATCAGCTACAAAGAATGGCAATAACAAAAGAAGCTTTACATTTACAGGAAAACATAGAATGGTTTCACACATACATTTTCAGGGTTCATGTCTGCTAACGAAGCCTTATCCTGCATTCACCCTGTCTGTTATAGTTACACTGTATGACCGAAAGTATGTGGACACCTGACCATCAGACCCATATGAGGATCTTCCCCAAACTGTTGCCACAAAGTTAGCAGCACACAGTTATATAGAATGTCTTTGTATGCTGTAGCATTACAATTTCCCTTCACTGCAATAAGAGACCCAAACCTGGTCCAGCATAACAGTGTCCCTCTACACAATATGAGCTCCATAAAGACATGGAAGAAGTCAAGTCGTCTGCACAGAGCCCTGATCTCAACCACACTCAACACTTTTGTGATTAACTGGAATGCAGACTTTGCTCCGGGCCTTCTTGCCCAATCTCTCTAATGCTCTTAGAGCAATAATTCCCCATAGCCACACTCCAAAATCTAGTGGAAAGCCTTCCCAGAAGAATGGAGGTTATTATAACAGCAACAAGGGGATTAAATCTTATATGTGGTTGTTGAACATCCCATTCGAGTGTGATAGTCAGGTGTCCACAGACTTTTGGCAGTATAGTGTATGTGGGCATGTAGCGACCACTACTGTTGGGAATGCGTTGTCCAGAAACAGTAGTAACCAAAATGTAGGTGACAAACTGTAGTTGCATACACTCAGCAGAGGCATCAATGATCTCTGCTGCTTCCTTCCCATCTCTATATTTTGTCACATCTCTGCATATATTTTGTCACACACAGTTCCCATTTAAGGTTTAATATCCAAAACTAGAAGAAAACACTATAACTATGGTTTCTTATCCTGTTATATACAATAAATGGGAACAAACTGCAGATAGGACCTAAAAGTTGTGCCCACATGTGCCCTATCCAAGGAATTACTTGATCCATTTTTTTTTTGTTATCACTTTACTACATAACTACTACTACACTTAACTTAATTAATTTAAACTCCTATGTCACTTGCTGCAATGTCACTTCATCACTTGTCGCTGTTGCTGGACACAGGGTTAGGGTAGAGCATACAGTATTACATGTATCTAAAATCGCTTCCCCAGTTATTGTTCACGCTTTACTATATATGCAGTTTGCGCTAAATAAAACACTTTATAGGGCAGCAGTAACAGATAGCAGATCCAATTTCCAGTTACAGTGCTCTGGAAAGTATAACCAGTCATTATATAGGCAATTCGCACGTTGAAATCATTGACCATTTAACATTTATTTTTATGTATATACATGCAAGAAATAAACCAGTGGCTCATTATGCACACTGTAACTTGCCTCATGGGTACTTACAGGTTCTAATATGTGATTTTAGAACACATGAGCTGAAATCATATTTGAGTATCTGCTCAAAAATGTAAAAATTCTATTCTGAGTTTTAACATGTACCCTTTATAGGAACCAAAGTTATGTTCAAAACTGTGCTTTATTCACTATATAGTGCACTTTCTGCCCTTTTGTAGTGAGAATATCCAGTGCAGTGTTTTATACCCCTAATGCCCCATAGTAGGTAGTGTACAAATACTCTACACTGTTGGTCTCGAAATGCACTGCGTTGTTTGGTTCAATTCATGCACACCCCCATCTGTCTCTGAGAAATATAGCCAGTTACTATGGCAACATCCTTTCATACTTCCCCTTATAATTTTTTTTTTTTACAAATAAATTGTTTTGTAAAGTCCTTTCTTTACAAAAGTCACACATAGTCAGAAATGTTCTGCCTGTAGTCCGCTCGGATCCTTTAATGTGCTTAGGTTTGATATTATGTTGATTCATTTTGAATGAATGCTGTATGCAGTGTTCTTGATGTTCCTCTGTAGAGAGCAGTGGGTAGGAGACCATTTTGGACACAGCACATTTTTATGGCACGGATACCTACATAATGTTATGCAGATTATGGGAAACGATACCATAAACTAATTAGCTATGTACTGAAGATAATGTTTATCTGATTCGCCTGCTGGCACAATGCAATGTCAGATTAGTGTTTCGATACCTCATGTAACTGTAGTTGAGTTACATCATGGTGTTTGCTAAAATCAAGAGAAACTGTAGATCTACTCATTTAACAAATGATCTTGGGGGTGTCCGGATCTGAGAAATCATTTCGCCTTCATTAGATGGAAGTAAACACATCCTACTACAGTTTCTTCCTGTTATGCTTAAAAACGCTAATTTGGCGCTCATGTCTTTCTGGAGCGTAGCTTTTTTTTTTCCTGCTCATGCACGGCAAGAAATAATTATATGTATACAAAGGGTTAATATTTTTTGTAATTTAGAATACAATATACTGTGGTATGCACTCGTGTTTCAAAAATGGAAAAGCATTCCCTTGGGGACTACAGGATCAATTCTGGAGAATGAATTGGGACAACAAAACTCAAATATAGTACTGCTATAGGAAATATGGGAAGACTCATCACCCTATTCATTCCTCCAGTCAATCTTTCAGTTTCTCCATAACCAATGATAAATTCTGGCTTTCTGCTCTCATGAATCCTCTGAAAGCGAAGAGGAACCCACATGCGGTTACCATGAGAACAAAGCTGCTCAAAATGAGGCTCTGTCTCGTGCTCATTAAAGTCAGATTTGCCACTTGTTTTTGATGTCAGCCGTCTGTTTGATACGGCACATAAAGCAATTTTGCTCCCTGTCCACTTCTATTATACATCTTTAAATCCGCTCTAGGGGAAGTGGGATGTCCTGTTTTTTTTTTTTTTTGTTTGTTTGTTTTTTTGGAGACCGTATCACCAATGTTGCGCCCCGGGGAACAGACAACACTGGCTGCTAATGAAAATTTTCACCCTTGAACACAACATGGCATATGAACTTCTGCTCATTGTAAATGAGTAGCAAATTGTAAAGAATAAAACATGACGGGGTGTGCTGTTAGAGGAAAGTAATCAACTACAATGTAGTGTGATACGGAGTGTCGTGAAGACAAAATGGATTATTTTCCAATAACACCACGTCCTGAAGCGTTTTATTGTTCTTATACCACAGCAATTTGCCAACAGCTGCAATTTTTAATTTACTGATGAATGTCATGTTTTTTAAACATTTAATATTTACGTTTATGGATGTGGAATGTCTGTGTGACAAGCTAGCTCCTGTTATCACTAGCAGCTATAAACAGTCATTCTGTCACTAACTTTTCTTTTTTTCCTCTCTCTTAACGTTTTTGTCTTGAAATAAAGAAATGGAAAAAACCAAAACCTCAGTTTGTCATGTTACCAAGAAACCAGAAAGCTCAAAGTCCTCTATCCTGAAGATGCTTTACTAGTGGAAAACTTACTATTACGAAGCACTGACACTGGAGACTCCTTCCATGAATATTAAATAAACACAGCCTAGCAGAAAGATTAGTCATATCAACAATAAGACATTTTTCTTTGTTAAATAACATGTTTTTATATCTATTTATTATTAGTCTTAGGTTATGTAGATGTCGCTGTGTATGCACTGTTATTATAGAAATAGTAACACACCAGAACGTGTGCATTAATATAAACTTGTGATTTCATTTACAGACACTGCTGTTATAAAATATTAATCAACACCTCCTGACCAATCACATTGCTGTGCTGTGGTATAAGCATTTTTTATAATAGGTTTATGTTAATGTCCTTTATATAAAACATGTCCCCTACTGGTCTGCATCATGAGTCTAACTAATAATACAGTGGTGCATAGGGAATTATGGGAGCAGCACCAGCATTCTGGAGCACACTTGTGCTTAAGTGTGTAACGTGCGTCTCTCATAATTACACTGTAGAGAAAGGGGAATGAGGCAATGAGTTGAGGTACATAATTGCTTTTTTGAGACTAATGGATTATGGTAGGCCAGGAGTGGGAGATCAGTGCTCACTAATGGAAGTTAGTTAGCAGGGAAATGGTGTTTACTTGTTTGAGGGGAAAAGAGCGAGAGAGTGCTGACTGCTGTCATCTTCCACTGTCTGGTTTTGTCTTGCCTGTATTAGTGTCCTTCCTTCAGTCTCACATACAGTTGAAAGTGTTGGCCCGGTTGGAACGAGAGCAGTGGGGCTCTTTTATTAGCCCTGCACCATGGTCCCAGGAGCTCCTACTTTCCGCTCTATTTCTGAGCGTCGTGCTGCATGCTGGGAAAGCATGCGAAACCCACATAGTTCCTCACCCCGGTTTTGATTCGCTTCCTTGACACAAGAAGTTGAATCAGTCTTGACACACACGCTTTGATGCAAATATGCATAAAACACACACACACACATATATCTATTTATATACATACATACAGTTAGGTCTGGAAGTATTTGGACAATGACAGATTTTTTGTGATTTTGCCTTTATACACAATGGATTTGAAATTAAACAACAAGATGTGATTGAAGTGTAGACTTTTTTTTCAGCTTTATTTTAAGAGGTTCCACAAAAATATGGCATTTACCATTTAGGAATTACAGCCATTTTCAGCAAAGT
>CM075015.1:10255364-10268711 GCA_037576675.1 Pangasius sanitwongsei | reverse complement strand
CGTGTTGTATCTTGCTACTGACCATGCTGCTGTAACACAAGAATTTCCCTCATGGGATCAATAAAGTCTATCTATCTGTCTGTCTATCTGTCTGTCTGTCTAAATGCTGTGAATGGAAATGATTAAACCTTTTTCTTAGTTAAATATCACCTTTAAAAAAAAAAAAACTGTTTATTAGTCTTAGTGGGGCATCTATCATACAAGTCCCTGTGAATCAGGTGTTACTATAGAAACAATACCACATTACATTGAGCACATTAAACAACAAACAAACACAGAAAAAACAACTACTGGCAGAGCTGCTGTTCAAGAAAATGAATCCACACTCAGATTTCAGAAGCTAGCAGCAATGTGGTATAAAGTTTTTTAATCCAGCTATGTGCACACATCATGCAAAATGGCAGACTTTCAGCATTTTTGCTGCTTGCTGCTACTTTTTTGACTCAGTGTTGATATAAAAATAAGTGTTCCAGAAATGTTTCCCTGGCCAGTCTACATCGGCTCTAATACAAGCTGTAGTTAGTGATTGTTCCAGAAAGGCAGCTTGGTCATTCTGTACGCTTTGCACTTGAGCGCACCACTGAATGATGTTCAGTACAGCAAGCTCCACCTCAGTTGCTGGTGTGCAGAATAGTACCTACTCTGAAGCAGGAGATAAACAGCTTCCTGGAGCTGTGACCTGTATGTAGCGGTGTCCAATTGACGAGGTCATCAGATCCATTCTACCACAGAAACCTCTTCTCAGAGGAGCAGGCATATTTTAACCAGAGGAATTTTGACTTTAGTTCCTGGCTCCAGCACATCTTCACTCTCTTTGCTGACAACCACTTGGTCAAAGACACATGGCTATGTGACCTTTTGAAGTGTGATCTCAGTCCTTTGAAAGGAAGGCAGTCCTTTGAAGTGGCAATAGACATCAGGGTGCATTAGGCATTCTACTTCCACGTTAACGTGTGTTGGCTGGAGAGGGGGTTTGCAGGTACTGCATGCATGCAGAGACACTTTTACATTCTTATGTGCGGTCCTTCTCGAGCTAAGTGCTCATTTTTTGTATCTGTGGTGCTGTGCGTACACCAGCCGTCAGGTTGACGGCGAGGGATGTCCGGTTGCGTAACCGGAACATTTTGACCTTTCTTCTGTGGGTTTTATCAAGGGTTTCAGAGTGATATTGTTCCAAGTACATCTTTTGTATATAAAACTTTTAAATAAAAAATTTTCCCTCATAACATCCAGTATTTAATGTTTTCTACAGGCTAGAGATGTGCTCATGCTCCTCAGCTGCTTTTTGAAAATGTAGTCCGTTAAAAAATCTTTGGTCATGCTGGTCACTGTTAGTTTCTCGCGCTGGTGTCTTTAATAAAATTTCTCCTCTGTGATAAAACTCCTGCATTGAGCGAGTAGATCATGTTTTTTTTCTTCTGCGTTTCATGTTTGTTGGTTTAATTCTGCAGTATCATATGCTTTTTTTTCCCCAATGGACCTAATTTTTCCCAGTAAAGTATGTAGGTGATAACAGCTTACTAAAAAAATCTGAAAGCATCTATTTGTCCGTGTTTGCTGGACTTGGATTTAAACACTAGTAAAAGTGAAGTCCTTCGATACAGGAGCCACTTGATACTGCTTTTGGTGAGGAGTGACTTGGGTTATAATTGATCATGCAAGGTTACTGTTTCCCCCTGCACTTCACAAAACAAATCTATGCCCCTGTCGTCTTCTATTTATTATTACTACGTTGAATCATGGAACTTTTTTTTTTGTTTATGTTGTTCTTATTCGCTGTAATTATATATTCCCTGTAAATAAATACTGGTGTGCTGGTATGCTAAACTAAATACTGGTGTGCTTCATGTGACACTGCTCCCTAGTGTACACACACATTGTGTGCAAGTGTGAAGACTTCACTCTGTAAGAGTGTCCACACGCAATCCTGACATGTACACAGATACGCGCTCTCAGAAGTATCAATCAGGCGTTCTGCGTCAACTGCATCAAATCTGGAAAGGCGGACACTGGAGATGCATTCAGGACACATGGAAATTCCAGGTTTCAGCAGCTATCTGTCTCAACTCACTCAAGATGGGAGTTAATACTAGGTGTAAAACCTTTTATTTTCTGTACCATGATGCACCACAAATGCACACAAACACACTCAGTCTAGTGAAGCCTATTACTCTGTTGGTGCCTCTAGATGCCACTTCTGTCTAATCACTAGGATTCACATTGAGTACAGCCGAGGTGTGTGTGTGTGTGTGTGTGTGTGTGTGTGTGTGTGTGGTCTGGAAGTAGTAAACACAAAGAGGTGTTGGTATCTCCACTGATCATGGCTACTGTACCCGAGATCAGATTACCTTCTGTCTCTGTGGTTATCGCACTGAAGCCTCTTATCCCACAGTAACACACACAGACACGCCCTCAATTCTATTATCAGCGGCTACACAGATGTGTTTTTCCCAGGAGAGCTCGGGAGACATTGTGTCGTTTTCTCTGTAGTGGCTCCTCACTGCTTTTCCAGCTCAGCGCACATCCGTCAACAATGTGTTCGTCTCAGTACTGCATTCACAAGCACTTATAAAATCAGCACAAACTGCTTTGATGCAGAGTTTTTTTCTCTGTCAGCTGAAGCATTCTGGGATATATAGTCTTTATAACAAACGTGGCGAGTGATGTAATCCTCTCATGTTTGTACAAGAGGAACAGTGACAGCAGACAGCTGTTGAGAGAAGACCCGTCCGCCTACAGAAGCACAAACCCTTCCTCTCTCCTCTCGCCTCTTCTGGCCCCGAGCCTCCGCGTTTCCTCTGTTTCCACGACACCCTTCAGTAATCTGTACTTGACCTTCATCCATGATTCACCCTCCACCTCCTCTTCCTCCTTTCAGACTGGTCTGGCCTGTTGAGTTGGCTCACGGCTACAGTATCTCATCACCGCTTGGGTTTCCGCTTTCTCGCCCCTATAGCCTGCATGGTGTGTAATGAGTTGGGTGTTCCTGTGTTATACAAAGAATTTAAGCAGACAGTGGTGGCATTGGATGTTTCCATACACATACACAGGTAGAGGCATGCATGACTACTTCGGCTGATTCATCTGGGTAAATTTGCTCACTGACTGACAGGCTGAGAAGCTGCTTTTGTTAATGTGACAAGAAGTTCTAAAGAAAATAGGTTTGATGAGTCCAGAGCTGGATACACCCAAGCACTCTGACCCATCAGCTTCAAATGCAAGAATAAAGATCTTTAACTAGAACTTTCTAAGTCTCTGGTTATTCATATTAAACAGTTTAGTAAGTGACAGTGTTTCCTGTGGACTTTCCCTAAAACCACAGTGCACAATATCTCCTCTGTGGCTCACTTTGTAAACTGAAAGTTTGGCCTTGTCTCTGTGTGCATACTTTATCAAGATGCACTTTATTCTACTTCCACTTTAAAACAAAAGCAAAGCAATAACTAGATTTCTGCAGAAGAACTGCAATGTGGGTTTTTTTTGTTTGTTTGTTTTAGAAGAGCCTGTGGCTGTTTGCGACAGGCTGCGACATGCCTTTCTTTAATCAATTCAGCTGTCTCAGAGTCTCGGTGGTTTGGCCAAAACCCTTAAATTGAATTGCAAAAAAAAAAAAAAGCCAAGAATTACAACAAAATGCTACAGTAATCATTTCCTTCCCCCAGGCCAATTTTTAAGTCCAGTCATTATGTGCAGTGTCTTTGCACTCAAATTTGCTTAGGATTTTTTTTATTTTTTATTTTTATTTTTTATAAATATTTTGAGTAATTTTTGATGGTTACTTCCAAGTGGGTCGGCCTAGAAAAGGCATTTTCATTAAAACTGTGGAAACACACATGCGTGGGAGTCAGACATTCAGATCATATTGGAGTGTTGAATTTATATTGGTTTAGATGGAGATCCAGCAGAAGTTTGTTAGAGTAGTATGGAAAGGAATTGACACCCTTCAAATGCTATTCAGGTTGCTCAGTTTTACGATGTGAGCCATTTCTCGAATGCCTGATTGGTGGGATTTGCCAATGGAGTTTGGATCACGGTCATGCTGAAGGTCTTCCTTAACTGGAGTATTTGACAAACATTTATTTTATTTTAAACTGTGAACAGATGAGATGCATTGCTGCCCTCATAGTAACTTAAATCAGTGCAATTAGTCCCAGTCATACTGCTAGAACATAGCAGTATTGCACTCGATTTAGCCTTTAGGCTAAATTTTGGGTTGGATCTAAATCCTAAATTTTCTGACACATACACTATACGGCCAAAAGTTTGTGGACACCTGACCATCACACCCATATGTGCTTTTTTTGTACATCCCATTCCAGATTTAGCTCCTCCTTTGCTGTTATAATAAACTCCACTTTTCTGAGAAGGCTGTTCAAAAGATTTTGGAACATGGCTGTGGGAATTTGCTCATTCAGCCACAAGAGCATTAGGAAGGTCAGGCATTGATGTTGAGGAGGAGGGTGAGGAGGCCTGGGGTGCAGTTGGCATTACAGTTCATCCCAAAGGTGTTCAGTGGTGTTGAGGTCAGGGTTCTGTGCAGGCCACTCAAGTTCTTCCACTCCAACCTTGTCAAACTATGGAGTTCTTCATGGACCTCACTTTGTGCACGGGGGCATTGTCATGCTGGAACAGGTTTGGACTCGACCTCTTAGTTCCAGTGAAGGGAAATCATAATGCTACAGCATACAAGTACACCCTATACTGACAATATAGCTTCCAACTTTGTGGTAACAGTTTGGGAAAGACGGTCAGTTTGGTCTCTTCAGTTTGGGTGTGATGGTCAGGTGTTTACAAACTTTTGGCCATATAATGTATCTAATTCTGAAATTTTAAGAAGAAATCTGTATATAGATTTAATGACAGTGGCAAGGAAAAACTCCCTGAGAGGGCATGAGCACGAAACCTTGACTCAGAAGAGAACCCGTCCTCTTCTGGGTGACACCAGAGAGTGGAATTATAAAACGTTACTCTTCTTGTAATTGTATACTCTGTATAACCGTAATAAGTGTGTTGAAAGAATGTTCAGTATGAGCATGTTGTGAATGAGTCTGGAATGAGCACAGGACAGCCTTTATGATTAGAGAAGCTGATCTTGGGTCTCTGTCTACAGTACGCAGGTGACATTATATACTGAAGAAAGGCTGAGATGGGCAAATATTTAGTTTATCCATGTGGGAACAGCAGAAATTGCGTCACAAGTTTAAGTATCTAGTGCGTAATTTATAAATTGGACATTTTTTACACAAAGTTGTCACAGCCAATGGAAGGGTCGGAGCCGCCAGAGAGCACTAAGGCTTAAATTTATGCCGAACAGTTTAAGAGCGCTCCTATGTTACAAATTTATGTTAAAAAAATTCAATCTAGACAAAAAAAAAACCCACTTCATTTCTTGTGGAGGCTGTTGTGGCATGATTAAGTGATGCGAGGTCTCACACCAGAACTGTTTGTTTAGTGCTAAATGTTTGATTAAGTACAATATACTATATATTAAGTGCATATACCAATATGCTTTGGTGATGTTTCACTTACTTTTCAGGCAAGAACCTCAAAAGCCTTGGACATTATTAATGCATAAACATTATCTTTAGTTGCACCTGTGTAACTCCTATAAAAGTGCTGGTTCAGGCTCACTCGGTGCCTGATAAGGCAGATGGGCCTTTGGCCGGCTATCTTTAACTGATTGAACCTCTGGGAGCTCTCAACTGAGCGCAGTGGTGTGTAAGCCCCGGGGTTGTGATCACAACTGATTATCTGTAATCGGCTTAAGTAGCCTTCTGAGAGCATGCTGTCGTCTTCTGTGGCCTCTGTCTTTGTTTGTATTTGGTACATAGGATTGTTCATGCTTGAAAGAGCTCCTTTTGAGGAAAAGGCAAGATGTAAGCCAGTGGTGGATAAGAAATACTGTAGCAGAGCGTTCAGTGTGTGGAAAAAGTTCAGCAATTCCAAAAGCATTGACTTTAGCAGATCCTCTGCAGTTTATAAAAATCACATACATTATTATGTAAATGTAAATTATATAACTGAAGACAGCTCATCGGACCAGAGACTAGCTATAAGGCTAGAGACGTGAACTCAGAAAGAGGAGAGTTTTCACAAATTTTAATAGAAATTTAAAGTTTTATTTGCCCTCTTTGGTCAGTTCACCAATCAGACCAGAGAGGGCAAATAAAAAGAAAAAGAACACTGTACAAAAGAAAGTTGCTGAATACAGAATTGGTATAAACAAATGAACAGCGAAGAATGCGTTTCAAAACCGATGTATCTCATCTGTTCAGTGCCCATGATGGATAGTCAGAAGTAAGCACCAAACATAACCTCTTCATATTGTCTTATTTATAGCTATGAACTAATGCTTAATGGTTAAGCTTTACAAAGTAACTGTTGTTGATTTTACGTCATGCTAGTTGTTTATGAGGATCTTTTCTAAGGACGGAATTTTATGTAACTGAACATTTTAAAAATTTTAGTTGAATACTAGGGTTGTAAAAATCGCACGATTTGGATTGGTGCATCAGTTTAAGAGGTAACAATTGAAATGAATCTAGGCAACAGTCCTAAGTTGATTATCATCAATTATAATTGATAAATTAGAATTAATAAATTGATCATTATTGAAAAAAGTACTGGTGTAAAAAAAAAAAATTTAGATTTTTAAACTGTTGTGTAAATTGGCTAGCAAAGTGATTTGCCCATAACCCTGATACTTCTGAACAAAGCTGGTCACAGATCGATCAGAGGCAAACTAAATTGTGGAAATTGTGAAATCTCGAATCATTGCCTTAAGAAATTAAATCGTATCAAGTGGAGGCCTGAGGTTTACACCCCTACTGAATATGTCTTATATAACTGATATAAGAAGTGCTCCCCTACACTCTTACAAATCCAATTGTGGGCAAGATCAGTCGATCTGTCTGTGTGTGCTGGTCTGTCTGTCTGTGTGTGTGTGCTGGTCTGTCTGTGTGTGTGTGCAGGTCTGTCTGTCTGTGTGTGTGTGCAGGTCTGTCTGTCTGTGTGTGTGTGTGCTGGTCTGTCTGTCTGTGTGTGTGTGCAGGTCTGTCTGTCTGTGTGTGTGTGCTGGTCTGTCTGTCTGTGTGTGTGTGCTGGTCTGTCTGTCTGTGTGTGTGTGCAGGTCTGTCTGTCTGTGTGTGTGCTGGTCTGTCTGTCTGTGTGTGCGTGCGTGCGTGCGTTTGTGTGCGGGCCACTGCCTTGATTACTCTCTTCCTTGATGTGTATCCTGCTTATATAAGCAAGACCATTTTATCAGGAGCTGTTCTAAGTGCAGGCTGTTTCACACTGTGTTAGTGTGAATAGGCCACAGTCTGCTTCTATGTCTAATTAGCTTCTGGCACTGGATTAGTATTGTGTATTGTACAGATGAGAACAGTGTGAGAACGCCCAGCCTGCCTCTGGCGCTCACAGATATCTTCAGCTTCCTCTCTCAGAGTTTTCTGAGCACTTTGTTTATGATCTTGTTTGTTTGACATGCAGCCTGAGGACATATCTCAGACTCCTTCTCTGGGAAAAAAGTTCACATCTTTTGAAGCCGCAACCTGCAAGTCAAATGTGCAAATAAGCTTTGCATGTTTACCACCCTGATTGCGTAATTATCATTAATCAAACCAAATCTGCTTGCTGGGAGCAAGCCCTCTCCTTAGGCAACCGAATGCGTGTCTGCTAGTTTCTGTGTACTGGAGAAAATGTTTAAGTAATTGCTTTCTAATCAGGTCTGGAATCTGGATCATGTGACATTTTGTGACCTTTGGTTAAAAGTTTTAATTTGTAGTTTTGATCGTTAGTTTCAGCTTTGTATTTTCATTATGATATGTCTGGCCATGTGTGTGTACGTGTGTGTGTGTGTGTGTGTGTGTATGTATGTGTGTCTCCACCATTGCTTTCTGTGTTCTTTTTCCTCCTTCTGTGTATGTCTCCTCTGTCTCCTGCTCAATGTGTCTTTTTATTCTTTTCCTTCACAATGCATTGCATATTCAGAAGAGGCAGCGTGTAGGTATATAAAATGCAAAAAACCTCCTCAGCCAGCTGCATGCCTCCTTCTTTTTCCCTCTTTGTTGATCTTGTTTGCTGGATTTGACTTTTTCAGTTAGTGCTATTTATAAGGGAAGACAAATGAAATAAAATGCTTGGTTTGATGTTCAAAATTGCAATTATGTAGACTTGGGTGATGTATTTATTATTTATTTAAAAGACACTTGCCTTGTACCCCTTTAAAAATGCTTTTAAAAAAACTTCAAAGTTTCCTCAAATTTTCTTTTGAGATTTTTAAACTTCTTGCTTCTCTTTGTTGTGGTTGTCTGTGGGTTTTTTGTTTGTTTGTTGTCAGTCTCTGTTTCATTGTTCCATCTTGTCCTCTGTTTGCTTGTCTTGTCTGTGTGTGTCTTGTGTGACTGCATGGTCTTAGTGCACGACAGGGGTTTCCACCTCTCTACAGTTCCCATTATGTCATCCTGAAAATTAATAATTGTGTGTCCTCTCTGTAGGGGACGTGCTCTTTCAGATGGCCGAGGTCCACCGGCAGATACAAGTGCAGCTAGAGGAAATGGTGCGTTATCTTTAATCTTCTCTCCAGTTGACTTGCCTAATGCCCTACAGGTGGCCTCTGGGTTTATATAAAATGATATCGATCTAGATTCAGCCATGGCCATGCCTGTAAGGCTGTTCATTGTAAATAAGAGCGCTGAATGTTTGAACTCTCTCTCTGCAGCTGAAGTGCTTCCACACTGAGCTGCTTTCAGAGCTGGAGAAGAAAGTGGAGCTGGATGCCAGATACCTGACTGTGAGTTTCCTCAATACACACACACGTACACGCACTTTCAGAAGGTTCTAAATAGAGAAAGAACAGTCCGCATATGACTGTTCTCCTGATGCTGCATTATAGAAGCATACTGCACTGAGACACTCAGTCTATTCTCATGGCAACAGAAATGACTGACAGATGGCTTTCATACAGCAGCAGATTTCTGGGTTTTTTATATGTATATATATATACCCTCTGCATCCCTGCAGTTTCCTGTTGTTCCAGCTGTTAATATTGCAACGGCGCAGGAACATCTTCAACTGTTTTTTTTTTTCTTCATTCTCACACACTGTACCGATTCAACTCAGCGAATCAACCAAGATTAAAGGATATGTGCAGCATCCCATGGATATCTTTAGAACGAGTGGGCAGTGGGAACAGTGCTGGGTGCTGCTACAGTATGGAATCACATAACAGGGGGGAGGTGGGGGGTGCTGCTTGCCTTTGTACTATATTGTCAGTCAGAGCAAACACCCAGCCTTTATTTCATTATCAGTACAAGACGCGGTGATGGTGGATGCTTCTTGTAAACATCATTGTTTTAAGTGAATTGGGCAAATCAACTGGCAAGGGAAATGTTTTAAACAATGCATTCTGTGTGTGCCAACATTTGGTTAAAAAATCCCACTATTTAACATACATTTACTGATTGACCAGATGAAAAAAGTCAGAAATGTTTTTCCAATTTTCATTGTCCAGTTTTAGTGAGACTGTGACTACTGTAGCCTCAGATGTAACTCGTTGTGATTTGCTTTTCTGCTCACCACTTATGTAAAGACTGATTATTTGAGTTACTATAACCTTCAGCTCAAACCATTCTGGCCAATTCCTCTGACCTCTCTCAACATCGGATCTCCGTCTGCACAACTGGATGTGAACTGCAGAACTTTTGGGGGGTTTTTTTTGTTTGTTTTTTTTTTTGCACCATTCTAGAGATTGTTGTGCATGAAAATACCGAAAGATCAGCAGTTTCTGATATACTTAGTACAACAACCATCCCACAGTCAAAGTCAATGAAATCACATTTTCTTAAGTTCTGATGCTTGATGTAAACATGAACTGAAGCTCTTGACCTGTATTTGTGTGATTTTACACACTGAGCTGCTGCCACATGATTGATTGATTGGATAATTGCATAAATGAGCAGATTTACAGGTGTTGATGAAATAATACTCAAAAAGGTAGTCGTCTGTTTTAGGGTTTCTTTATGTTGAAACATTTTCATCTTTTTTATTATGTGGTTTTAGTGATAAAGCCAAGTGATAGCTGTGCTTAGAGTTGTTGTTGCTATGGATACCACTCGAGACATGCAAGCCATTGCTATATGAAAAGCAGTGCATATGACTTTTCCATATGTAAAGCAGAAAGAGACTGTGGAAGCTTGGTGGCAAAATTTAAATTAAAATATAATATGTAAAATGGGAATGTTGTTGTTATATCACAGGCCTATATGCAGTTTTGACCACAAAGATTTTTTATAATTAGCTTTACTGAAATGAAAATGCTAAATGGAAAATTAAATAATTAAATAGTGCAATAATGGTGTCAAATTTGTCAAAACTTATGTGGATTTGCAGTCCCTAATGAGGCATTTGCTGTTTCCTTATCAAAGAAAACAGGATGTCAAAAAGCTGCAAAATTCACATCTAAAGAGGAGAACAGCACCTCCTGCTTGGAAAATGCATCCTGAGCCAACTCCATTTTCGTTTTCACAGTCGTCCACGTGTCAGCCAGTATGTCAGGCACGGTCACAGCAGTAAAAGAAATGTCAGTGCCACAATACCAAATGGCTAATTTAAATGTCAATATTGAATTTTCAGTTTGAGCTAAAAATTGCATATAGGATTGTGAATTTTAAATTGAAATTCACGAATGCATTGCCATTTTACCGGTCATTGATTCCCAGTACCATCATCAATCAGCTGAGGCTTAATTTCACATACCTCTTGCATGACTAATTGCTTTCAAGATTCTCTTTCACATGACTCTCTTGTTCATCAGTGACTGTTATAAGGAATAAAACATGATGGGGCATGCAATAATAGTTGGATATTTTCCAATACCAGCACATCCCAACGTGTTTAATTATTCTTATAACCCAGCAATTTGTCAACAATTAGAATTATTTTATTTATTAAAGTACAACACATTGTACTTTTTTTCCATTTAGGGTTACGTTTAATGTTGTGTAACATCTGCAAAACAAGTTAGTTCCTGTTATCACAATATAAAACAGCTATACACAGTCCCCAATAGCCTTTCTTTTTTCTCTCTTTTAAGCAAATAAGCAAATAAGAAGAAAAAAAACTCAGCTTGTCACCTAACTGAGAAACTACAAAGCGCACCATCTTAAACCTTCCTCATGGTGCAAAACTTGATGGTCTGCTTTATCTGTGCTGCTGCTAACTGAAGTCTTCTTTCATAAATATTAAATAAACATCTCCTTACAAGAAAGCTTAACAAAAAAAACCTTTTATTATTAGACTTAGATTATGCGGCGTGTCTCTGTACAAGTCCCCATGAATGAGCTGTTACTATAGAAACAATGACTTGTTAGAACAAGTGCATTATTATAAAACTGTGCAGCCAACACTATTGTCAGAGCTACTTTAATAGAAAATTCAACTCAAGAATTCAACATTGCAGTGGTATAATTGAATTTAAATGTTTTTAGTAGGTTTCCATCCTACAAATCATGAGTGTCATTAGCTACCTAGTAAATAAGAATTTGTTTAGCGTGTCATTCTAGTTAGTTGCATTTAGACTTGAAGATGACACTTTATTTATTCTGTTTTATTTTTTTAAATTTTCTAATATTATAAGCAATTAATATGGATACCAGTTTGTAAATGTGATTTAGATTACTATATAGATTACTATATAGCTTTTTCTTAGACATAAATGTGATGAATGTTGTTAAATAGATAAAGTATTGTGTAGTCTATGTAGGATTTCTGAACACAGCTCTGGATGGAGGATCAAATAAATCAAAAGCATGCCCAGTTTGCTTCACTGAAGCAGTTAGTTAAAAAAATCAGTAAATCAGTAAATGAGTAATATTAGGCTGCTATTAGTAACGATTGTGTTTTTGCACAAAACCTGCTCCAATCCATCCACCCTGTTTTCGTTTAAAGAGCAGTTCACCTTTCAATTTATGGCCACAGATTGTCATTAATACTTCCGAAAACACATCTGGACCTTTCTTTTCAGCTTCTGCCACTGAGATTCAGCCCCATAACCACTAAAGCTTCCCTTCCCTTCAGTTTCAGCTCTGCGCTTGTTAAAATGCCACTCTTTCATGTTTAATAATGTTTGCTTCAGTACTTCATAAATTATTATGGGCTGTATTATTGAGTTGAGAGAAAACAGGAAGAAAGTGAAACGTGGTTAGTGAACGAGGAGCGCTGCTGTGCCTGTGGGTTTGCCCTGACTTGTATGACAAATGAGTGCTAGCCGCCAATCTCATCTTGTTCATGCAGCTCTCTGGGTGCACTCGTGTCATGCAAAGAGCTTCACTCCAGTGGCCATGGTAACTGCTAGTGAGTTATGAATATGAGCTTTAAAGCTTAGAGATGCATTATTTAAGAATGCTCAGGTGTGCACTTAAGCCATCATTCATAGCTCCGTATAGAAGATCATGCAGTTTGCTGTTTATTACATGCAAAAATTATATTTGCTTGGAAACTTTAACGAATCTTCCAATTAATCAGCATGGCGAGATTCACTGATTGCTTGTTAGAGGACATTTATAACATCTGTAGCTTTTCAGCTTTCTAAAAATCTGTTTTCTAGCATAATGTTTGAAGTGTGCTTGAGTCATCCAAAAACTTTGTGTACACTAAGATTTTGTGTGTTTTGTCTCCTGAAGGCGGCTCTGAAGAAGTACCAGATGGAGCACAAGAGCAAAGGCGAGAGCCTGGAGAAATGTCAGGCTGAGCTGAAGAAACTGCGTAGGAAGAGCCAGGGCAGCAAGAACCCATCCAAATACAACGACAAGGAGCTGCAGGTGAGACGACCGTTAGCCCCTTCCTCTGCCTGCTCCTTTTTGTCCTCCTCTTTCTCCTTCTCCTTGTTTTCCTCCCCAATGTCAGTAACACGTTAACCTCCACCTCCTGACATGCTACTGTGGGGAAGGTAGGAGAGCCGTGAGTCATGGGGTGGGACATTACGCCTACACTAGGATAAGAGTGCATTATGCAAACACAGAAAGGTCTGATAACAATACACTATGAAAATGTTGTGTTTATGTTAATCTAACATGAATTTAAGAGCCATGTGCTCAGGAAGGCAGATTGTGTGGGAGTTAGTTCCAGAATTATTGGCACCCTTCCTGGAATGAATATCTAAAGTGAACAGAATTTTGTGCTTAAACTTATGTGGATGATGTACAGTTTTATTTTAACATGTAGAAAGTACCATTTTTCCTGCAAGATGCTGTTTTTAAAAAGAATTGGCACCCCCACAATTAGTATTTGGCCACATGTTATTGAGGAGAAGTGTGTGTGTATATATATATATATATATATATATATATA
>CM075015.1:10233936-10246932 GCA_037576675.1 Pangasius sanitwongsei | reverse complement strand
GCTTCCTAACTCACTCACTGCTACCTCTCACTGCTTCATTCACTCACTCACTGCTTCACTCACTCACTCACTGCTACTTCTCTCACTGCTTCATTCACTCACTCACTGCTTCACTCACTCACTCACTGCTACTTCTCTCACTGCTTCACTCACTCACTCACTGCTACTTCTCTCACTGCTTCACTCACTCACTGCTACCTCTCTCACTGCTTCATTCACTCACTCACTGCTACCTCTCACTGCTTCATTCACTCACTCACTGGTTTACTCACTCACTGCTTCACTCACTCACTCACTGCTTCACTCACTCACTCACTGGTTTACTCACTCACTGCTTCACTCACTCACTCACTGCTTTACTCACTCACTGCTACCTCACTTACTGCTTCATTCACTCACTCACTGCCTCACTCACTACTACCTCACTCAGCTTTACTCACTCACTGCTACCTCTCTCACTGCTTCATTCACTCACTCACTGCTTCATTCACTCACTCAATGCTTCACTCACTCACTCGCTGCTTCACTCACTGCTTCACTCATTGCCTCACTCACTCTCACTAACTTACTGCTTCATTTACTCACTCACTGGTTTACTTACTCACTGCTTCACTCACTCACTGCCTCACTCACTCACTACTACCTCACTCAGCTTTACTCACTCACTCATTGCTTCCTAACTCACTCACTGCTACCTCTCACTGCTTCATTCACTCACTCACTGCTTCACTCACTCACTCACTGCTACCTCTCACTGCTTCATTCACTCACTCACTGGTTTACTCACTCACTGCTTCACTCACTCACTGCCTCACTCACTCACTACTACCTCACTCAGCTTTACTCACTCACTGCTACCTCTCTCACTGCTTCATTCACTCACTCAATGCTTCACTCACTCACTACAACCTCACTCACTGCTTCATTCACTCACTCACTAACTCACTCATTGCTTCATTCACTTACTCACTGCTTTACCTACTCACTGCTTCATTCACTCACTACATCACTCACTGCTTCATTCACTCACTCACTGCCTCACTGCTTCATTCACTCACTCACTGCCTCACTGCCTCACTCACTACTACCTCACTCAGTTTTACTCACTCACTGCTACCTCTCTCACTGCTTCATTCACTCACTCACTGCTACCTCTCACTGCTTCATTCACTCACTCAATGCTTCACTCACTCACTACAACCTCACTCACTGCTTCATTCACTCACTCACTAACTCACTCGCTGCTTCATTCACTTACTCACTGCTTTACCTACTCACTGCTTCATTCACTCACTCACTGCTTCACTCATTGCCTCACTCACTCTCACTAACTCACTGTTTCACTCACTCACTGCTTCACTTACTCACTACATCACTCACTGCTTCATTCACTCACTCACTACCTCACTCAGCTTTACTCACTCACTGCTTCATTCACTCACTCACTAACTCACTCACTCGCTGCTTCATTCACTCACTCACTGGTTTACTCACTCACTGCTACCTCACTCTCTCACTGCTTTACTCACTCTCTCACTGCTTCCTAACTCACTGCTTCACTTCCTCACTGCTTCACTCGCTCACTGCTTTACCCACTCTTTCACTGCTTCACTCATTCCCTGCTTCACTGCCACACTCTCTCGCCCTTCACTCACTTCTCACTACTCATTCATTCACTCAGTCATTCATTTCCTTCCCCCTCCCTTCTTCCCTTTCTTCATTCCTTCCTTACTCACTCACCCAATCAGTTAGTCACGTCTTCACTCAGTCCTTCATTCACAACTCACCTCCCTGAAAAGGAGAAAACTGTTGTTGCTTTTCGTCTGTCACACTGGCCCTTATTCATCCAAGTTGCAAAGAAAAGATCACAGTTTTGAATTCACAAAATGGGGTATGAACAGATCTATGTCTGATTCATGAAACTGTCATACAACATCAAAAATGAGTGGTAATTTGAGCGCAAATGATCAATCAGCTTCAGCTGTGTGGACACAAGTTCCCACCCACAAATCCCTAATTTACATGCAAAATGCACATGGCATGCCCCAGTTTACCCTCATAATACTGATTTACATGAAATATGCCCTAGTTTATGCATTTATTTAATAAATGGAAAGCATTCAGCCAGCTACCCAAGTGTAAAAAAGTAAGCAGAAGAGGAGAAAAAATACATTTTAGTGCAGCAGAGTTAGAGGTGCTTTTAATGCAAAAAAAACTGCCTACAGGTAGTTATGTGACCTGTGTTAATGGCTATTTGTATTAACAAGTTCTAAATTTCTATTAATTTTAGAACTTGATTAGGTCAGATTTAACTTAAGTTAGATTAATTACATTTTTTAATTATAAATATAGGTGGGCCCATTGTGTATCTTGAACAAATAAGTCCATATTAGTTCAAATAAGCAAAACACTGAAAGAAATTAATAAAACTCTGAAAAACTACTAGAACTAATAAAATCATGTCTGGTGTGTGTTAGTGTTTATCTGAATAACCTCAACAGACAGACAATGATATCAAGCTTCTTTGAATGTAGTTTGAGTGTGGTTCATCTGCCCAAGACTCTGCATGCATACTAGCACTTTATGGTGCCTCTTGTATGCAACTTCAATTATTACTCAGCTGAATAAGAGCAAAAGTGTTTTTTACATTTTAAAATGATTTTTGCCTAATCTTGTACCTCTTGTTTACAGAGGCTGATGGGGCCTGATGGCATGTCTCTGGTCAATGGTACGACAGGAATTCAAGGGGAGGAGTACTGGGCTGAAGGGGGTGTGTCTCAGGGAAGACCCACTTCCCCTCAGCCTCAATCCCAGACTCAGCCACAGAGGCAGGTCAGCGAGGTTTACTCCAACACCCTGCCTGTCCGCAGACCCCAGCCCGCTAAGAGCAAGGCCACTGTGGGTACGTGACTAAACCACCTACAAAATGGAGCTAAATACAACTAGTCAAGCAGCTAGAATGTTTTTTAAATTACCAATCAAGGAGCTTCATTACCCAAATGTTCAGATAGCTGAATCATCACAGTTCTGGCAGCACTTGTTGCAGAATTGAATTCTACCTACTATCTACTCTCTTGATCTCATAGCATTTGTCTCTCTTCCCCTCAGGCGAGACACGGACTCTGCCGAGGTCCAGCTCCATGGCGGCAGGACTGGAGAAGAATGGGCGCTCACGTGTACAGGCTATCTTCTCTCATGCTGCTGGTGACAACAGCACACTGCTCAGCTTTACAGAGGGTGACATTATCACACTGCTGGTGCCTGAGGCTCGGGATGGTTGGCATTATGGAGAGAACGAGAAGAACAAGATGTAAGTCTTTGTGCTGTAGACAAAAACCTGTTTTTACCAACAACTGGGACATGACTGAACAAAACTCTAACTCTAGTGGTTTTGTTCTTACCATTACTGCCTTCGTGGGGTCATGTATTATTGGTTAACTTTTAAAAGCACTAAATATGAGCTTTTTTTTTTCCTCTTCTCTTCTCCCCCCAGGAGAGGCTGGTTCCCCTTTTCCTACACAAGAGTGTTACCTGACAGCGACAGTGACAAGCTGCGAGTTAAGTAAGTACCCTGACGCTTTCTCGCACTTAAAAAACCTCTAAGTGCATGTCATTTTTTGGAAATACAAAAACTGACTTAGTATCTTTTATAACAAGGACATTCTGAAGGTTGTATAGTTTCTCAGGCTGTATAGTTTCCTAGAGGTTTGACACAGACCAAGTGCACTTATCTCTTATAGTTGTTGCTTCTTAAGTGGATTGGGGAATTTCTTGCTTGGGTGTTCTGTCACTGGGGCAAAAAAACAAAAGCTGGGTTTTGGGTGACACCCCTTTTGCATTCAAATAAGGCCAATGCTAAATCAACTAATTTGATAAAAGCTACAGCGAACTCCAGCGGTGCATGTATGGGCTTGAGTAGTCTGGGCTGATTGTGCACTCTCCTTCAGTCTACATCATGGAAAGAGCAGCAGCACAGGGAACCTGCTGGAGAGAGACGACACGTCTCTGCCCATGCCTGACTACGGTCTGACCGCCCGTCTGTTGGCTCAGAGCCTCACACAGAATCGCCCGCGTCCCTACAGCATGGCTGGCTTCACACAGGTACACGCAGACACACGCACACACAAGCACACACACATGCGTGCTCGCTAACTATTAACCCTGTAGATTTCTCAGCTAAATTTTCCTATACCGTCTCTGCATGATTCTAGTCTGCTTAATGGGAACAGATATATTCCTCTGAGCTCAGAAGCTTACTGACTCCACCTGCTGGAGCAGAACACACTTGTTTCTTATCGCACTGAGCAATGCATGACTTTTTACTAACAGTAATCACACCTTCTTCACTGGCTCTGCTTCAGTGCACTCCAGGGTAGCATTGAAATGTTCTTTTTACAAATTCGCAGCCAGCGATTGAGGATTATGACAGTCGTTTTGCCACAAGGTAAGATTTAATGTAGAGGAACTGATATGTGTTATATGTAAGAAATAAACTGTGAGGTGTCAAATGAATCAGTTAGCAGGGAGATCCTTCTGATAGTGAACAGTAATTAAAGGAATACTCCATTGCTTTTTGGCGTAATCACTTTTCACCACATCTGCAGCGTATGTGTGATTACCATGGGCAAGAATTTGGGCATGGTTCCTTGTACTGAGGGGAGAAAACACAGAAAGGGTGCTTATAAATGAAAGGGTAAGTGCAGTCACTGAATAAATATGAATATATTTAAACCCAACACTGTCACACTACAACAGTAGAGGTCTTTGGGTGAGACAGACGTGAGAGAAGGTCTTACCAAAGACGTCCTTATAGCATTCTAACCACATTTTGAACTTAATGTACAAATGTTTGCTTCAGGAATTCATAAAAACTTTGTAGAAAACTTTTTCACATTTATTGACTGCCCATACCCAGAATTCAAACTGTTGCATGCACACTAGTGCCACATTTTAAATAAACTAATGTCCATATGTACAATAGTTTAAATAAAACATGGGGATGGAGACAAGATTATAAATACAGCTCAACAAATACTACATGAGACAGTGGTAAAGAAAATAAACAGCATATCTGTTTTTTTTTTTGTTTGTTTTTTTTTTAATTTAGTTACATTTTTGTGTTTTTGGTTTTGTTTTATCCATGAGCTTCACTTACCAACACTTTGCTATGCAACTTCTGCACTTTCCTAAGTGTGGGGAAAGGAGAAATTCCTGTCCATGGTACACACTACAGATTTGGTATATAGAAATTAGGAGTATTCTTTTGATACCTGTCTTTATCAGTACTTACCTTTCATTAGCTCATTGTGGCATCTGTCAGCTCAGATAAGTAGCAGATGTGAAAAAGTTTGTGTCTAAATACCCCCCACCCCCCGAAGGAACAAAACAATATATGCCCTATGTGTTTGACTGGAGAAGGCTGAGTGTATGTCTTTGTGTTGTGTATGTGTTTGAGCGAGTTGGTGGGTTTGAGGGCTGAGAGAAGCATCATCAACATGTGCAATGCATCATTTCTGACCTCATTGTCTGTATCCTGTGTGCCCTGAACTCCTGTCTCTAGGTCTGTACATCTAAACTGAAACCTATCTAGCCATACAATTAACTTATACTGAAGATGACTACTTTGATAGCTGAACCACCTCAAATCTGGCCCCTAGTTTTCTTTTTTTTGTTGTTGTTTTTCAGCAGTATATAGCACTATATAACCCAATCTTGTCATCTAGTACATTTGTGGAGCTCCTGTTTTTTTTATGTTAAAACAGTGCTCCTCTCTTCCCTACCCCTCAAAGTCGCTTCCATCTCTTCCTTTCTCCACTTCTTTTGGCTGTCTTGTCTTTTCTCCATTTCTTTCTAAGTGTGTCCGACCTGGCAAGCTTCCTTCTCTCTTTGTTCCACAGTTCCGATGGCAAATTGATTTCGACAGTGTGAACACAGACAGGCTATCAGACACAGACACAACTCCGGATAGCACAGGGGTTGCACCCCTCCCTTCCCAGTTTCCCCTCTAGCCTTCCCTACCCCCCCTCAAAACAATCCTAACACGTGCCTCCACGCACCCCTCCTTCAGTGGAAGAAGGCCGCTCTCATCCCTCCTTTCTGTCCTCTCTTCCTCCCCTGCGTGTTGTCGCCGGGGGGCCATAGTGCCGGTGGCGTGTGGTGGGTCGGGGGGGACTCTGACAGAGAGAGCCAGAGGGCGCTCCATCTGCTCGCCTCGCACCTTTACAGACACTGAGCTGCTCTTCGCCTTGCCCACTGCCTCCGTGGACTTCTCCAAATGGACTCCTCTCCCATGCATGTGCACAAGTTCTGCAACTGTTGTGTTTTTATGATGATGATTATTTTTTTTAAAGGACATCATCATGTAAAAGTGCCAAAAGCTATGTCGATATTTTCAAGCAGCTCTCCTTCCATAAAAGACACGTGCCGTTTGTCCTTTTCTATACGCTGTGGACTGGCACTATTGAAGCTCTCGCTCAACGCAGAGCCTTGTATTCTCTTTATGGTTCAGTTATGCGGCGTGTTTTTTTTCTCTCTGTGTTTTGTAGAGCGTTGTGTGCTTCCACCGTGTCTTTAAGCAGCGCGACATGCAGCCCAGAGGGTGTGTCACTTTTTTAACATCGATTTACATTACTGTCCACACTTCTCCATTATTATTTCTGAAAGATCTCAAATCATTGAATAAATAAGATATGCAGGCCAAGTAGGCCCAAACAGGTAGTCCAATATGATAGCAATGTAAAATATCAAAATCTAGAAGAGCATGAGTGATATTACCATGATACCACCACATAATAAAGTAAAATATAAAGCAAAATGTAAATTACATTTACACCTGGTTGTTGTATGAAATTCTTGTATCAGGTTTGTATCCCGTTAAACTGGAGTGTATCCTGTTAACCTTTTTATGTCAAATCCATCTCTGTTGATCAAGATTGAAAAGTAATTGCTGTAATGCAAAGGATCCCAACACTGCTCCTGGAGTACTCCCTGTCCTGTACGTTTTAGTGTTTTCCCTGCTCTGACACATCTGATTCAACTAATCAGCTCATTAACAGTCCTTTCTGAGTTTGAGTGGGTGTGACAGAGCTGGGAAAACATTAAAATGTGTAGAAAAGGGGGAACTCCAGGACCAGGGTTGGGAATTGGTGCTGTGCAGCATGTAATATTCAAATCAGCTTATTATACTTGACCACCAACTTCCCATGTTGTTCCTTGTTTCCAGTTGTTTTACACAAAAGATGTCATTTTTCAGTTCTCTTTAAGGCACCAACTTTGGTAGTAATGAACCACATGCATTGTCATATAATGTATTGTGAAGGGTTTTGGTCAGAGTAATATGAGTAATTGTACATTATTGCCAAAGTGAAATTGTTTTCTAAATTGTGCAATTAGAGACATAAATCTGTAGCTGTAACTGCATTTTCCACATTGGAAGAACACGTTTTATATTAAAAATATGAATCCTAATTCTTTATAATGTTCATATTTCAATAAATTTGCACACTTACAGCGCTCATACTAAGTTTACAGGTCACTGGTTATAGTGCAGTGGGTTTTTGAGCGGCACAGTATTGTAACGTTGTATAGGGCAGGGCCAAGCGGATGGTTCCAGAAGGCTGAAACTAAAACATACCTTGATGTAGTAATCAAGCAAAGTGTGACTTGAATGGCTGAATGAGGGTTTACAAACATCACTTAAGAAATGGATGAATAAATTTGTATTTATAAACTTGTCAGTGTAATTGTGATTAATAAACAATAGAATATTAATGTTGAATTCACATATGATTACCACTGAACTTAAGAGAGATGGAGGCATTTGCTATTGTATAACATTTGACCCAAATGTGTCTCAGATTTAAATCTGTTTAAAACCTCTCCTGTGTGATTGTATTTGTAATTATAACTGGATTTCTGGATATAATCCTGAGACTCAAGATGCATGAAACAACCAGGTGTAAATAGCGTCTATCTCTTCTTCCCCCCCAGCTCTGCTTTTTCCCCCCCCCCCCATCTCTGAGACCTGAATCTCCTTTAATTTCCATTAAAAAAAAAAAAAAAAAAAGAGCTGTAATATGTTCTCACTTCTAATCTGTTGTGTTCCAAAATGGTCAGCTGACAGATCCTCTGGAGCCATGGTGTACTTTCCTGCTGTGCTTCTGTACCTTTTGTCTCTTTTAAAATGCTTTTCTTTTCTTGTAAATCAAATTACATTGCACAGAAATCAGTATACAGAAAACATTCCATCACAAAATGCATGCTATGGAGGAACTTCAGCAACATGTTGACCTTGAATGTATTGTGAATTTTTACAAAAAGTATATATAATATATAAATATATCTATATATTAATAAAACACTTGTTCAAATTTATATGATTGTTAACTTGAATCCATGCTGTTGAATCCATGGTGTGTGTTTCTGCATTTCTGCACTACATCATTATATTTCTCATCTAATGCCCACTCACCAACTTTAGTACCAAATCCCTTTTGCAATACATAGAGAATGTTGTTTGTCTATTCTCTGTGTGTGTGTGTGTGTGTGTGTGTGTGTGTGTGTGTGTGTGTGTGTGTGTGTGTGTGTGTGTGTGTATGAGAGAGAGAGAGAGAGAGAGAGAGAGAGAGAGATGCTGTCTGTCTGCTGTCTGAGATGTGTGTATTAAGGTTAGCAGGAGTGATTTTAATACAGGGCTCTGACAACACCTAGAAGTTTAATATATTTTGCTGCGTAAGAGTGACTTAGAGCTGAGATTTTGTTCCCAAAATTGGTCTCATCAAAAACAAATTGGATAACTGCTATGGGCAGACTCTTCATTTTACACTATATTTTGAACCCGTCATCATTGTAGAGATGTTTTATTTACTCATGTATGAGCATAGGGTTGGAATGTCCTTCATCCATCTGAGCCAGTGCAAAACTCAGACACCATGCCACAAAATGAGTAACCTCCCACCATCTTACACAAAACTAACAGTCGGATATGTAGCCATGCATAATCCTAGTCTGAGCTGAGCTCCGGTACAAACCCATGGACTCTCTTTACCTTCCAGTTTGGGTCCTGAATTGTCCCGGTTCTGAGTGTACAGGACCTCCGTAAGTCACCTGCCTCCATCGCTGCTCAGCCAAACAATCATGTCCTCCCTCTCGTTCATTTTCCCTCTGCTCTCATTGGTTGTCTGGCGTATAATTGGGGAGTGGGGCTTCTCTGTTATTTCTTTTTTTTCCCTTCATTCTGTCACCGGCCTCTCTGGTTGGTTCTCTTTCCTTGTGGTGTAATTTGTACCAGCCAATCAGACAGGTCATTGGTTGCCAGAAGGTGGTGTTTTCATGGAGGCAAAATGTTGGCACTGGAGGTAACTCGAAATCTAACTCTCATGCATGCCTATCAATGCCTAACAAATGTACACACTAGCACTTAGTCGACAACGTCTTGTTTCATTTGCATGCTTGCTCAAAACACCCTCCATAGAAAAAGTACTTTTGTTCATAAGTATATGTCAAATGAATCACTGTATGCCTTTCAGCAGTACTCTTTATCTTGACCAAATTCACGTATAGTTTGTAGTTTGTAGTGCATAGATTCAAAATTTGCCTGCTAAAGTGAATGGCACGCCCATGTGCACCGTTTCACACATTGATTGACAATATTTGTTGACCCCCCTCTTCTTCCAGTGACCGCTCCCTGGAGGTGTACCTCAGATCAAGCTTGATGGACGGCCACACAGCTCCACTGTTCTACTAATGTGGCCTGTTCACAGGCCTGCTCTCTACCACCTGACACGGAGCCACATGCTTAAGACTTCTATAGGGCAACTGGGGATAAAGCCCTGGATCCATAACTCGGGGTTCTAGAAATTAAACAAGTGCTCCGTATAGCTTCCTAAACATTGCTGTATAGTTCTGCGGAAATGTCATCTTCACTCTAAACTGCTCTGAAGAGAAATTAGCTGTGTATGTTTGTTTGAAAGGTTTATAGATCAGTACTCTTATTGATTCAATCCCATTATGGTGATGTACTGTCATATGTGGTGGTTAAGGGTTTTGATACAAAATTAAGAAACAATTCAGAAAAAAAGCTAGTCACATCAAAAGGCACATGGCTTACCCTTGTGAAAATGTAATGATTGAGTATAGATTATTTTAATTCTTTTTTTTCTTTCATCCCTTATTTATCTGTTGTTGCAGTAGGCCTTGGCCTTTCTCATTTTTAGTTGAGGTAAGATTAGTGCTTCAGTTTATATTAGATGTTGAATAAAAAGTGATCTTATTTTCACTCTGTAATTAAGGCTCCCCTCTGCCCCTGCTATAGCTGCTGTAAATTGAGGCTTTATTTTGGAGCACTGGTGGCTCAGTGGCTCTGGGCTACTGATCATTTCAAATCCCAGCATTACCAAAAACCACTGTTTGGCCCTTGAGTATGTCCCTTAACCTTCAAATGATCAACTGAGTTGCAAGTCGCTGTGAATAAAAGCGTTCGCCAAATAAATAAATGCAAATGTACTTTGGCAAAGACTCCATCTGGCGCCTCTATACTGTGGACACTTCAGTAATGAAAGTGTCACTGCACTTGTCTCTTTTGCTTCAATATAAAGCTAGCAGTTTCTCTGTATATTTCCTGGCAGGGAAGCCTGTATAATGTATTTTCCACCAGGGGTTTGTGCCTTCTACTGCTTTAGGTGTTTTAGCTTTAAAAAAAAAAAAAAAAAGTCCAGATGTTCATAGGCAAAGGGGAAATATTCAGATTTTTGTATTGATGTTTGCTTTTTAGTTTCTCTTCATTTTTAATTTTATTATAGACACCACAAAATGATGAAATTTTTGTGTTGTTGATTAACTACTTAGAAAAAAAATTCAATATAAACAATACTGTTTGATTTCTCACATTATTACTGGTTCTTAAAAATTCAAAATTAGATTTGTGGGCTTATGAGCACATGCACAATTGCTTAAAATGTACAATTAGTGTAAATAGATCTTTTTCTCAATTTGCTTGACAAGTACATCTTCAGTAAGCGCTTCATCCTGGTCAGGGTCATGGCAGGATCCGGGGCCAGTCCCGGGAACAATGGGCGCGAGGCGGAACCCTGGATGGGACGCCAGTTCATCACAGGGAGCCATGCGCACACACATTCACACACTCATTCACACCTAGGGTCAGTTAGAGTCTCCAGTCACCTTGTTTTATGGGATGAGGGAAACTGGAGCATGGGTAGGAAACCCACACAAACACTAGGAGAACATGCACAGACAGTAACCCAAGTTTAGGATTGAACTGAGCACCCTTGGTTGCACTACCGTGTCACCCACGTGTTAAAAAGTTAATTAAAAGAATACACTTATCTGCAGATCTTGCATCGCTCTTGTGCTTATTTCAAAAATATTCTAACTACTGGAGGTCAGAACTCCAGCAGATGTGAATTTTTAAGATTTAAATGTTATTTGTTTTTTGTGGGTTTTTTTTAGTTGTATGTGACATTTTCTCTAATACACAGGGCATTGCTTGTTCTGTGCTGAACACAAACATTACAATCATATAGAAAAATGATGCAGTTGACTCTGAATTGTGAGAAATAGCTTAAAATACTCATTATGCTTGAAAATATTTTGGTTTCATGATCTCATTTTTTCTTAACACCTTTATTTTGTTTAGATATAGGTGTCATTTTGAAAACTTGCAACTTCTAGTTCTAAATCCTACTTAATCTTGAAAGCTTTTGTGTACTTGCAGTAGTGTATCCTGAGTAAACCATCAAGACAGGAAACATCACTGGATATCTGATTGGAATTGCACAGCATTGGGAGAATGAATGTTTGTGTGAAAAGCCTATGTTTTTATAACATGTCAAATCCATTTTGGCTTTGTTTTTGTTCTGTTCATTCTTATTTATGTTGATGCATTTTACTAATACATATTCCTGTTCTTTGTGAAATAAAATGGATGAAATCAAGTGTACATTGATTATTAATTAGCACACCAGTACCCATGCATTTTAAAAGAATTGGAAACAGGCCACTTAAAACATTGTTTGGGTGGAATATTGAGTGGGTCAACATTAAGCATTCATCTGGAAAAGTAAGTGATGGTACCAAATAGTAGGAGGTGGTCTTTCACTTTGAAGTGTCAGAGTGACCCTAGGCATCTGTGGTTTCAGTTTAGTTTTAACCCTTTGCTACGGCAATATAGCCATCTAAAACTACACTTTTCTACGTTTTTGACTAAAGCAACAGCCCAAATACAACTAAAATTCACCAAGCATAAAAGCTAAATTCATGGAAGGGGAAAGGAATGAGATGAAAAGACACACATTTGCTTCTGGTAGTGGTTTCTTTTGGTTCATACCGACTTGATGGTGCATCTGTGAATCACAAGCTTCAGTGTTGTGAGCCAACAGAATTGAAGTGGGTGGGGCTGTGGGCTCTTTGGTCAGTAAAAAATTGATGAGCTGCTAATTATTAAGTAGTGGTCACACTGGACTTTTGCCTCGCTGTTTTCCTACTGTTGCTCTGTTGCCACCCATTAGAAAAAATAGCCATCTTGTTCATCGACATGCACTAGGGTTTTTGTGGTAAAATTTTGTCTCACTGCCTGCTAGCATTTTCTTGTTAGCAATGTGGTAAATTTCACGTGACGGGAGAATTAACTAATAGACTGGATTGTCACTGACTAAACTGGGAGGAGCAGCAGAGTACCTTTAGTCCATATTTGGCAATTATTTGGCAATACTAGATGCTACATATGGACTAATGCACACCTTGATCAGTTCTCATGAAATTGTCAGCCTCAACATGTGGCTTGTAACTATAGCTTATATAGCATATACTGTATATTTGGACCCACCTAAGGTTTTTGCTATCTCTCTTATAGATTTATGTTGTTTTTCAGTCTAATGATGGCCTCCTTCACTTGCACTGAGAGCTCTTTGGACTTCATATTGGTAGCTCCAGTCGAACAGCTGCCAAATGCCAACTCAATACCTGATATCAACTCCAGAC
>CM075015.1:10219555-10233836 GCA_037576675.1 Pangasius sanitwongsei | reverse complement strand
TCACATCTTGATTGTTTTATTTCAAATCCATTGTGTATAAAGGCAAAATCACAAAAACTCTGTCATTGTCCAAATACTTCCGGATCTTTGTGTGTGCGTGTGTGTGTGTGTGTGTGTATGTATATATATATATATATATATATACACAATGTATGTATGTATGTATATATATTTACACACACACACACACACACACACACTGGCTAAGTCTAGATGTTACGGAAACAGCGAAACTTATTAACCTTCTGCAAAAAAAGAAAAAAGTTATATTACAATTAAACACCTGACACATAAGGACAAACTATTGGTTTGTTTTATTATTATTTTTTAATACTACAGTCAGCATGGAGTGGATTGAAATGAAACAACAGCCAAGGTGCTACTACAAGTGCAGGAACAAACACACCACACACCGTACTGTAACAGGATGATTCACTGAGCTCCTGATGATCAGGTATCACTTTGGCAACTCGAAACAGTCATCTATCTGTCCTCTATAAAGTACTGATATGTGTTCCAAAAATAGTACAGTGCTGCAGGATTGTACAGATTACAAAACACCTGTTAAAGAGGTCCAGTGTATACTGATGCCTGTTTGAGAATATTAGCAACTATGGGTGGGGCCCAGTGGTGCTGGGTTGAGCATGACTGTGCAGCTGTAGTAAGACCAAGTAACATACATCATTACAGCATTTTAAGTGAAAAATGTTACTGAGAACTTACAAGAGCTTAGTGTCCGATCACTAGCGCAGACATGTTACTGAAGATGGACAATGTATGAGAAAGACAGGAAGTCCACAGGCATTTATTTGACAGGTGTTTTGTTTTACACTTGCTTCTGTCATTATACTGATATGCTCTGCTAAGTTTTCTCTAACAATACATATCCAGCGTCTTCCAGCATTATGAGGTACCATTTATAGGAGCTGTTCAGAGAGCTGCCAGTGGCTGTAATGAGCCTCTTTATTTTAAAGGACATTTTTTTGCAAATAACTTATAGGTAGTAAGCAACCTATTTGTTACACTAAGTCATGTTGACACTTGGTGTGAACTACTTAAAATAAATTTTAAATTTTTTAAACTGTATTACAAAAAGCTGTCCTGGAGCATTTTAGGTGTGAAGTATTACTTCCCAGTAATCACAGTCTTCACCTACACTCTTAGAAAAAAACATTCCATCTTGCACCCTCTTTGGTTTGTCCCTCTGGGGAACCCTTAAACATTTCTACATGGTCCAAATAGAAATGTTACAAAACTAGAACCCACTCTTTTTTTCTAAGATTGTATGAGAAAAGCTGAAAAACTTCTCAGCAAATTTGCATAAAAGCAATCCTAAAAGACATCCTAGCTGTAATTCAATATTTCAGTCTGCAGGTCATCTGACTGAAATTTGAGGTTATTTGGCAAATCTGTGGAGTTGTCCTTTAAAATTTGCATCTTAATCAGTTATGCAGTATTCAGTAAAGTAACCTGATCTGATATCTGTTCTCTCTCTCTAGTTAAGGCTATTATACAGCCATATTACTGGCAAATATTGGAGTCTTGTGTTATGACAAAAATCCCATCACTGTGTTGTTATAGCTCACTGATACTAAAGACTAATGTGATAATCCCAGCATATGTAAACATATAATAAAATGCTAAATCCCTACCTCAACAGACATGGAGATGAAAGTTCACTTGCATATAAAGGTGAACGTCAGTGACAGGAATCAGACGGGGATACATTTTAACGGTATCTGTATAAATAGACAAGACAAGCATCCTGAAATTGTTGATGGAAACAAATTTGCACATAACCTCCAGGCTTCAACAAAGAAAGTGCATTTACGTAATATTTTCCACATCCTCAGGGTTGTATAGCAGCACAGAGGGGAAAATGGGGAAAAGTGAGGAGGCATATTATATTAAACACAAGTATCTTCATAATGTGGCTTAAACTTTGATACCGTACCAATCTTTTACATCCTTCAATACAATTTACCTGAGCCATAATATGCGATTGCCTCCATGGAAAATGGTCTACAGTTTCCAACACTGGTACACAGTTCGAGACCCCTTGTAGTTGACAGAAGTTGAATGTTATTTGATTTGGGTTGTCTTACCAAGACTTTAGCTTTTTTCATTTACTTTGCAGTTAAAACCAACATCTGGAAGATCTGACCGATGAGTGCACTGTAAGTAAGCCAGTGAGGATTACAGCAATGTAACGAATACCCTTATGGTTGCTACAGTTTGTAATAAAGTGATTTGTTGCAATATGAGTGTTGATACTGAATGTTGCAAATTATCTTATCATCTTAAATATGCATACATAAAATTTTCCTTAGAGATTTTTCTGAACTTTTAAATGCTGTCCTTAACAGACAATGTCACTGCCAACCTCTGGCTCAAGACACAAAGAAAGGGTTGGCTAATATAATTCAATTACAGCATGAGGCACTGTCTTCCGGATTCAGTGAACCCTCGTCCAGAACATTAAATAAACACCAAAGAGGATCTAGAGCCGGATCAGGCCAAAAGGAAATCTGGATGCGTTCTCATGCCTGGTCTCCATCTGAACAGCTACCTGTGTGGAGATGACAAGAGTACAGAGCGTGATGTGCAGCACAGAAAAAGAAACATTTTATGTGAGGGTTGTGTAGCAGACATGTACACCACATATGGCCTTTATTTTGTGTAACTCACATGGATGGAGGTTACTGAGTGGTACTGACCTCCCATGGCCTCGATGTCTGAGTCAGACACATGTGTAATAGAGAAACGGGAAACACTGAAGCGGGCACACTGGGGTGCTGGCTTCTCCTCGGGAAGTTTGACCGGAGAGTTTGAGGGAGTGCAGATTCTGTCAGAGGGAGGTTCTACGGTTGAAGCATTGGCCATCAACGCAAAGTCATTCTCCCACTCTAAGGTCCCACCTGTTCAGTAAGAGGATCTATTATTTTTATAGCAATAGTAATGTTTTTTTTTTTTTTTTTTTCATTACCATATAGCTACAGAGTATATGCAAAAAAGCTATATATGAAATATGCAAATTTGATTTAGGTGCGTAACACTTACTATCTTCTAAGACATTGCCATTTGAGGAATTATCAGAGTCACTGACTTCCTTATGTGATGGATGTTCCTTACACTCTGCTGCCTGGCCATTTGGTTCTATCCCTGGAGGAAAGGTGTATTCTGCCAGTTCACCTGTAGGGCTGTCCTAGAACACAAATATACTATTTCTCAGATATAAAAAGTCACTGATAGTAACTAGTCCAGCTACATTTCTGTCACAAAGAAATTGCGGAATTTGTAATGTTACATTATACATTACAAATTCCACAACAGCCACAAGATGCAATGCAGCTGACCTGGTCAAAAAGGAACACAGTGACATCATCAAAAAAGGAGACAGCTTTCTTCTTGCGTTCTAGCTCATCGCAGAAGGACTGTGTGAGGAGGGATGGCATTTTGAGGAGGCTACGCAGGTGCCTGGTGCTACTTCGCTCACTCACCACCACCATCGGAACAGTGGTGAATTCCTCCTCGCTCTCCTCACTCTGCTCTTGGACATTGTAGCTACGCAACTCTTCATCCGACTCATCGCTGTCGTCAGAGTCTTCCTCTTCCTCACAGTTCCCCAGGGGTGCTGGTATGTCCAGGTTCTCTGGTAAGGCAGGCAGAATGTTGTCCAGAGAACTATCCCGCTTAACATTCAGTAGAGCTTCGTCTACCACCTCTGCTTTTTCCTCCACTCCTTTATTCTCCTCATTTTTCCCATCCATCTGACAGTCTGGATTGTCTTCCCTATTCTCACAGTTCTTGACTTCCAACATAGTGGAGGCTGAACCCAGGGAGTCTGTAGATGAGAAGCCCATGCTACTGCTGTTAACTTGGTCCTCCATGGTGGTGGCTTCCTGTGTTGTGGATGAGCCCTCAGAAGCCATGCTGGAGAAGCATTCAGAGGCTGGCTCTTCTCCAGAGTGTTCAGATTCCACTCCAAGGCCATCATCTGGAGCAGACTCTTTGGTCAAACATCCCCCCATCTCTGGAGGAAATGGGGCCAATGCTGTAATCACTGGACCTGATGCAGGAGATGAACTCAGATCAAACTCCATGTTCCTCCTCTCAAGACACGACTGTTTGACACTCAGCAAACCATTAGCTTCATTTTCTATCATGCTCGGAAGATGATGCTGATCTTCCTTCTGACTCACTGGGCAGCCCCCCTCTCTCCCAGCCTTCTTAAGAGAGTTGTCTTTTACAGGTTCTTTTCCAAAGAAATCAACCAATTTGTTGTCAAAGAAGACGCTGCCTCCTTCACAGGGACTTTTTTCATTTTCTGCATCGTAGTCTGAAAAATAAGCAGAGTCTCTGTATTGATTCCTATTGCCCAGGCTTGTCAGCTTAAGAGTACTATTGCTAGTTGGGGTCAAATCATTTTCTCCAAGGTCCATCTGAAGGACCATTTCATACTCTGATTCCACACTTGTACTGAGAACTGGTTTTCCCTCCAAGTCTTTCATGACAAACTCAGGTGACTCATTGTTCTCTGTGTCATAACCACTGTCCAGTGATTTGGGCTGAATGGATGTGTGGTAAGCATCTGGACTGAAGGCTTCACAGGGGCTGCTACTTGAGGCAAGGTCTAGAAATTCCTGAGGGTCTTGGTTTCGAATCTCTCTATGCAAGGGTATGTGTGCTAGGTTAATGTCTCCAACTTCTGCAAAATCAATAGGAGAGTCTGCAAACACCTCAGAAATAATTTCAGTAACATCACCATCACTGCAGTCATCAATGTTCACCAGGCTGATGCTGTCCGCTGTATGACAGCACTCAGAGACACACTCAGACAGAGCTGCAGGCATGACTGTAGGACCAGCTGACTGCACTTTTATGTCTTGTGCAGGAGTTGTGCTTCTGTCTTTAGTCACTGATTTTCCAGCTACAAGAGAAAGATGATTGTTATTTGAATAATCACTTATACTGAAGTGTGTCATATTCTCTCTGATATGCAGATGAGGAGTGTTCTTCTGGGCTGGATGTATAATTTGGTGTTTTTCTGGAGCTGATGACTCTACCATCTTCCGATCCTCAGAGCAGAGTTGTATATATGACACACACTCCGTGTATGAATCTGTGTATGAAAATGCAATGGAGTTTCTGCCATTAGCCTCCATGTGTGAATGCTGTTTAAATGTATGGGAGGGATTACTTGGAGAATTTTGCCTGGTTGTTACTGTCCCTGGCCTTAAGCTCTGGGCACTAGAGGAAGTTGTGGTATGATGTACATCAAGATAGGTGTCAAGAAACCCCCTTGTTTGTCGGTCATCAAAGTTTAAAGTGTTGTTATTTGTGGAATGGTTTGAGGCCCAGTTAATTGTTTCACTCTCAGTAAATTGATTGATGTCATCCTCTGGATCAGCAGCACCCATAAGAAGACAATCGGCAGCTTCAACATCAACAGTTATATTGTGTGGCCTGGGAATGTTCTTCGGTAGGCTACCCATCATATCATAATAGGGCTCATTGGGCATATTTTTTTCAGCAGTCCTCTGGTTGGCTTCAAGGTAGGGGTCACATTGTCCCAAACTGGGGCTGCTCAGTGAAACTGATATGCCATGTGGAGTTTCTTGTACCCCTGTATTGTGTAAGCTCCCAGACTTAAGACAAGACTCAGATGGTTGGCCTCTTTTCAAAGGAACTTCCTGTTCTCCTGAAGGTGTCAGTTCACAGTGCAATCTATCTCGGTCACTGGGGGAAAAGTATTGACTTAATTGTTCAGCAGAATCCATATGGTTCAGATCTTTTCTCTGAGGTGGCTCCACACTGAGGCCAGTAGTTAAACTAGCTTCTGAATCATTGATAATGCTATTAGAGTCTTTTGCTCCTGACCAGTATGTGTTTGTATGAGCCTCAGAAGGACTTTTCATGTCAGCCATGGAGAAGGTACATTTGCTGGCCTCAAGTTCTGGACTGTAGTCAAGAGTGGCCTCCTCCACACTGATATTGCACTCCACAGGTTCCTCAATGCGAATATAGTACTCACTGCTAACAGACGGACTATGTGCACTCAACACTGGGACCACACCTGGGTAATCTGACTTGTATTGGGATGGAGAAACACCCAGAGTGAGACTCTCCCCTTTGCAGCTTCCTGTGGAACTGCTGAGGGGATAGTATATGTCCTGATAATGTGGGTTGCTACTTCCTAGAGGCCCACTTGTAGATGAGGAGCAGTATGGCTGTTCAGCTCTGGCCTGTTCCCACTTGTACTCAAAGTTGAGCCCATCACTGGTCTCAGTGACTGTTAGTATTTCATCACCGTTCTCAGACTGGAAACTGTCAACCATGGAGAAGTGCTCCAGCAGAGGGAATGAGGAAGTAGATGAGGGTACCTCTAGGGCTGGGGTTCTCTGGGAACTGCCTGTGTCTAGACTTGGTCTGAGGGAGTTCCAGCGTTTCTCAAAGTCCTCCTCTGCCTCACTGGTACCTTTAGCACATAGATAGTTCAACAGCAGGTAGACCTCTTCCACAACAGGCCGCTGCTCTGGTTGCAGCCAGCAGAACTGCATTACTTCATACCTGCTCATACACAAAGAAAAATGCACAATTCTTATGATTAGAAAGAAAACTGCAATACCTGAATTATACAAATGCTTGGGCAATCATACAGAAGCATACTGTGTTTACTTTGGTTACAGTTGCAAATGGTAAGCCAGCACCATGGCTATTTAGAGTGCATAAAGACCAAATGCTCATATTGTGATGAACTGACAGAGAAAGCAGGCTTTCATTCACACAGTATGTCAATATTTGCAACTTCAGTATCTTGACTACATGTATAATTAATGGTATTGTGTTGGACCAGAATTAATGATCACAAACTTCTAGGAAAAGCTAAATGTATGATTGACTGGACTGTGAAAGAGGAAAATGAATGACTAACCACAGACCTGAGCACTATTGATTTGTTGGGTTTGCAAGAGAGAAAATGGAATGAACAATCAAGAAGTCTCTGATAGAAAATATATTCACTGTGTTGATAGTATTTATTTCAGGGATAATTGATGACTGTTCGGCTTGCCTGTGGTATGTTTTGTATGTGGTGATGGGAGAGTAATGATTGTCCAGAACATGGAGAATAGAAGGTCATTAACCAATGGTGGTGATTATGACTCGGGAGCTGAAATGACTCACCAGCGTTCAGACAGGGGGACTTTCAGCAAAGGCTTTGGCAGCTTCAATTGCTGCTCTTTCACTGCATATGTCAACACCTGCCTGTCTGTGTAGTGTCTGTATGGCTGGCTCCCCAGCTCAAACAGCTCCCAGATTGTCACACCCAGTGACCTAAGTCAGAAAAATGCGTCTATATTCTGGCATCATGAAAGGTATGTTTATCTTTATGTTCAGTGGTTGACTTGTAAAGCACCTCTCACCAGACATTGCTGGCCTTTGTCTGGTCCACTACTAACAAGTTGCCATGGACCTCATCAATGAGCTCTGGGGCGATCCAACGCAGTGGCACCCAAATCTGATCTGCCGTCACAAAGTAGTCATCCTAGCAGAGACAGAGGCAACATCTGTGGACTAAAGCGATGGACTGAACAGAGGCTGATGTAGCTGTGTCATCACAACAGCATTAGCACTCCAATTCAGCAGTCCCTGTTCATGTATTCCTGACTCACCTTGTACCTACTGTGTGAGAGACCATAGTCTCCGATCTTCACGGACATCTCTGAAGTAAGGAGACAGTTCCTGAGAGCCAGGTCACTAAGGTTACACAAACATTCATAGTCAGCAAATGAAGTTGAATGTTCATTAAAAGTCTAATATAAAATAAAAGTCTGATCATTCTTTTGAATGGTTTGCATGCCATTCAGAGCTTCCGATGAACAACAGGTTCACCTCCAGCAACAAAATCACTGATGCTGGAGTCTGTAAGAGGCACTCAGGCAGCATCAGGATATTGTTACAAGAAGAGACCAAAAGACAAGGGCTGAAATCCACACTCTGGACTGGGACAAAATGGACCAAAGAATCAGCTAACAATGTGGGCATGTTTCTCCTCACCTGTGAATGTAATTATGTTTGTGGAGGTACTGAAGCCCAGAGGCAATTTCACACGCCATTTGTTGGAGGATGAAAGGGTCAGGGGTGGCTGAACCTGCTGCCCGGCAGCTACGGAGGTAACCTTTGACATCACCCTGAAACCAACCAAGAACTACTCATCTGCAAAGTCATGATCAGCAGTAATATACCACACTTCAAGGGGTGCAAAATATATATTTCAAAGTGCATTTAATGTCAATTCTGCTAGAGCTGTGATTAGCCACTTGAACAGACTGACCTTATACTGACCAGCAGAGGGAGCCTCATTCCCTCAAAAATACACATATACATGGGGCAGGGAATGTAGAACTGCTAGGTGCATGGGTATGTATACCATTCAACTTGCATACACCAGTCTGGTGGAACAAGGTATGTACTGTATGTATATGTGCATGTGCGAGACAGGGTGAAAGACAATTACCAGAGGGCAGTATTCCATAATCAGCAAATAGGGTGTGACATCTGTGCACTGGGCCAGGCACTGCAGGAGGGCAGGATGCTGCAGAGTACTGTATCATTTATACACACACATCAGTATAAGTCCTATCATTAGAAAGTAGAATTATACATTTGAAAATTTGCTGAAATAAATGGTGATCAAATGAGGATATTAGAAAGAATGAAGAGAAGATATTGAGAGAGGGGAAAAAGAGGACAGAGATAGAGTAATGACAGTGGATTCAGACCGGTAAGGTAGAGCTTCTTCCAGGAACTGTGTCTGCTCCTGTATGCTGGCACTGGCTTTCAGCTCCTTCACCACCACCTGTGTGGTGCTCAGTCCTGCATTCACCTCCCCCAAAAAAACCTGAAAATCAAACACACACAAACTCATCAGAGATACAGCAGACTTTCATGAACCATCCTGTGGACCAAGCAGCAGAGATTTACAAGTGTGTAGATTATGTGGAATTCCCCATACCCTAGCAGTTCCCATATTTAAGGCTTAGAAGCTGCCTTCCACAGAACAGTAGCTTTGAATGATATTGTATATAATTACACACACATTCCACTGGCTTCGCATCAGCCTTAGACTCTGTGCCAAGACTGCATGCAAGAACTAGAACCTTGCATTGTAAGCCCTTCATTGTAAAATGATGTTTGTTTTAGAAAGCTCACCTTGCCAAACCAATCATGGCCAATCTCCTTTAGGTAAAGCAAGCTGTGGCGTCCAAGATCCGCTGACTTCAGCAGCTGAACTAAAATAGGGAGAAAGGAAGAGAGGTCATAAATTGAAAGCATGCAGCCTCAGGAAATAGAGGTTATGTGACTTGTTTAACAATGAACAATGCATCATGGTGAAAGAGCCTAAACGCCAAGGCAGTTCTGCAAATCTTAGCTAGTCATCGGCCAACCAGGAAGACAGTTTACAAGAAAGGTAACATTTAACTTTTATTATTTTGTTTAGAAAATGCTTACTTAAGAGACCATGAGGCTATAAATGAAACTTCCAGCAAGTTTCTATAAAGGTTTTTTCTGAAATGGCGCACCAGGAAAGCAACACATTTGCAGTCAATGGAAGATGGTGAAGAAACTAGCACAGATAGTGATGATGATGCAAAGCAGAAATCCATGGCTGGGTCTTCAGGGAGGAAACAGAACAGCAGTGCTGGCCCAGTTTATGCCGGCATGACTCCCATGAACACTCAAAGCTCTCGTCCAGTTAGGAATGCAGTCCTTTCTCGTTTTCTTCCTAGTAGCCATGGGCATCCTGCCGCACCACCACACACTGTCCCTCAACATTCCCAAGTCTTGTGTCTGCAACTGCGGCCTGGAGGCTGGCATGTACCTTGGTGCGATGTTCTTGTAATGAATGCCCAGATCTAAGAAGTTAGAGCTAAGAGCTCAGTCATCCTTTAGTCTCTGCTGGGCGTCTTCTCTCTCTGCTCTACGCATGTCAGAATGTGTCTGACGTCCCAAACCCTCCAGCAGTGACATAAGAAGCGTATAATAGCTCTGTTTTCACTATGCTGTCTCTGTCCATGTCCCCGTCTCCCAACGGTGCTGTGGGGGCTGAGATAAACAAACAGAGCTCTGTAAGCACCAGAAAGACCTCTGTCAAACACATGACCCCCCCTACACACACACACTCATAGTCTATGTGTGCACTATTCCCTTGTCCCCTCCTACAGTTCCCTCCCTGTATTATTTCTAGTGATGTGGCCCATCCTCCTCCTCCTCAGTGTTCCAGAGGTCACTCATTCCAGCCACTCACAGCCGCTCACGCTCTTCTCTATGGCAAAATCACTGCCTTTGTGCAGGACATGATGGCGCTTGGTACCCCGGTACCAGGCCAGACACAAGGCCCATTCTCTACTCCTCAGAGCCTGGATTGTCACAGTGATAACAGCCTGCCCCCCTCCCTAGTGCCGGCCGGACACACAACTATCTCTCTTTTTTTTCTACTATGGTCATCAACTGGCTCTTTTATATTATTTGAGTGGAATTTGGGAGCTGTGCATTCCTACCCCACTACTGGCATTCCCATTGCAGGCCAGCCCTAGCCTCGGGCCATCTTCAAAAATGCAATCAAGCTAGAGTAATATGGTGTCTACTTATATTTGAACATTGTGATAATTACACATTTTTTTCTACATCTACACCATTTAAATAAGTTACATCCATATTATGGGCGCACTCATGAGCCTGATGTCCATAGAGGAGGAAATACTGGAGATTTCTACTTATTGTCGTGAGCCTGTAATACTGTAATAAGCAGTGAAATGAAGACCTGCTTATTTTATGGAAAACAAATCAAACCCTGTGCTCATTAATGTCTTGGGTGGTCTAACAAATACCTGTGCACTTGTACTACAAGCTAGCCATTGGAGCACAATTTTTTTGTTAGCTCTTGCTCAAGCCAGACAAAGTAAACCAATTAGGCTTTCTGGAGAACCACCTAAAGTAATGTAAATCTAGGTTCTTGCCTATTTTCATTACCACAATTTTTGTCCAGCTTCTTGGTCAGTTTTTTGTTCATTTTATTTAAATCTTTTTATGCCACTTAGATGTGATTTTATACTTTGCCTATGCCATTTATTGTCCTAATTGTTCTGTTTTCCCATTGTTTGTTTCTGTTTTTGGTGGACATGAGTTTGCAGGTGTAGACCTTTAGATATTCATTCATTCATTCATTCATCTCTAGTAACTGCTTTATCCTGGTCAGGGTCACTGTGGACCCGGAGCATATCCAGGGAACCTGGACAGAAATATACCCCGGACAGCAGTCAATCACAGGGCACAATGCACACATATTCACCTACTAGCATGTTTTGGTCAATGGGAGGAAGAACCCAGAAGAAAGCCACATGTATGTATGTGTGTGTGTGTGTGTGTGCACATATATATATATATATATATATATATATATATATATGCACACACATATTTGGACAGTGACACAATTTTCGTAATCTTGCCTCTGTACACCACCACAATGGATTTGAACTGAAGCAATCAAGATTTATTGAAGTAGACTTTCAGCTTCAGGGGGCTTAACAAAAATATTGCATTAACCATTTAGGAATTAAAGCCATTTCTACAGAGTCTGTCCATCTTCACAGGCTCAAAAGTACAACCCCATTTCCAAAAAAGTTGGGACGCTTTGTAAAATGCGAATAAAAACAGAATACAAAGATTTACAAATCACATAAACCCATATTTTATTCGCAACAGAGCATAGACAACATATTAAATGTTTAAAGTGAGACATTTTACTATTTTATGAAAAATATTAGCTCATTTGAAATTTAATGCCAGCAATGTGCCTCAAAAAAAGTTGGAACGGGGGCAACAAAAGGCTGGAAAAGTAAATAATACTAACAAGAAACAGCTGAAGGAACATTTTAAAACTAATTGAATTAATTGGCAACAGGCCAGTAACATGATTGGGTATAAAAAGAGCATCTTATAGAGGCAGAGTCTCTCAGAAGTAAAGATCGTCAGAGGTTCACCAGTGAAAAACTGCACGGGCAAGTAGTGAAACAATTTCAGAATAATGTTCCACAACATAAAATTGCAAAGAATTTAAACATCTCATCATCTACAGTACATAATTTCATAAAAAGATTCAGAGAATCTGGAGAAATCTCTGTGCGTATGGGACAAGGCCAAAAATCAGTATTGGATGCCCGTGATCTTCGGGCCCTCAGATGGCACTGCATCAAAAACAGGCATGCTTCTGTATTGGATATCACTGCATGGGCTCAGGAACACTTCAAAAAAATCATTGTCATTAAACACAGTTCGCTGTGCCATCCACAAATGCAGATTAAAGCAGTACCATGCAAAGAGGAAGCCACATATGAACATGATCCAGAAACACCACCGTCTTCTCTGGGCCAAAGTTCATTTAAAGTAATTTAATGGACTGAGGCAAAGTGGAAAATTGTTCTGTGGTCAGACGAGTCCAAATTTGAAGTTCTTGGATGCCACATTTTCCGGACTAAAGAAGAGAAGGACCATCCGACTTATCAGCGCTCAGTTCAAAAGCCACCTTCTCTGATGGTATGGGGATGCATTAGTGCGTATGGCATGGGCAGCTTGCACATCTGGAAAGGCACCATCAATGCTGAGAGGTATATACAGGTTTTAGAGCAACATATGCTTCCATCCAGATGACGTCTTTTTCAGGGAAGGCCTTGCATATTTCAGCAAGACAATGCCATACCACATACCGCACATCCTACAACAGCATGGCTTCATAGCAGAAGAATCCGGGTGCTGAACTGGCCTGCCTGCAGTCCAGACCTTTCACCAACTGAAAATATTTTGCGCATCATGAAGCGAAAAATACGGCAAAGAGGACCCCGGACAGTTGAGCAGCTGGAATCCTATATCAGGCAAGAATGGGGCAACATTCCACTCGAAAAACTCCAGCAACAATCTCCTCACTTCCCAAACGTATACAAGCTGTTGTTAAAAGAAGAGGAGATGCTACACAGTAGTAAACATGGCCCTGCCCCAACTTTTCTGAGACATGTTGCAGCCGTCAAATTCAAAATTAACTTTTTTTTTTTTTCATAAAACAGTACACTATCTCAGTTTAAACATTTGTTATGTTTTCTATGTTCTGTTGTGAATAAAATATGGGTTTGTGCAATTTGCATATCATTGCATTCTGTTTTTATTCACATTTTACAAAGCTTCCCAATGTTTTTGGAAATGGGGTTGTAATTGGACAAACTAACATAATCATAAATATTAGGATTATTGTTAATACTTGGATGCAATGACAGACAGGCAATAACAGACACTCAATGACTGCCTGAAGTCTGGAACCCATGGACATCACCAAATGCTGAGTGAGTGAAAAGCATGCTCAATTGGGATGAGGTCAGGTGACTGACTCAGCCATTTAAGAACATTCCATTTCCAAGCTCTTGGGTTGCTTTCATGATACTGTACCTGTACTGTGAAGTGCTATCCTATCAGTTTTGCAGAATTCATCCTGCTACTTCAATCAGCAGTCACATCATCAATAAGCACCAGTGACCCATTTCCACTGGCAGCCATACATGCCCATACCATAACACTACCTCCACATATTTGACAGATGATGTGTTGTGCTTTGCTTCTCCATACTCTTCTCTTCCCATCATTCTGGTACAAGTTAATCTTGCATCAGAACTGGTCAGGCTTTTTTAGAGGTTTTTTTAGCAAAGTCAAATCTGGCCTTTCTGTTCTTGAGTGTTACAAGTGGTATGCATCTTGAGGTAAACTGTCAGTTTCATGAAGGTGTCTCTTGATTGTAGACTTTGACAATGACATTCCTACCTCCTCAAGAATGTTCTTGACTTGGCTAGACATTGTGAAGGGATTTTTCTTCACCAAGGAAATAATTCTGCGATCATCCACTTTAGTTGTCTTCCGTGGTCTTCCAGGCCAGAGCTGGACAGTGCATTCCTTCTTTTAATAATGTACCAAATTGTTGATTTGGCTAGCTACTAGTTACTGCTAGCTACTAGTTAGTTGGCTAGTTACTGCTATCTCTCTGATAGGTCTGTTCTGTTTTTTCAGCCTAACGATGGCCTCTCTCACTTACATCGACACCTCTTTGGACCGCATAGTGAGTGTTCCCATGAACAGCTACCAAATGTAAATTCAACGAATGGAATCAACTCCAGACCTTTTATCTCCTTAATTTGTCATGAAATAATGAGGAAACAGGCCACACCTGGCCATGAAA
>CM075015.1:10184860-10218820 GCA_037576675.1 Pangasius sanitwongsei | reverse complement strand
GTTCTGTTGGTCAGTTGTGTTTATACTGTTTATATATAGATATATATATATATATATACTGTGTGTGTGTGTATATATACATATATATATATATATATATATATATATATATATATATATATATATATATATATATATATAAAAGATGTGTTGTATTATCACATTAAGGTGAAGATCAATATTCTGCAGATCCTACTGCACATTTGCCCCATCTGTTCTGTGTGCTAAGAGCTTCACTCAGCCTGCCATATCCCTCAGAAAGTCTCTGGAAGGAAAAGAGAAATAACAGGTTGGGAGTATTTCTCTTATGTATTAATTTTCTGTTCTGTTCTTTTCAGCTTTCGTGAATTACCACAAAAAAGCTGGAAGATGAACAAGTATTATCCAGCCTCACCGTGACCAAGCACTGCTCAGTCTAATGGGGACCTGGACCCACATCTCCCCCTCCCCACAACACCTGGACCAATCACATGGCTGTAACTACGGTTGACTGGAGGGAAGGATCCGATTGGCTGCCTTGCTAAAGGATCTTGCTTCAATCCAAGGTTCCGCCTTCTACCCCCTCCTTACAGTCCACACAGACAGAGCATGTGAGTCATAAAGCGAGCATCTGACATACTGCACCATACACACACACACACACACATTCCCACTCAGACACAGTCTGCCGTTCAATCTGCTGTTTATCATTTAATGCAAATTTGCAAAATATTTTCATTTTTATAAGTTAAAATTTAGGGCGCACATAGTCAATCTACAGTCCACCAGAATATAAGTCAAAAGAAACATTTTCTAATCCTGTTGGATGGTGAAATACCATAATTGTATGTATTCTAGTTCTCTACAAATGACCACAGTATAGCAACAGTGAGCAACCATGCTTCTGTATTTTTCTCTCTTCTCTTTCTAGTTCTGCTTTTCAGATGGCTTCCTCAAGCCACGCCGCAGTCCTCTGGGCCAGTCTTGCTGCATGTTATGCAACAGACAGATGTGCATCCAGCTCTCGAGGCAGCCATCTCTCTGCTCCAGTGTTTACTATGAGAATGCAAACAACCCGATTCTTTTTTCCATATGCAACCCCAGCAAGATGGGACAGAAAGCCTGTTCTTTAAAGGCCAATTAATACATGCAGGCACTATACCAGACTAGTATCTACATAATACCAGTTCAGTGTGTCCCTGCTACACTCTGACGCACTACTGTTCTCAGATAGATTAGAGATTGCTGAAACATGCACAGCACAATGGCTGTTACATTCCATGTCAGATTAGCACACACAAAAGCACACATAAACCTCTTTTATACATTCAGTTTTACATAGTAGGCATGAGCTTAAGTGTGAATGCAAACCAGAGAACAACTCCTAGTAAAATATCAAAAGGGTTGCTTTGTGAACAGAATCTGAAAAATACCAGAAAAGAGAGTAACATTTCAAAACCTTTTTCAAAATATTATTATAATAAAGAAGAATAGGATAAAGTTCTGAAGACAGACCATTTAGAAATGACAGTGCTGATGGCCAATATTGCTGAGGTTAAAATTCTTCAGTAAATTAATCATATATTCTTGGCATTTATAAGCAGTCTCTGAAAACAGAATGGAATGAGACAGAATGAAATGGGAATTTAATGCAAAATGTGAATGTGGGCATCCCAGAAAAATGCCGAAAATAACATTGCAGGTTTTAAGTGTGAAATCACTAATACACTACATTATAATGTATTTAAGTATGTATATGGCATACAGTGGATATAAAAGGTCTACACACCCCTGTTAAAATGGCAGGTTTTTTTGAAGTAAAAAAAAATGAAACTAAGATAAATCATGTCAGATCTTTTCCCACCTTTTTTTAGGATGTAAGCTTACTAGCAGACACCTGAATGTTTTGCACAAACATTGACCGGTATTTGTAGCTATTCATAATTCCGTCCACCTTGATAAAAGCCCCAGTTTTGGTTGAAGAAAAGCAGCCCTAAAGCATGATGCTGCCACCAGCATGCTTCACATGCAGAGAGAAATCAGTATTTCTAATGTTTTGGAAATTCTTTTGTATCCCTCTCCTGATCGATGAGTGCTGTACATGAAGTGAGATATTGTACATGCTTTGTAAGCTCTTTGCAGACCATGGCTTCCACAGTTACATGAAACCAAGAAGATGTCAAGAAAATCCTACAGAAAGAGCTGATCTTTATTTGGGGTTAATCAGAATAATTTCACTGTTGACAGCTGTATGATAATTACTTCTGAACATGAGATTGAATGTGATTGTTTCATTCTGAACACAGCCAAATCCCCAATTGTAAAAGAGTGTGCACACTTAAGCAACCAGGTTATTGTAACTTTTTTATTTTTCTTATATTTCCCTACGATGTTTCTGATTGTTTTTCACTTAATTTTTATACATTGTATTTTCACATTGAGGGTGGAAAAAGTTCTGAGAAGATTTATGTTGGTTTCATTTTTTTTTACATCACAAAATCCTACCTTAGTAACAGAGGTGTGTAGATTTTTTTATATCCACTGTAAAATGCCATTTTTACCTATCAATACAGATATACATTTCAGATTAGATAACCATGGTTTTTTTTTCATATAATTTGGTGAAAAAGATTAAAGGAATAAGTTGGAGTAAAATCAAGTTTACACAAATGTTCCACTCATATTAAATATGGCCAATCCACCACGAAATGCCTGGATGTCAAAATACTACTCTGCACTGAAGCTACAAGGTTAACACAGCTAACAATTAAAAGCTGAACTGATAGTAAATGATGGTCATAACTTTTAGCTGCACTGGACTTAGAGATCCAGTAAAAAACATGTCTTAACTGGCTACATTTTATGTACAGTAAATGGAGAATTTGTATAAAACACCTCCTTTTAAAGAAAAGGAATAATCATAAATGTTATGTGCTATTGTATGTTAATTTTCCCCTAAATTACTAGTTTAATATGATAACACTGTTGAATGCTCTGACAACATGAAGTTGTTTTCCTTTTCTTAGTAATTTCAACAGTGACAATGACTATTTTATAGCTGTTATAAAGTAAGTGATAACTGGAATTATGAAATTTCAGAAATATTACACAACATTAAACATAACTATAAACAAACAAACATGATGTGACATTCTTTCTAATTCATCGTAGTTGTTGCCAATAGTGCTGGGAGATTGTCACAATTAATTTGGTTAATTCAAATTAATGTTTTAACAAGATTTTCAAAATGTTCCAATCGAAACTGTACATGTTTATTTACACGCATATTGAAATTTTTAAATTAAAACATCCATAAATGCTATTTAAAAGTTTAAACCAATACGAAGGAAACACAGCCTTCTTAACTTGATAAACTCCTCCTACAGCCTGTGCTACTCCCAAACACTGCACGTTTAGATTAAAAAAACCCGTGAAGATAAACAGGCAGCATTTCGCTGAAGACTGAGCTTGTAGCAAAAGCTTCAAATATCACTTCATAGGGAATTGGTACAGGTTTGAAAAGTCAGATGCACAAGTTTATGTTAAACATAATGTTGCATTTCGGAATTATGTCATTTTTGACCTCGGCATGTTCGACAGATGAAGTGGGAAGCTGGACGCCCCATGTTTGTATTTTGTTAGTAACAAGCTAGGCAGCTAACTCAGATGAGTGATGTATATTTTCTTTCTCAAACAGCAAACTGTATAGTCAGTGTTTTAGATTTAACAAACAAATATGTCTATGTTGATTAATCTAAAGCTAATACTTGTATACAATGTAACTCATTTAAAGGTAAGAAGTTTTGCTTTGTTTATTTCCGATGCTTTGCGCAACCATGTTGATTTGACGTCACTCCATACTTGGGGAAGGAACTAGGATTGGAGAGGAATACCCCAAATTGACTTCTTGGTTGCAGTGACATTTCATGTCATGAAAGACATGGTCCCCATTTACTCTGTCAAGACAAGTCTGTCAAGGGTTCACTTAGTGTTCTATAGCAAATAATGCAAAGAAAGTTTTTTTTAATATCCTTTCTTTAAATATCCTTTATTTAAAAAAACATCGTTTGCACTATTTGCTATAGGTTCTGTTACTATTTTTCCAAAGTCCATTCTAATAAACAAAAAACTTTATAAATAAATTGCGTAATTTTTCAACTGCATTATGCAAGAACAAAAAAATCGAAATCGTAATCAAAAATTGTTATATAGTATAGCATAAAGTTGAAAAAATTAGAGATTCTTCTTCTTCTTTTTTTTTTTTCCAATATCGCCCAGCCCTAGTTGGAAAGTTTTTGCATCCCATCATTGATTATTTTCCTATAACAGCCTATATCAAAGCATATTACATTAATCTACAACATGTTCTTACTTGATCTACATGGTTGTTTGGCCACAGGCAGTGAAACCTCAGTGAGGGGCAGGACATAGACATCTGGGCCATCTTGAGAGCCAGAGGAGGCGAGAGTAGACAGATCTGCCTGGTACTCCTCACCAGTGTTTTCAAACTCCTGCACAAGACAAATACATGTGCGCACACACACACAAACACACACACACACATATATATATATATGTTCAATAGTTTGTGGATACTTGACCTAAAACCATGGGCATTAACACTGAGTTGGTCGCCCAGAAATCAGAATTTCAGCTTTCATTTCCTGATATTTCCATCTAGATGTGTTTAACTACCCAATTTTTAGGTGAGCAAAAGTCTTAAAGTAAATTAAAAAAAAAAAAACCCTGACATCACTAAACTGTTGCATTCTTCTTTTGTAATGCTTTTCCAGGCTTGTACCACAGCTTCTTTCAGTTGTTGCTTGTTTTGGGGGGTTTCTCCCTTCAGTCTCCTCTTCAGGAGGTGAAATGCATGCTCAATTGGGTTAAGGTGTTGTGAGTGACTTAGCCAGTCTAAAACCTTCCACTTTTTCCCCTGACGAAGTCCTTTGTTGTGTTGGCAGTGTGTTTTGGGTCACCGTCTTGCTGCATGATGAAGTTCCTCCCAATTAGATTGGTTGCGTTTCTCTGTAAATTGGCAGATAGAATGTTTCTGTATACTTCTGAATTCATTCTACTGCTACCATCATAAGTAGTAGGCCCCTATATTTCTACTCTCAATGTCTTCTTCGAAAGGTTCACCATTGAATTTATGATAGTAAAACTCTAAAGTTATAGCACTGAAGAGGTACAGCAGTTTAAAGTGGACACCTGACAAAACAGCGGTCATAAAATATATCTCACTGATTAAACACAGAATAAACACAGAATAAACAGAGAATAAATAGTAGCATGCCTGTGTTTAATAGCAGTCTTACAGAATATAAACACATTTTCTGACTAATTAAAATTCTGACAGATTTTTCCCCTCTTGATTTGATTAATTTATGAGTGTCAAATTATTTGTCTGTGGTAAATTTAAGAGAGGACTTGTAACCTAGAGCTTTCCATTTCCTTGTCATCTAACTTACTGCCAATACTGTCACTGCTATTAATGAGACCATTAATTTTGCATTTAGTCAAGTTTGCTACCAAAATTGATTAAAGTAATTAATGTAGTTCTCTGCCTTGTATAGAATCTTACTGCACTGTTTAATGACTTTCTGGTGTTTGGAGGTTTGTGCAATGGACAGGCTTCTATTTGCCGGGGAACAGATGGAGTAGGAGGCTGGACTGGAAAACTCTGACCTACTGGACTCTCTCTCTCCCTCTCTCCCTCTCTCTCGCCTCCCTATGCTGATGAGACATAGATAAAGCTTCTATTTAACTGATTCTCCACATGCTCCCACTGACCCCCAAACAAGCAGGCATTCATGGATGTACATACACATCCATACACAGACACCACTTCATACATAGTCAATATGTATATCACCTCCACAACTGTATATCAATGTCCAAGAACCACCTTTTCTCATGAACTCACACCCATACAGAACAGTGGAGCCCTCTGCTGCACCAAGACACAGTACGTCCTAACCACAGAAACCGCCCAACACCCACATGTTAATCTATGGTAACTGGCACACAATAAGGCTTTATAAATTAGCCTCCCAAACCAACCTCAAGAATGAAAACCAAAGCTGTATCAACACTCATATTTGTTCATCTCTCCCTATGTAATATTATAAGGACTAGGACATGTCATTTTATTTTGCAGGTCAAGAAATTAATTTTGTTTCTTTCATCATTCTTCCGATAAGTCCTGGTTACATGCTCCTGTAGAAACTTAACCTGCAACCAGTATGTTGCTAATATTGGGGTCCAGTTGCTTTTTCATGGAGGAAATAAAAGCACAACATAGGGTGTTATGTTTGAATTTTCCTGGTGTGATATTTTCTAACCCACTTTGGTCCAAAATTGTGCTAACAACATTCCTGTCTCTCGGGTCCTTGCATACACAAGCCCAAAACATGTTATTTGTAGGTTATGCAAGCCAGGTGTTTCATTGTACTGCTAAAATATTGTCACGGATTATGTAAATGAACTATCTAATCATTTGTTATTACAAAAATTTTACTGCACTAAGCCATTGCTGAACTGACATCACCTGATTTTGATAATGTATTTGTTCTAACTCCGCCCCATTATACAATTACGTTGGTTTTGTCAAGGTTATGAAAATGAGGAGTATGTTACACATCTCAACAGTGTAAAGTGTTGAGAAACCTCCTCCATGCAACTCTGTTTTGGCACGCATGCTTTATGCTTTAGTGATCAGGGAAGAAGGGACGAGGGAGCCAACAGTCCCTAAAGAACAGCCAGCTGCAGACAACCTCAGAGCAGAGGAAGAGGGGGCGGAAAATACTACTGCAGAGAGACTCAGCCTCAGTTTTTACATTCCGTTCCCTTCCCCCTCGCGTCCTGTCCCTTTCCCTTTATCCTTCTCTCTCTTTATGTCCATTTCTAATCTCTGTCTAACCAACCACACTACAACCACTGCTCTCTAATGATAAACTACATACACAAAGCTCTCCTCTCCACAGGGTGGCATCTCTGCAATGTCCACATCATACCAAACACCGTCCTAATTATCAGTGACATGGTGACATCTCTGACTCAGCCACCTTCACAGTCCATCACAAACCGCCCAGCGTGGGTGAGCCAGAGATAAATCAACCACCTACACACACATACCATTCTCTCATAGCTGTAAAGACCACATATACACTCCCATTAAGCCTCAATGTGAGGAGCTTAGAGGTCTAAACTAATAAAACCTTGACACATTAATTGCAGGGTATCAGAGTTTTCAGTGGGGAAACGTGCTGTGATGAATCATGCTTCATGCACTCTAAACAGGGCCAATGAAACCAGGAGCTAATCAGTATTAATGCTTGTCTATCCCTCATCTCGTTGATACACCGATCCACACCTGCATCCTTACTAGTGCAGGACAAAGCTGTCTACTTATCCTCATCATTCTGGTTATAACCTCTAATTTAGAACAGTCCACAAATTGCTAAACACAGTTTAGTACAGTAATCTAAAAGGCTGTTTCTTTTTTCTCTCTTTTTTAGTCATCTGTCTTCCGCTCGTCTCCTGGAACAGATACACTTCCTATTTTACCAGTTTCAGTCCACACCAAATCCACCAACTCATGTCTGTCACAGTGTGACCTCATCCATCCTGCTATGTTTATCTATGCAATGCTTTTTTTTTTTTTACTTGCATGTGTGAGAGAAGTGAAAACTCCATAGAGAACTGAGGACTTGCACATCAACTCAGGTCATCAACCTCTAAATGACTAGCATGTCCTGCTCTGAGACATACAGCCCCAATGTTTTCATTCTTTCCAGCAATATCCTAAAGACATTCCTCTTCAGACAATATGTATGATAATACTTTGATATTGTAATTTGCACTTATTTTAATTGTCTTTTTCTAAACTTGTCCATATTATTGTTTATGCACTTTAGCTTGAAATTCAACCTTATTGTTACTGCCTGGGCGATTCCAGCATTTGTACAAATCAACACTTGTCTCTAGTCTTTCAGATTAGGAATCCTTGCACATTCCCTACATGCTTTGTTCTGATGCACCTTCAACTGCTTGCAAGTGGTGTAAGGTGCTCTAGGTGACTAAGTAAATATATAAACTAAATATATATATTGTATCTACTCCATCTACAACAACTGTGCTTATTTAAAAGTGTTGGTACAGGAATGACACTCATTACACCAATATGTGGAACCAGAATAAACACAGATGCTTTTTATTCGCCGTCTCATTATCTCATGTCAAGTGTGTTGTAAGTACAGCTGGCCCAACTTCATCCCAACAGCCCATGTTCTATTAAGGTTGTTATATGTGCAGGCATTAATTTTTTTGCACTGTTACTTACCTTCCATCAAAAGTGCTGTGGATTGCAACAACCGCACCTTTAGCATTTAGTTAAAGAATTTCAAAGCATAGTAGTATCATTTATTTATTAGCTATTACAGCAAAACAACTGAAATCTTATATTTAAGTATTCGGTGTATGTATGATTTCCAGATAATAAAATAGCCAGTGTAAACTAACACGGGGTATGTGCACTATATTGGTTAGCTAGCACCAATCTGTAGCAATAAAAAACAGCCAGTATTTAAACATGAATATGACCTCCTACTCATCTTACATATTAACTGAAATAGGTATGCTATCTATTCTGCCATGCTAACTATTGTATATACTATAATTACGTGTGTATCACGGCTAGTACAGGGCTGCCAGCCCTGAAGAGAAATAATGAGTGGGTGGGGCTTGAGGGTACAATACAGAACATTTTCAATATATTACTGGTTTATTGATCCCTGAAACCATGACTAAAATATGTTCTCATGAGCAGATAAACAAAATGTCAATGAATCCGTTTTTTGATTATTGATAAAATCAGTCCATTTTTTTTTTTATCATTTTCGGTGGCCAAAATTTCAGTCCATCCCTAATAAATCAGTTAACCTCATACTTGTGTAATGTTACCTAAGTCAAACATTCAATGAGATTTTATTTCACATTAATAAACTCAAAAAATTCACCTTTACCTTGACAGAAAGCAATAAAAAAAATAAAATAAAAATGCATTAAGGTTGGCAGGCCTGCTATTAGTGCTGGCTGTGGATTGTTGTCAAGGCATTTGAACACTTCTTATATTATACTGTAGTTTGGTGTTATTTTGGTTTTACAGAATAAAATCAGTCATGTTAATTTAACTGCCTGGAACAATAAAATGTATCTATAGAATCTAAAGTGTTATGTTAATGTTTAAAAATAGGACATGCGGAGTGCTGTATGGTTGGAAATGAGAATATACATGACTAATATTGTCATAACCGATGTCCAACCCGGACAGTGGAGTTTTGGATTGGATGGAAGGGTGTTCATACTATGGCCATGTCCCTCCTGGTGTGAATTCTAGGTCACTTTCTGGTTTTGTCTCTCATATCTTTCTCTCTCTCTCTCTTGTTTCTTTGTTTCACTTCCTCCATCTGTGCTAATAAATCAAGCAGGGTCTTTATCTCTGTTGTGAAAACTCTGATACTGCTCATTTCACTGAGTAATAGCTGCAAAAAAATCCTGCTGAAGCCAAGAACTCAAAATTTAATTTCTCATCCACTTCTAATTTTTCCAACCAGTTTGATGGATGAAGCAAGTCGGTGAGGAGGGCACACTCACCTTGAAGCTGATGTCCCCTTTCTTGCAGCACAGGCAGGCCAGCATGAGGAAGATGAACGTGAAGAGGCCAGAGAAGGAGACAGCCACCACAGCCAGAGAGGATGGCCATGACAGCTCACTCAGGGGGGCGCCACCTACAGGACCCAAGCAGAGGTGCAGCCGTTACGATGGAGATATAATCTTGCCAGCTTGCTGTTTTATGAAAGAAACTTAAAGAATTTTTAGGACACTAAGGAGAAATGAGGCATGGAAACAATGACTGACTTAAAAGCAGAGCAACATCAGTAATGCAGCATGAAAAGAAGCTTTGTGTCTTCCTCTAGTGCAAGGAATAGAGACACTTTTGTGGTCCATTTAGAGTCTATTCATTTCCCAATTCAATTTATCTGGATGTTTCATAACACTCTAAAACAGTATGTGCCTCCTGGTGGTTGATTTAATTTTGTGGCCGCTGTGTGTGAGCGCTAGATCACATCGCCTCCTGTGAAAGACCACAATGAAAATGGTTTTAATGGAGTGTCAATCGTCTTTCACTGTTGCTGCTACACTATGAAACACAATCTGGATGAAAAAAAAACCACAACCAAATCTCAGCAGTGATATGAAAAGGTTCTCTTCAGTTAATATCACTCATTCTTAAGGAATTCACAGACTCAAAATGTGCTTTTTAAATGATTAATCCCTCTTGGAGTTGGTTATCAATATATAGATTGGTGTATAAATTTGTTAAAACATGCAACAGGCACATGTCCATGAGACTTTCTCAGAGCATTACCTTTCAGCTCAGTCAGTAAGATCCTCAGCTTTGGAAATGTCAAATATGAGATCAGAGCTTAGCTTGTATGCTAAGCGGCTAATTTAGCTAGTATTATTGATTCACAAAATAATTCTGTATGATATATCTTCACAGATCAGCTACTGATAGATAAATTGTCAAGAATATGAAAATAAAACCAATATAGAGTTATTAAAATTCCAACTGTGTCTACCTGTGACAATTGTAGTCTAGTTTATTAGGTGTTAGCTAGCTTAACTAGTCCAGCTAGTTACATACCTAGCTAAATTAACTCTTCAGTAAAGACAAGTTTAAAGTTATGACTAGGCTCATTTTAAAAGACCGCCATTGTTGATTGATTTAGACATGTCTGTGCTCAGCAGGAAATATCTGAGTTCCTATGGTATATTATGTTTTGTATATTTTGAAATTGAATTTCTGATGCTATGTCTAGCTGTGACAAGCTTGAGCTAGTTTTCTAGCAGCTAGCTAGCTGGCTAACTTCTCTGGGTAAAGAGCAGAATGTCTTTCTAAATGTATTTCTAAATTGCATATTCATGTATATTTATGGAGCCTGGCATTGTTAATGAGTGTAAAGACCGAGCCAAGTATTTCAGCAGCTCGAACAGAGAGCTCGAAAAATACCGTAGCTGAAATGATCAACATGTAAAAAAAAAAAAAAAATGCAACAACTCCAGGTTTCTAAACATGAACCACCCCAGCTTCTGTAGCAGATCCTCTGTTGCAGCATTTATGTAAATTATGCATATGAGGAAAGAAGAATTCTCACAGACATTCAAAGATTTACACAATCTTGCCTAATTACTGAAGTTAATACATGGCTTGAAAAAAAGGCTGTCTGTGTGATAAAAAGATAGTCATGTAAAAATACAACATTTTTAAAGAAGATTGGACAGAGAAGTATGCATTTATCACCACCTCTGGAATTTCATGTTCCTAGACCTACACAAATTATCGTAGAACACCCCAGTACAGAAATGACTAAAATTACTATATTTTCTTGGACATTAGAAATATTAAACAATAATTCTACATGCATTATTTAATAGTTATATGACATGTTCAGTGTATTATAGTAAGTAGTAAATACCTGTATGTAAATACAGAGAATTAATGGTAGAGTTTGATTGGCTCTGTGCTGATAGATGATGATAGAGGAGCTCAGGCCAAAATCACACTAGCCTTTTCACAGGCTGTCTATGGGGTCAAGATGAAAGCTGCAGGGCCAGATATCACAGTTTGGGGCATTCAGATTTAATCTGTTTTTCAATTTAAGCCTCCAGCTGGCAAGTGAGAGAGGGTAATGTGACAGTAAAGTCACACTCAGTCTCAGATGCTCAGACAAATGAATATACACATACAGCCAAATGGTGTACAATCTTGCTTGGTTCTGTTACACTGGCAAATGTGCAAGAATCTCAGAAACCTACCACACACATTCAGAGAGTAATTATGTGTCAGGAAGGTTATCTTCTGCTTGCTTTTCACTTTAGTAAGAATCTAGCTGATCACATAGCACTTAGGGAGAAACAGTAAGCACAGCATGACACACAAAACTACCTGAAGACACACACACACATGCTTGTAAATAGCAGTATCAGAAACATGGCCAGTGATCCGCAGTCTATCTGAATACACATGCTCCCTCACCTCACTCTCATGACTCCATGGTAACAGCCTGGTCAGCTGACCCTTTCAATTTTGATGGGCTCTCACAGCATCCTAAATCTCTTACTCCCTGCCTAACCCCCCATTTTCATCATGCTCTGCCACATTTCTGCTGATGCATTAACAGCTGGGCCTTCAAGGGCTTCTCACTAACCTTCTCTTGCTCCTTCCATCTCATTACGTTCCCACTCATAATCTTTGTTGCAAACCCTCTCTAACATAAACACACACAGGCATAGACACACACGATATGTGTTCTCTGTACAGATCTACGCAATACTGTGATGACTGATGTGACACATTATGGTGGTTGACAGGCCAGGAGTCAGAGCCATCCAAGGACAGATTGCAGAACGTTTAGGGGTGGATGAGTAAGAGAATGACTGAGTTTTTGAGGATGTATAGTAAGACTAGTAGTCACAATACGCATACATGTAATAGTTTATGGAATTGGAACCATCTGTGCCTAGTAGTGCGCGCGCGTGTGTGTGTGTGTGTGAGATGGTGTGATGGGAGCAGGTCACAGCTAAACGCCGTTTAAACGTCGGCCTCTTGCTTCTTTACAATCTGAGCAACCACACCCAATGTAACTACCATAGTTAATGTAGTAGATACAGTATTGAATTGTAAATAAATTGTTTGTGTGTGTTTGTTTTATGTTTTATTGATATACAGTGTAATTATGTCAGTTTAGGAGGCAGCATTTGACGAGGAATGCTATGCTACATTATAGCATTGTAACTTAAACTTCTCATTCACTGACAAGGAGCTGATGCTTTGAATCAGCAGAAACTGGCCTAAACCCAGACTGTATGACCATATAGCTCCTTGTAATCCTACTGTATTACTATGAGTCCAACTGTGCCATTAGACAGTGGGTGATAGTGACATAACAGAATATAGGTGAATGCTTCTTCCTGCAGCTGTCTACACCACTCACATTAAATGCAACTTCCAAAAGCACTTGATAATACTGGGAAACTCACATTCATCACTACATTGCTACAAATCACAGACAAAGGGCAAAGAGAGCCACAAGTCACACAGCATTTCCTAAAATCCAGGTGCAGAGAACATTAGCCAAGATTAGCCAATTTTGTCCCCCACAGACTCAGTAATGTCTAGAAAAGTAACACAATAAGCAAATAAATGCCAGATGGATCAGCAAGATGTTATGTGGTAGAGCATTGTGATACTCTCTGAGTCAGGTCTATGAATTGCTTATGCAGTTTGGCCTGTGCTCTCCTTATATGAAACGATGTCTGCAAAACCCCACAGCACTGTCAATAAAAAAGTCCAACATAGATTTAAAAGCTATTGTAAAATAAACTGCTCAGTAAATGGAGTTATGAAAAAAAAAAAAAACAAGTTTGTGAGAAAGACCACACCTGAAATTCTACCTCCCTCTCTTCCATTCCTCATGACAGTGTATCCACACCCGCTGCCTCCCTGTCTCCTTCTTGTTATTCAACAACTCCTAACCAAGACTCGAACAAAGCCAATGCCTCCCACAACTCCAGCTGTAACTCATAACACCCATTACAAGTCCTTAATCACTCTCCATACCTCAGCTGACGGTGACAGTCATGCATATTTAATCTTGATCAGATACAAAGGTCTATGATGGAATCACCCAGAAGATGGATAGGTTCCCTTTTGATTGGCTCCTCTCAAGGTGTCTTCCTCATGTCATCTCAAGGAGTTTTGTCCTTTCCATTATAGCTTCTTGCTTGCTTATTAGGGATCAAAATATAAATCTACATCTGAATTTCTATAAAGCTGCTTTGAGGCAATGTCTATTATTAATTAATTCAGTATATTGAATTGATTTGAATCCCAACTAGAAAAACTAGCAAGATTAGAGGGATGCTGAAAGTTAATTCCTTTCCTTATATCATAATGTGCAAATCATCAGCAAGTGCAACTTTAGGAGTCATTGATACTATTATTAATGCTCAGATTAGGAGTTATTCTGCTCATGAGTGAGCTGGCTTCTTCTCATTCTGAACCTTAAGAAACATGTCCCTGCTTCAGTCACAATTGCTATTGCATCACAGATATCTCAGCAGACTGCATCTGCATCAATACAATGATATAGATGCCACAAACCCTATCCATAAAACCCCAGATGCCCATTCTATTTAAGGCTATATTTGAAGACACAGAGGTCTATTCAGGAAGTTTGGCAGCATGGGGTCTCTTGAGGGCCCAGGGAAGAAAAATGAGTTGTCTTGGCAACGGTGAGCAGCAGACCATTGCCTCATCCTCTGCTGGAGGTAAGTACACAGTCCATGGTAGAAGCAGTCCTTGCACTCTACTGAAGCAGGAGGGTTTGACACACTTGCATAGGGAGAAGCACGAGGGTTTGACTGGCTGCTTTTTTTAGCCCCCTCCCCGTGTCTCGGTGTGTGTCTATCTTTTTCTCTCGCTCTGTAGTCTTAGCATGCCTCAGAATGTAGCTGAGCTTCACCTGCCTCCTCTGTTTGCATAGACAAATATACAAGTGTTGCTCTGCAGTCTTGGTACTGGGTGTTGCTACTACAAAACAGAGTGTGCCAAACCAAACACCACCGTGTCAAATCCGTAAGACCAAAATATAAAGAGACAGAGTGTGATACATATATCAAGGTTGTTGCTAATGCTAGTGAAGGGGTTGGTGCTTTCTAAGCATTAATAATTTGGTAATACCATTCACAATTCTCTGGGTCTGAAGAGAATTTTCTCTCTTTTTTCACATGCCTAGCAACCTCTTGCTCCATCCTCCCTATTGGTTGGCCATATATTCGTGGACAATGGAGAGCATCTCAATGCAGCACAGCTTTGATGGCGGACCTCATTCAGCGCCATAGCAAAGCTGACCTTTCTGGACTCATGTAGAGCAGAATGCATTGGTCTCTGGTTTGGCAGTGGCCTTGCATTTAAAGGGAAGCACTAAACTAATGCTTCAACATTTGTGAATCGTTGTGTGCATCTGGGCCTCTGAATGATTCATTCCACACATGGGAAGTGGTATAAATTGGTATTATAATAATGCAGGACAGATGATTTGTGTTCAGACACCAGGATATTAAGGATGTACAAACACTCTCTTCATTAAATAGCCAGGGAGAGAGAAACACTTCCTCAGCAGGAAAACATTTTCATTTTTCTGTCAACAAGGGGTAGTAAGAAAAGAGAAAGGCTAAAGGAGGAAAAGCACCATATCCTGCAAAAGGAAACATGAGAAGCACTGATAGAAAAGGCAAGGTTGATATGTTGCCTAAATTCTCAATCCCAGAAACTGTGAGTAAAAAAAGGATATCCCTTTTTCCCTTATGGATGATGTGTAAGGAATAGTGAAATAATAGTGATGTGGCACTTTCTTCTTTCCTGCTTGTTTAGCACAGATGGCAACTCAACAGGTCGTCTTGTCCACCGGGAAGGCCACAGTCACTACCCTGACTCCAGAGCATGATTTCTCCAGAGCCACCACTCTCCCACACTGTTAAAATGAAATTGTCTCCAATACCATAGAACTGAAACTAAGACAATTTTAAATGTACACTGTTGGATTTCATGGCCTGTGCAGATGGCTCAGCAGCTCTCGAGGTGATGCTGACAGACTGTTCACAGCTTGTGTTCACTTAGTTGGGGAAGTATTTTTACCAATGTGTTTGTGGTCACAGTGCAGCTTTTATATGGCTAACGGCAATATGAATTTTTCCACCCTATTTGTGGTTGTGTAAAAGTCACACTCAGGAAGGAGGAAGCCTGAAGTGTTTACACATCTGTTCCTTCCTCAGGAACAACACATGCGTCACAGATAACAACAATGGCAAATACATACATACACATCATATTTACACAATGCCAGTTTGGTTCTATGTTTCCATTTTTTGTTAGGCATTTATATTCAGGAGCACCTTGAGAATTTTACCATGAACGCATGATTCAACTTATTCCATATTCAGAGCTAACAGAAAAATGGCCATGGAAAGTAAGCCTGACCCTGCATTACTGGGTTCACTGACTCTAAACCCCAAGTCAAACAGGAAGTCATATATTCTCCCTTTCAGCACTCTCGTGTACTTTTATTTTGAGTTCATTCTTGTGCTTTTGCTATGACATGCTTTTGTTTTGGATTTGGTCCTGTCTATGCCCCTGTCATGATATTGGTTGATTACCCTAATGTATTCACCTGTTCTATGTCGTACCTTGATTAGTTTGGTTATTTCTGTCCCTCCTTGCAAAGTCTTATGACGCTTTTTGTCTTGTTAAATCTAAGTCATATTTTTTCAGGTTCTGTGTTTTCTGGTTCTGACTCTCCTTTTTTCATATGTTGACTATGGCTTATCCTGTGTTAAGCCTGTCTGCCTGTGTTTTGACCACTGCTATGGACACTGGCTACCCCTGGAGGACTAGGAGTCAAACATTTACTTGATAAACTATTCCTAAATGAAAGCAAACTATCACTGGATCAGTGAAAATGGTGTGTTTAGATACGAAATTAAGGCAGTAATTAGGCAGCATACTGTTTAACCTGATATAATTGTTTTACCTTAATACTCACCTACTCACCCACCCTTTTAAACTTGGGGCAAACTGCCTTCTGTATTTTGCCAGAACACAAAATTCCTCAGTAGTTTTGGCAGTAATGTAATAACTAAAATTATTAGGTTTATAGATATGGTTGTGTGCAGTGTTGTTACTGTCTGCAAGTCATTTCTTTCTTCATAACCTTGACATGTACCTCTGGGCTATGACATATGACATATCAATCTGTGGTAAATCAGATAAAATTCAAAGACACTTGATCCTGTCTGAAGTGGCCAGTCATATATGGGGATGTCCTGATCCAATACTTCAGAGCCAATATGTTATACTGAAATGCTAGCCCAGTATTGAGTTTGACTTACTCTTCTGATTTAATCCACTGACATATTTAATGCCAGATTCAGTTACTATGAATCATCAGTATTAAATCAGTATCACATAATAACCAATACTCTCTGATATCTGTATTGTATTAGTAATGCAAAAGGTCAGACTGTTATACCCCTAATCAAATCACTTACAAAAATCACATTTATCTAACCCCCTCTTGTAAAATTCCCATAGCTCTAACAGTTCCTAATACACCTGGCTGGTTTCAGAAATGCTTGTGTATTATATGCTAAATCCAACATGACCCTATATCTGCAAATTCGTATGAAAAGTTGATGAAGGTTGAGATTAGGGTTGGAGTGGGGTTAGCATTCATACTTTCTCTTTTAACTTCATTTGTATGAATTCTGGTACCTTTAATAAAAGGTGTAAACAGTACATTTAACAAAAATGTTCCAATTAATGCCAACATGCTAGGGATGTAACTGAATATGAATACATTATTTTGAATGAAGAGATATTATGTTCTAAACAGATACAAATACAGATACGAGTAGGATGCACACTATTTCAGAATGGCTCACATGGCATTGGGTTGGGACGTAACAAATAGTAATGCAAGCAGGAGGTTTTTTAATTAATTGTGGGCAAATGGCCAGAACTGAAGCTTTTGCAACAAAGAAAGCCCATGCTCCTTGACATGAATGCAAACAATGCAATTACACCAATGCATTTATTTTGGGAAATAGAACCAACTCAATTTGATAGAAAATGTCACAGGCTGGTACAAAAAAAATTTCACTAGCCAGATTAGAAAGAAAGAAAGAAGGAAAGAAAGAAAGAACGAAAGAAAGAAAGAAAGAAAGAAAGAATGAAAGAAAGAAAGAACGAACAAACAAACAAACAAACAAACAAACAAACAAACGAACGAAAGAAAGAAAGAAAGAAAGAAAGATCAAATTAGGCCACTTCGGGTTAAAAATACTTACAGAATTAAAACAGACTAAACCGATACAGATAGTGGAATTGCATTGCACCCCTACAATATGTATTCTCTTCAGTGAATGCATGATGTTCTTCATTTTTAAATCCATCCACACACCTTATTCTATAGTTTGTGCATTAACTATATGATGGGTTATGCCAGTACATGTCCATTGAATACAACTGTCCAAAGAATTTCTGAACTTTGTCTTTTCTTATCTTCTACACAGACACCTGATTAAAAGCAAATGTAGAGTTATTGCAAACGTAAGGTGTTTTTTAAAAGCCTTTCACTCTTAGCCAGACTACATTAGCATAGATGTGTTATAGTATTGGAGTGCCCTGTCTTCCAGAACCTGGTAAAACCCACTATGCATTAGTCTTTATTACCTTAGGGAAAATATACAAGATACAAGACATGGGTCAATTAATAAGAGTAGAAAAAGATTCTAAAATGAGAATATGGCATTAAATATGGTAGTCAGAGACTGGTTTATGATTTTGACTGCTGTTGACTCCGATTCAGACAGTAGTCAAGCTGTTAAGGAATGGAAGCAGGCAATGCCAGAGGGACAGCTAAGGCAAGAGCACTGCTACCAAACCTCTCCCATGATACAGCACCTGAATGACAAGTTGCTGGATTCTCAAACGTTTTTAGGAAGAATTTTCTCCACACAAAGCTGAATATTTCATTTCAATACCTTAGACTCTTAAGGTTCTGTCTAGGAATTCTAAGCCATAGAGCAGATTTTAAGCTTTTTTTTTTTTTTGGCTAAAAACATGCAATCCCCTCCAAAAGTATTGGAACAACTAGGCCAATCCTTCTGTTTTTGCTATAAACTGAAGACATTTGGGTTTGAGATCAAAAGATGAATATGATGAATTTCCTTTCCTGATATTTACATCAAACTGTGTTAAACAATTTAGAACATGGTACCTTTGGTGGCAGACCACCCAATTTTTAGGTGAGCAAAGGTACAGATAGTATAAATGTAAATTAAAAGAAAAACGCTTAATATTTTGTTGCATGTCCCTTGCTTGCAATAACTGTGATGCTTTTCCAGGCTTGTACTGTAGCTTCTTTCAGATGTTGTTTGTTTTGGGGGGTTTCTCTTTTTAGTCTCCTTTTCAGGAGGTGAAATGCATGCTCAGTTGGGTTAAGGTCTGGTGAGTGACTTGGCCAGTCTAAAACCTTCCATTTTTTCCCCCTGATGAAGTCCTTGGTTGTGTTGGCAGTGTATTTTGGGTCATTGTCTTGCTGCATGATGAAGTTCCTCCCAATTAAATTGGATGCATTTCTCTGTAAATTGGCAGACAGGATATTTCTGTAGACTTCTGAATTCAATCTACTGCTACCATCATGAGTTACATCATCAATAAAGATTAGTGAGCCAATTTCAGAAGCAGCCATGCAAGTCCAACCCAGGACACTACCTCCACCATGCGTCACCGATGAGCTTGTATGTTTTGGATCATGAGCAGAACATTTTTTTCTCACCACACTTTGGCCTTTCCATCACTTGGTTAATCTTGGTTCCAGAACGTCTGTGGCTCATCTCTGTATTTCTCTGCAAATTCCAACCTGGCCTCCTGATAGGAAGTGGTAGCTCAGTGGTTAAGACATTGGTCTTTTGATTGGAAAGTTGAGAGTTCAAATCCCAGCACCACCAAGCTGCCACTGCTGGATCCTTAACCTTCAACTGCTCAGTTGTATAAATGAGATAACTGTAAGTCACCCTGGATAAGGGAATTTGCCAAATGCCATAGAATGTAAATGATTCTATCTGCTGATGAGAGATTTGCATCTTGTGGTATGGCCTCTGTATTTCTGCTCTCAATGTCTTTTTCGAAAGTGGATTGTGATACCTTCACTCCTGCCCTGTGGATGTTGTTGGTGATGTCACTGACTGTTGGTTTTGGGTTTTTCTTCACAGCTCTCCCAATGCTTGTGTCATCAACTGCTGTTGTTCTCCTTGGCTGACCTGTTCAATGCCTGGTACTGGTTAGTACACCAGTTGTTTCTTTCTTTTTCAAGACATTCCAAATTGTTGTATTGACTATGCCCAATGCTTGTGCAATGGCTCTGATTTATTTTTCCTCTTTTCTCAGAATCTAAATGGCTTGCTTTTCTACCATAGACAGCTCTCTGGTCTTCATGTTGGTTTATTCTTTTTAACAACAAATGCAGTCTTCACATGTGAAACCCAGGGCTCAAACCAAGAGTAGACCTTCAGAACTATTAATTGTTTAAATGATCAATCTAACAGGACACACCTGAGCAACATGAAACACCTGCCAGTCACATGTTCCAATATTTCTGATCACTTGAAAAATGGATGGGCTCAAACAAAAGGTGCCATATTCTAAGTTGTTTAACATATCTAAATGTAAATATCAGGAAATGAAAGCTGAAATTCTGATTTTGAATTAAAGACAGTTTTTCAGTCTACAGAGATGGACTGAAAAACTGATCAAAATATGATATGAATAAAAGTTTATAAGGAACACTAAACTAATGCTGGGTAGGGCCTCCCTTTGCTCTCAAAACAGCCTCAATTCTTTGTGGCATGGATTCCACAAGATGTTGGAAACATTCTTTTGAGATTCTGGTGACATGATTGCATCACGCAATTCCTGCAGATTTTTCAGGTGCATTTTCATGCTGCAAATCTCGCATTCTAAAACATTCCAAAGGTGTTCTATTGGATTCAGATCCAGTGACTGGGAAGACCACTGAAGAACACTGAAGTCACTGAATATTTCATATTCATGAATCCAGTTTGAGTTGATTTGCTTTGTGACAGGGTGCATTACATGGTGGAAGTAGCCATTAGAAGATGGGTAAATCGTGGCCATGAAGGGATGCACATGTTCAGCAACAATACTCAAATAGGCTGTGGTATTCAAGCGATGATTGGTATTAACATACCCAAAGTGTGACAAGAAAACATTCCTCACACAATTACACCACCTCCACCAGGCTGGACTGTTGACAAAAGGCACGTTCGGTCTATGCATTCATGCTGTTGGTGCCTACCATCTGTGTGCCTCTGCAGAAATCAAGATTCATCAGACCAGGCAACGTATTTCCAGTCTTCAAATGTTTGTTGAGCCTATGCCCACCGCAGCCTCACGACTGTCTGATTAGATAATTGCATGAATGAGTAGGTGTATAGGTGTTCCTAATAAAGTGTTCAGTGAGTGTTTGTTAAGGTATGTTAAGGTACTTTTGCAAAGGCTCTGTTAAAATTCTGTTGGTGTGAACGTGGTATGAATATCTACTATGATACCAGTGTTACTTAACGTTATAACCTTATGATCATTTAGATAACCTTTCTCATTATTAAGTCTTAGGAAACCTTTTTTTAATTAAAAAAAAAAAAGCTTAGGGCATTATTTCTTTTCTTCTTTTTTTTTTAAACTTTTGGACTTCTTGTAGAAGTTTTCTTGATAAACTGTAAAATACAGAGATCTTTTAATTCAAAAACCATTGTGGCAGCAAATCTGTTTTATGTCCATTAGGTCTGCCAGCACAGGTGCAGAATGAGCAAATCCACTCTCCATGGTGCTGAAATTCTGCACAGGTAATTCTGAAACTCAACAGTTGGCATGTACCAATAATCAGTTATGCAATATACCATGACTATACTGTTACGGTGGACACTTCAAAATACAAGCACTGCTGGAGTTCATTTGGAAGGCAGTTGCTGAGGTAGAATTTATGGGCAGCAATTGCATGCTCCAAAAATCTGGCCCATTCCGGGGGCAGCATTTTTTAGGGCAAATATAAAGGCAGTGTTGCAATATTTCTGTTCCATGAAAGAGGAAACAGGATGTCAGACTTCACTGCAACTGAGGAATGCATTTACAAATGCAAGTTAACTGGGTGTCTTGGGGAAACCATTTTCTTTAAAATCTTTAAACCTGTAATAAAACACTAGATGAATATTGTGATATGAAAATTTTAAATCTACACAAGTATCCACAATGTGGGAGCAGACAATCATTCAGGGGCATTGAACATTAAAGCCTGCTAAGGATCACATGTGACCACAATTAAGAGGTCAGTCAGCTAAACAGCCAATCGGTACCACAATTAGCATTGATCCATTCTGTTTTATGGAATGTTGGTAACACAGAAAAATCACATCTAAATGTCTTACTGCACCACATGGGAGAAAAACAGCCCTTCTGTCTTTGTATCAGGTCAGTATCCTGTGAATGGGATCCTATTATATATGATAACAGGTATCATTATAATACCTAAAAATACCATAATATACCATAAAATCTACAGCGAGGCGAAGGGAAGCAGTATGACTATTAAAGTCAGCCTGCACAACATTGACAAGCTGCCATTGAAAAATACAATGATGATTTGATTGAGAAAAGTACACTGATGATTTCAGAAACTATAGTTGCCCAAGTCATTTAATGTCCACCAATAAATGTTTAAAGCTCTGTAGTAAGAATCAAGTGATTCATCACTAGGCTTTAATTCATCAGTAAAAGCAAACAAGAGGAGCATATAAAGTCAGCATGAGTTCAGGAAATGCAGACATGCAACTGTGATGGCCTCATTTCTAAAGTGGATGAGGATGCGGTTCAAGATTCTGTGGCACATTTACATAGCTACAAGTGCTTGACCCCGAGAAGGTACAGTTTAAGATGAACAACACAGACCTAATAGCAGCCGTGCAAAGACACAGCAATACATGAACAGAATTTTATTCTCAGTCAGTAAAGTTTATTGATTTTATTTAACACATTATCCAAATCATCAGCTAGTCATTTTATAGGCTGAATCTGATATTTAAACCCCATTTGTACAGCATTACTGGGGTAATTTCATCTTTTACAGGCACTACTCTGTGATTTTATTTCCATCCAGATCTGCAATGTTAATATTCAGCAGTAATCAATGTGATTTTGCTGGAAGATGTCATATCTTTTGTTTAACCACTGTTTAGTCATTTTGCCCACAGATTAATAGATAATATTTCTGGCATTCTCAAAATGATGAATATTTTGGAAAAGTCTCTAAAAATGTCACTATCTTATTACATTGTCAATGTACTTTCTGCAGTGGGAGGAAAATTTATTTTATCTAAGGAAAGCATGTGATTCCATAGGCAGACTTGCTATTATTGTTTGTTACATACTTTGTAAAGCAATCTTGGGCATAAGAAATTGTATAAACAAACAAACAAAGGTTACAGCTACAGTCAGTATAAAGCCTGGCTTTATATTAGCATATGCCACAATATCATTACACACGGGGCTCATGGGGACCAGCCACAAGGTCAAAACTGTTAGATATTCCTATCATTGTGGGGATGATTGATCCCCGCCAAGATATTAACACTAGGGTACTAGGGTACTACATGGCACTGCTGTGTCCACGTCTTTATGCAAAACGTTAAGGATGTGTGTGACCTGCACAAAAAAATGACTAGACTCTTGATTCACACCCACATAAACAACATACCATATATTGCCATGGTAACATCAATTCTCAATTCCATTACTCGGCCAGTCATAGTAACAGATTGCCACTGACTCAGGCCTGTTATGAAACATATATCACAGCAGCTGAGGAGGCAGCCTGCAGCAATTCAGCATAAAGAGAGAGAGAGAGAGAGAGAGAGAGTAGCATCAGACTAATTTCATCAGTTTAATCAAGCCAATTCTTCACACTAGAATGAGGTCTGAGGTTGCTGTAGCGAGGCATGAATACTCCAACATATATATGCCTGACCTCCTGAACTGCACCATATCTCATTAACAGCTTTCATGAGGATAAGGGAAGCTGTACTGTGGGCTTTACAACTCCCTTCCTTGGGCAAGAGAGGGACTATGCAGATTAATCAGGTGGACTGCAGAGCTATTCTGTCTGCAGTACTGAGGAAGAGTTTACATAATAGAGCCAAATTCACTACTAAATGAAGCACTTGACTAGCTCAGAGTGTATGAAGGGTGAACCAGGAGCTCTCTCGACACAAAATGAAAGACGGACAGAAGGAAGAAAGAGGTTGGAGAGCATTAAAATCAATGAAGAATAAATGTAATTATGGGTTAGATCACCGGTATAGTCCTTTGGTTCATGATGATAAATTCCTAGCTTTGGTTACATGTGACAAAAACTGCACTGTATCTCAAAACCTAGCAGTCTGGACTGAAATCAATTTGGATCATGATACTGCATGTTGGCATGACAAATCTGAGCTGAAGAAGTAGTTTTAGCATTATTTGTATGCTCAGCACACAGCCTGTCCAAGACGCTCTCTCACATCTGTGTAGAGCATAAAGAATGATACTGATCCCTCATGCAGTTCTTGCAGGACCCCCTAGGGCCCATCTCAACCTCAACCCCATATTTATACACACAGTATACTGACTCTAGCTAGGCAGTTCGCCCTGGACTACAGCGTCAATGCAGTGTAACACAAAATAAACCAAATCCATGAAATGAAATCAACGGGGTGGCCTTTGTGTGAAGGTTGTTCTCATCGTCTCCTACAGCTCTGCCTGCTGTTCAGTGCGTCCTGAAGACCTTTCGCAGGCCAACAACCTCTCCATGGAGTAAACAACAATGCTATGTGGCAAGCATGCAGCCATGTTATGTAACAGGGCCACTGTGGGAACACACGCGCACACACACACACACACAACTGCAACCACAGACAGGAATGCAAAGGCAGGATCTGGATGGCTGGTGCAGTCTGGTAATGTCTCAGTGTTAATAAGGTTTTAAATATATTCCACTTGGAATGTTGTGGAAGACCAGCAACACACACACACACACACACACACTCCAAATAAATGCACATCACATTAAAGATTAAACATCAAACTATCACGTTTAAATTGCAGTAATAAGGAAGGTCAGTATGAGGGTTTCACTTGATCTGTGCTTGACACTCACCTGTGTCGTAGTGTGAGCTGAAGGCAAAGCTGGGGTTGAGAAAAACCGAGGACATGACCACGATCAAGAGCGACGATGGCATCCTCCTGGGCAGGCTTGATGGAGCTGTACTGCGGTACTTTATATTAACATTAACTCTTAAACACTGTCGTACTGAAAGAAATGACAGGCAGCAGTGAAGGTGAAGTCAGATGCAGCATTTTACTCGTCACGGTGTCACACATCAGACTCGAGCGCTGGAAACCTTTTCCCGTCCTCTCTGTTCTCTGCCTTAATAAACGCACTCACACGTTTGATTGACAGGCCGCTTTTCCCGCGCATTTCCCCGTGCTTTCCTGCGTTATTACGTTAGTTGATGTCCCAGTGTTCTCTACGTGTGTCTCTTCAGCGACACACTGGTCCTCTGCGTCCCTCTTCGTCCCTGCACCAATGCTTTGGCCGTCGTCCAGCCCCGGTGCTGCTAAAGTCTGAGTTTCCTGTACGACATGTTCATTTGTGCCCAGCGCTGGAATGCAGCATCAGAGCTATTAACAGAGTCCAATGTGCTGCTCGCATCAGTCAGTTAATAACACCGCTTTATGATGCGTCTCTTAATAGCCTGGATGCGGAGCAAAAGGTGGTCGAGTTGACAAGTGCGCCCTCTGCCGGCGGAACCCTGAACAGCACTGTGCGTCAAGAAGGTCCAAAAAATGTGATTTAAGGCTCGTGTTTGAGCAGTACTATAGGTAATAACAATACCACTAATAATGATAATAAGTGGATAGCACGTTTGCCTCACACCTCCAGGGTTGGGGGTTCGATTCCTGTCTCCACCCTGTGTGCGTGGAGTTTGCATATTCTCCCTGTGCATCGGGGGTTTCCTCCTGGTGCTCCGGTTTCCTCCCCCAGTCCAAAGACATGCATTTTAGGCTGATTGGTGAGTGAATGTGTGTGTGTAATGTGTGTGTGTTCGATTGTGCCCTGCAATGGGTTGGCACCTAATCCAGGGTGTCCCCCGCCCTGAGTCCCCCGGGATAGGCTCCAGGCTTCCGTCGACCCTGTGTAGGATAAGTGATACAGAAGATGGATGGATGGAATAGTAATACCCCAGCTAACAATTGGTTTCTAGAAATTTTGGCTTTCTAGGAAAGTTTTGTTTACAGAAATAGGGCATATAACATTCTTGTTTCGTTGTGCATTATACTTCAGAGAATGATCCCTTATCGTTCCCTTAACTTTTAAATAATTTGAACCTTGCACTAATCTGGGATGGTTTGGAGGACGTTCCCCTAATGTTAGGGGAACATTCTCTAAACACTATCTTAATACAAACATGTTAATATACTGATACAAACCCTTACAGTTCTACAAGCCAGACACATTTGCTTTCCAATATAACAAACTACATTAATACATACTGTATATGATGTATATACAATGAATAGATCATATATATTGCCTAGACAGTGGGTAGCACTGCCACCTCCAGGGCCCCTGGTTCAATCCTGAGCTTGGGTTACTGTCTATGTAGAGTGTCACATATTCTCCCCATTTCCACAGGGGTTTCTCTGGGATTTTTGGTTTCTTCCCACCTCCCAAAAACATGCTAGCAGGTGAATTGGCTATGCTAAATTTCTGCCTTGCATTCAAAGTTCCCGGGATAGGCTCAGGATCCACCTCAACCCTGACCAGAATAAAGCAGTTACTGAAGATGAATGAAGGAATGAATTCTACATTTACATTTGCACATTACATTATATACATTACATTTCACTGATGCTTTTTTAGACTGGTAGTACTCTTAGTCTGTGACCTGGTGAACCAGTATCAGGATGGATTTATTACTAGAGACTTTAAAGCACTTCTGTAAGTCGCTCTGGATAAGGGTGTCTGCCAAAAGCCATAAATCTAAATGTTTATCTAAACTGACGTTCAACTGATACAGGATACAAATGAGCAGGTAAGGATTAAGAGTCTTGCTCAAGGACCTACAGCTTGGCGGTGCTGGGATTTATAACTCACAACCTTCAGATCAGTCTTAACAATTTTGGTTTTCGTTCCTTCATTGCAGGACTTTATCTGACCCCTGCTGAATTAACATTCCTAATGCTAGATCATAGACAAGTTATTTAAAAAATAAATAAATAACACAATAAGGCAATTAGAACATGATTTATTGTTCAGTTTGTTGTTCAATTGTTCAATCAAAGTGTTAAATAAAAAAAAAAAAACTTGCCAACTGGCAAACATGGTCTACCAGTTTGTTTGACCAGCTCGGCCTGTGTTTTGGGAGCTGGTAGCTTGTCAAACCATGCTATATTTTTCAGCAGTGACACACTAGCACTCAATAGCTTTACTCTTTATTCCTTTAGTGTAAAAATACTTGTGTGTGACATTAGTATTCAGTAAAAATCACCTTTGCATTTATTTCTCAACTATGTGGTTTTTAGGGTCATTCCTGTACTGATGTTCATTCTGTTTCTTTTAAATGAATCAGTGAATCAATTCCAAAGCACAAACTAATAATAATTATTATAAGCAATCACAATCTCTCACTCATAAGGTAAAATCATTTTTGTTCCATAATCTAACATACATTTCTTAGTGGTAAACAACAACCACATTCTCTATCTTTTTTTTTTTTTTCTTTCCCCATGTGGTTTGTGTGCTTGATGTCAGTTTGCTTTTACCAGGAATTAGGCAGATCCTTCAACAAGATAAACTCAAACTTCCATCTAAAACAGCACAAAATAAATGACCATCTAAGTCTTTAATTTTGAACTCTCTATTGAAAATCTGTGGTAATCTGTGGCAAACCTACGAATATAAATGATCTTGAAATGTTCTGCATGGAAGAGTGTAAGCTCTTCTAACCTTGCTCAAAGGCTCTGTAATATGATACCAAATATTACAGGGGTGCTAATCATTTTGAATGAATTATTTTCTAGAAAAAATATTAAAAAGCATTTAATATTTGAAAACATATTGTGTTCAAATGAATTATTGTCCTTATATGTTTAAGTGCAAAATATCACTCATTATATGAGTTAATTATTTTGTGTGTTATTATTATTTTTTTTTTTTTTACAAAATTTTAATCAATTGCGCCAATAATTCTGGAGTTGAATTATGATTCTTGATTAACACTAATTGCTCGCTGGACTCTCTTTACTACTCTGTCATATAAAATATCACATCACTGGAATTTCATGGCATTTGTACAAGCATGTACAAGTTTATAAAATGTAATATGGTTGCTGCTTTTATTCCAGGTATGAAAGTGGGGACACAGAATCCTCATTATATTCTCTCAGTGCCTAGAAGTCAGACAGTTACTGCAGACTGTAATCAGGAGACTGTTGCTGACACCTCTTCACACTGCTATGAGCATGCTGTCTAGTGTCTAGCCAATGGCATGTCCGGTGTTTTGTCGAGGTGCACTGGTTTGTTGCTGAGGAGATCACGCCTTCAGTCACCAGCTGAGTCATTACTGAGCAGTGATGACTAAAAAAGAACACTAGTAATAGACAGAGGGTAAAAAAATAATGTTTACGCAGCCTCATAAACTCATAAATTTATTCAGCCTCATACATCAACATTATTATATAGTACCTTGAGGACTAGTGGTTAGGCCACAGTGCTCTCACTGCTGCAGCCTGGGTTCAATCCCTGGCCAGGGAACCAACCCCAGCCACTGGCGTTGGGTGCAACAGTGCGTTCTCAGTGCCGGTCCCAAGCCCAGATAAAACTAGGGAGGGTTGCGTCAAGAAGGGCATCTGACGTAAAAACCGTGCCAAATCAAATATGCGGACCAATGATCCGCTGTGGCAACCCCTAATGGGAGCAGCTGAAAGAGGAACATCAATATGATTATATAGTGACTAGAGGCTTGAGTCAGTGATTACTGTTCACGTAAGTGTGGTAAAGAAGGTGAATTTATAGTATGACTCAGATCTTTAGGCTAACACCTAATAAGTCTCAAGTTAGTTTCACAAAATTATTCAAAATTTATGAAATTAATTCAAAATTATGTCAATGGAAAGCCGTAGCATGTAAGAATGGACAAAGGTACAAAAAGGACTTATATGCAAAATTAGCGCTATAACAGCTGATAAGTTAAATTAAACCAAACTACAAGATATTACTTTTGTTGCCAACAGTGTTAATCCTGTGTTTAAAATGTTCATTTAACATTTTTTTTTACATATTTTACATAACATATATTACATAACATTTTTTACATAACATATTAATTCAGAGGTTCTATTTAACAAACACTGTAAAAAAATGTTGTACATTTTACAGTAATTTGCTGGCAGCTTGGGTTACCAGTAAAGTACTGTAAAATGTACAGTAAACAATTGTAAAAAAAAAAAAAAAAAAAAAAAAAAGTACTGTAATGTCATACATAGTATAAAATAACACATAACCCAGTATACTTGCTCATTTGGCTGATTCAGAATACAGCTAAGCTCAAGGTTAAGCTCATATTGAATATTTGAATACACAGTCTTCTGATCCGTGACGAAAAGCCTTAACCACTGAGCAACCACAACTACACCAAAACAACATTGCAACGAGCTTGCATTGATTCAACTACTTCTATCAGTGAATTAACTCCACTAAAAGATTGCATTGAATCAATGCAAGCTAGTTGAGCTAGTTGTGGTGGCTCAGAGGTTAAGGTTTCAATTCACAGATAAGAAGGTATTGTGTTTAAATCCCAGCACCACCAAACTGCCTTGATTGGGTCCGTGAGCAAGACCCTTCAGCTCAGTTGTATCCTGCAATAACCAAAATGAGCAAATTTACTGGTGTATGTGTTATTTATACCATGTATGACATTACAGTACTTTACTGTAAATTTTACAGTATTTTATCGGCAACCGAGGTTGCCAGTAAATTACTGTAAAATCTACAGTATTTTGTTTTACAGTAGGAATATCAGAAGGCAAATCTTGAATTAAACAATACATATGAAACAATTTTAATCATATAATTTCAGACATTTATGGAGCTCAGATTTAAATGTTTTGATCCATGATATGAATTTGAATAGAGCAGCATTAAGAAGCAGTGAAAGAACCTAGAGAGTTGCACTGATGTGGAAATTTCCCCAAGAGATGTATCAGTCACATAATTAGTATCGGCACCTCCTCTCTCGGTCAGGATACACCTGCTACCTCTGACAGTACCATTTCAGCTTTATGCAAATTGTGTCATTTCTGTCAGTCAGAACGTGACTATTTTAAATACTTTAGTATTATGTTGTAAGTGCCTAGGAGACACATAGAAGTGATTTATTAAGATAAAAGTTGACAAAAATTGTTTGTTTATTCACATCTGAAGGAAAAAAGATGGCACAAGCTGTGTCATTTAAAATCAATGGACACTTGTAGAGCATGTATACAGCTGCAGTAATCAACTTAATTGTAAATGAAATTGTAAATGTTTTGAGTATTTAACTGTACATTATACAGTAAATGAAAGTAAAATGTAATATCCATTTATACCAAATTACAGTAGATTACTTTTATTGTAGAGGCAGTGAAAGAACTCAGAAAGAGATGCACAGATGTGAAATTTCCCCAAGAGATGCCTCAGTCCCATAATTAGAATGAGCAACTCCTCTCTCAGTCAGGACACACCTGTATTATGCAGATTAGGTCATTGCTGTCAATCAGAACATGGCAACATTTGCAAGTCCAAGACACATTGAAGGTTTTTTTGTAATATAGTGATATATGATTAGTACAAAGTCTCATTAACCAAATAGGCATGAGTGATTAAAAACCGCATTCAGTTCTATTCAGAATGTCTGAACATTGTGCAATTCATTGGACATTGTGTTGCTTTATCACTACAATACAATCAATATAATTTGTGTGATTATTTATTGGTTAAATGATGTGATTGGTTACAGAATGCACATCAGAAAGTGTCACCACAGATGGTTCACACCCCCCCCCCCCCATATATATCACTCCGTCTGTCTCCATCCTCCGCTCACTTTTACCTATGAAATACCATTCTGTATTCACTTTATTACAGGTAGCCTCAGTTTCTTATTTTTTAATGAAATTTGTTGTGGTGACATTTTGTACTTTTTCTTCATAGATGTTAAATGCCAGAAGGTTGTCACCCAGACATCGGTTTCACATACCGTGAATAAGGGAGACACGGCCACATTTACGTGCAATGTTGTAAGAGATGATGATGCAAGCGCTAACTGGTACAAGCAGATTCCGGGAGGAGTTCCCCAGTATGTGTTAAGACATTATCATGACTGAAGCACTCCTAAATATGGATCTGGCTTCTCTTCACCCAAATTTACATCTACGAGTTCATCTAAAATTGATTACAACCTAATAATAAATAATGTGGAGGTGGAGCAGTGTATTACTGTCAGACATATGACAGCACTGCCAAAGAATATGTGTCACAGTGATTCACATCATAAGAAATGTTATCAATAACACCTTTCTTTCAATGGGGCTTATTAACAGAACACTGTGATATGGGACTATAATTAGATTTGAAGTGTGTGCTGAACATAGCCAGAAAACTAAGCTAAAGTCTAGAGGATGTTTCAGTTCTTCTACAAACACTTCTGAAACTAGGGACTTTTTGTACTGGTGAGTTGGGTCAATTATTTAATTATTTCAAGTAATGTGGACTTACCAACTTTACTTGACATATCATTATAAAAGTAAGGTGAACTTACTTTTTCAAGTTGTCAGTACCAAAGTTCAAGTTCATTTAACTTAATGTGGCTTATTTTCTTAACTTACATTAGCAAGTTCAACCAAATAAAAACACATTTTCCTAACAAATTAACAAATGTAAAGGACAGAACAAATAAAACATGTATAAACATCCAGAACTTCTGAGTAAATCTGAGTAAAAAATAAATATATTAAAACTATAAAAAATATAGATTAAATTAATTACCTTAAAATAAATAATTTCTCAAAATAAACAGTAAAGGTCATCTTTTGAGATGACCTTCTTTGAAGCAATAAAGCTGAAGATTCCTGATCAGTTGGGCCAGGAATGCTCATCTGTCTCCACTGTCTGAGACATTGCTGACTAAGCATTTGATATTCAGCATGAAACTTGCTTTATTGCTTTATTTAACATGCTTTATTTTGATTGGCTCTTGAAATTGAACTGTTTAAAATTTGCACACTCTTTAACTTAGCTTACAGTCTTCTGGAGTTAAATGCATTATTATTCAAAATCAAAAATAAATGAAACAGTTGAATATTTTATTTTTAAAATACTCAAGAGAAAGTACCATTACAGTGAATCATGTACTCAAGTGCTATGCCAAAATTACACGTAGCTTGTTACCTTCCATCTGTGGAAAAAGGCAAGACTTCAGTGACTGTGACTTGGCCTCAGCAGTATTCTTCGCCCTGTGAGTGCAGTGTTGCAGTGTCTGGGGATAAAGAATAAAGTAGTCTGGTGCCATTCACTCCAAAGGACATGTGCTAGTCTGCAGGATCAAGCCCTGAGCTCAGATATGTATCCCATAATCCTACAGGCATGTGCAGTCCCAGGAGCTCCAGGTTGTTTTCAGTGTTCTTCCGCTTGAACTTTTGGATTATGGTTTTGGTGTAGTGGTTGAGGGCATGCAGGTTCAAAACAAGGCCAGGCCAAACTGGGGGAGAGGGAGAATGTGCGAGATTACCATTTATTAAATGGCCTAGAGTCATATAATTTCAAGCTGAATAATTTAAATCAATTAAGGGTTGTTGTTGTTTGTGTGTGTGTTTGTGCGTGTGTGGGTGTGTGTGTGTGTGCATGTGTAATAACAGTTTGGTGACACAATATCACCATTTCCAGTGCCACACAAGCTGTGCCATACTGAATTTGGTTATCCTTCTTCCCCAGGTCCCATGCAAGCTGAGCAGGGACTATTAAAATTATATTTAAAAAATAATGTAGACCATCAATCAAACACAGTCGAACAGATGTCGACTAGAAGGCTTGTAGTGACTGCCAAAATTAATTTATCTTTCCAAATGTCCTTTTTCTGGCATATTTAAGAGGCAACATTACAGTTTTAAACAGTTATTTAATGTTTCAGATTCATTTCTCTATAGTAAAACTTTGCTATTTAGATTGTTATTTAGAGAGTTTACATTTATTCCCCATACTCTAAGTAAAATCTGCCATAATCGAAGGCAAATCCACAATGGCTTCTTATTCACATTATTTACACCCTACATAGGATATAACATAATGGAACTGAACATCCTGCCTAGTGCCATCATGAGTTTTCAGATTCAGCCACAGACACAGCTCATACACAGCTTCTTGTGTATTTGGATAAGTTTTGGACTCAAATGTGTCTGTATGTTGCCTAAAGATTAAAATCTGGCACGCTTGTGTTTTGGTGTGTCTCATGCCTACTAGTTCACGTGAGAGAAAAATGCTAATGTGCAAAAATGTGAACAAACGAGAGACATTTGGTTTCATTCATTCATTCATTCATTTATTTATTTATTTTACTTTTGATTAGTATTTCATTATTTGTACCTGCGAGTTATACAGTGGGAAAGTGACACACAAGCCGCCAGGATAAGATAGTCCTAGCTTCCAGTATTGTTGAGCTGTGGGGAATTGTGCTGTTCAGTGAAGCGCTATAAAATATCATGATGACTTTGTCACCCAGTGTACATTAGGTATTATGGAGTCACATAATGGTGATGATGGTCACATACAGTGCCCTCCATTATGTTTTGGACAAAGGCTTTTTTTTATTTGCCTCTGCACTCCAAAGTTCTAAATTTGTACTGGAATAATTCACATGTAGTTAAAGTCTCAGAATTTAATTTAATTTAATTTTTACATTGTAGTTTTACCATGTAGAAATTACAGCACTTTTTGTACATGGCCCTCCCATTTCAAGGCACCATAATGTTTGGGACATAGGGTTTCGTGGGTATTTTTAATTACTCAAGTGTGTTTAATTGGTTCATTAGTGCATGAGTTTTTTTGAGCTCACCTGTTGGCGTCTCCCGGCTCTGGACTACCTGTCATCGGACCTGTGTGCTGCTTTTCCATCTACTTACTGGACTGTCCATCTGGCAAACCCCTACTA
>CM075015.1:10162390-10178413 GCA_037576675.1 Pangasius sanitwongsei | reverse complement strand
ACAGTATATCCACCTTCCTTCTCTCAATCATATCAGCCAGCTCTCTACCTTTCCCTGTCATAGTACCAACATTCAGATTTCCTATTCTCAGTCCTACACTCTTACCTTTCCTCTTCTCTCTCTGTCTACTCACTCTCCTCCCTCCTCTACTTCTTCGACCAACAGTAGCCCAATTTCCACCGGCGCCCTGTAGGTCACCGGCGCCAATGGCGGTCGTTGTTAACCCGGGCAATGTTTTACGCCAGATGCCCTTCCTGACGCAACCCTCTCTATTTATCCGGGCTTGGGACTGGCACAGAAGTCACTGTACTGTGACCCCCATGGCTAGATTAAGATTAGGTTTTATGGGGTAAAAAGCAATAATGGACACATTTCTGTATCCATAGAAGGTGTATAAGTAGAAAGTGGGATTCTTTTCCATTATTATTGCCTTAGTTTATTTTACACTTAACATTCTGTTGCTTGAATCCAATTATAGATCCATTTACATTTTTATAGCCTTGCTTCACTTTGCTGTCCACTGTAATTGTAGGCCAGACCTGGATTATGATTAGGGCTAGGTCTGGCCTGGCCCCCTAGAGCCTGAGCTCGGAGGGGGGACCCTGCTTTCTGTTGGATACAAACAAAGAGACACATAGTGTCTACATACTGAAATTGATCTGCTTTTCTCCCATAACAAGACTGTCTAATAATTTCAAGCATTCTGCAAAATATTTTTCAAATATGGATATAGCCCTGCCTCAATTTGTCTGTTGCCAGTGTGGCAGGAGAGTGCCTCTTTTCTAAACTGCCTTTAATAAATCAGTGCTATAATGCAGGTTAAAATCAAAACATACTGTATGTCTTAACACAATCTCTTGAATATAATTTCAAGGAAATCTTTGTTTCACATAGCCAAATGAAATAAAACACATGGGACTGCTGTAACTCTAACCCAAACTAAAACCAAAATGATGGGAAGAACTGAGGAGCTGAATGATGGTAACTAACAGAACCATATGCTTCTTCAGGAGGCTTCCCAGCTATGAGGCCAATTATGAACTGTACTCCAGTGTTGAACATGAATTGAATTATGCTGGGAAAAAGATGATGATGATTCACTGTGGTAAACAGTTGCACTGCCATTTAAGATGTCAGAGTTGTGTGACGTAGCTAAGTAATCTCTCAGAGAGCCTGACTGGGTATAAAAAGAGATATCCATAATCCCATCAAGCATGTAGCTGAGTTGGAGTTGTCAGGTAGAGCAACCCAAGAAGATTTACACATAGATCTAGCTGGGTGTTCAGCCAAAACCACCAGAGAACAGATACTAGAAAGCAAAAGCAGGAGAAGGAGAAAGTGGTGATTTAAGTTTAAAATACAGCATGGGAAACAGCAAGAGCAGTGCTTTGTCCAAGGAGATTCTGGAGGATCTAAAAATGAACACCAAATACAGTGAGGCTGAGCTCAGTGCCTGGTACACCACTTTCCTGAAAGAGTGTCCTAGTGGGCGCATTGCTAAGGAGCAGTTTGAGGGCATCTATGCCAGCTTCTTTCCTGACGCCGACCCCACTGCTTACGCACGCCACGTTTTCCGTAGCTTTGACCTCAATGCTGATGGCACACTGGACTTTAAGGAGTACATAATTGCACTGCATTTAACCTCCTCAGGCAAAACTCTGCACAAGCTCGAGTGGGCTTTTGCTCTGTATGACGTTGATGGCAATGGAACCATCAGCAAAAATGAAGTTCAGGAGATTGTGAAGGTGTGTATGTGTATACATCATATAGATGTATTTTACTTTGGTCTAAGCTGACTACAGTGTATAAAAATATTTTACTTTATACTTTACTAATGTTAAGTTTGGCTACATGGTTTGGCTAATGGATTATTCCTAAGTCATTAGCATCTAGGTTGAGTTAATGCATCTATGAATTAATTTATTTCAAATGACAGTTATGTTCTTCATTCTTGATTCTGCCTAAATCTAGGCAATTTTCAATATGATTCCTGTTGAGGACCAGACAAAACTTCCAGAGGATGAGAACACACCAGAAAAGAGAGCAGACAAAATATGGAACTTTTTCCAAAAGAAAGAAAATGGTAATTACAGTTTGTATGGCCAAATAAAAATATATTATAGGACTGAATGACACCAAAAATAATTAGATTACATTACAGTTCTATTTTCTGTTTTCTGTTTGCCCCTGTGGGAGAAGCATTAAACACTGTAGAAAAAAGATTTACAACAATATTTTGTTTCAAGAAGAAGCCCTTAAAGCTAAAGCTTTTAACCTTTCAAAGGACTGTAGATGAATATTTTCTTGTATAAGAATATTAGCCAGTAATGAAAATATCATGTTCTCACAATCCCTCATTGGCTTTGCAGATAAGATCGCTGAGGGCGAGTTCATTCAGGGAGTGATGGACAACAAAGATATTTTGAGGTTGATACAGTTTGATGAGCCAAAGAAGATACAGGACAAACTGAAGGAGAAGAGGCCATGACTTTCACACTGCTTTTTCCTGAGACTGTGCACTGCTCATTTCCTGTTTACACAGCTAAACTCCTATGCCACTCTGGCACTCTTTTGCTCAAGAGGACCATCTGTGTGTGTGTGTATATGTATGTGTATTGTCTAAGTTAACACGGCAGAGCCATGACCCTGACCAACCATCTGTATTCCTATTGCACAACTATACAAGCTGCTTTGAGCCACTGTATGGCCATGCATGTCCTCCAAATTCACTTCAGATTCGTTACTTAAGCATCTACCATTATTGCATTATTGCTTTATTTGTTTATAATAACAAGAATGTTAGGTAAAGAAAAGGTAATGAGAAAGCAATTAGGCTCAGGTTAGCAATCCCTCTGGCGTAATCAATCCTCTTAAAATCTGAAGGTCAATCCAGGCAAACCCTCATGAGCCACTGGCAGTTTTAATTTTGGCAGCTAATTTCTTTTTCTATTGACAAAAACAAAAACACTTTTAATCGTATTTAGTAATTTGTTTTTTGCTAGATTTTATTTATGAAAAACTACAGTTTTAAATAGTTCTGCCAATGGAAAAAAAAAAATTCTCATTTTTTCCCATTTTTCCCCAAATGTCATTTTTAGGTTTTCCAAAAGGTATATGCATTAATTTCTCATTTCTTAAACATCAGATTGTATTCATGCACCAATCAGAAGAGCCATTTACAGTGCAGTGTGCATGACCACATCTTCTCTTGTCTGCCCTCTAACCATGTGTATGAATTAATTTCCATGTTCATCCACATTTGGTGGGGGGGTTGGTGGTGATGGTAGTGGAGGTGGTGTTGGAGTGGGGGATTACCTTTGTCCAATTGACCATTACTGACATTTTTGTCGTTTTTATTTGTTGAGGAAAATGTCCTCACATTTTGTCTTAGATTTTGAATACAATGGAAGATATTGATTTAGTTATTGTTTCTTTTTCATTATGGAAAAAATGTTATTGACAAAGTTGTTCTGTCAACAAAATTAACGCTGCCCACACTTCTGGATCTCCATTCATAGGGTGGTGGTATGGATTTGGGTAGACACATTTAGGCACCATCTCTTGCATCTCAAACATTTGACCCCAGCAGTTTACCAGTAGACATGAGATATATATGTCTATTATCTATAATTATTGTTGCTTTAGTCCAGTTATATATATATATATATATATATATATATATATATATATATATGCATGCAAGACAGTCCTACAGTTATCCAATCTCGTGACTCTTGTTTCTGCCTTTAAGGGATATAATATTGCATGTGTCAGCTACAGCTGTCTGTAAGACATTTATTATTGATAATGGTTACAATCAGTTATTGTTAACAATTGTTAAAAATGTTCCTCTGCATATTTTAGTTTTAAATCAGTTAATAATACACTGCTCATATGTGTGCAAAGACTGTCTAGAATTTTCCATGCTTTTAAAATGGGCCAATGCTCTGTGTCTAGTTACTTAGAATTTTTTTTTTTAATTAACTAATACATTTTTTTCATCTTAGGTATGCAGTGCATTTTAAGAGGACAATTTTCAGAAATAAATCATAATACTGTGTGTAAGAGCTCTACAATGGAAAACTTGCATTACAAGTGCAACTTTCTTTTCTCTGTTGAATCCTTGGCATGTTGCTTCTCTGCTTCGCCAAAGCTTTGAAGGAATGGTGAGAAATGCATGGGCTTATTTCTTTATTTGGATTAGGCTAATGCATGGCCCGGTTTCAAGGGTGAAATGCTGAGCTGCTGAAGCTGATTGGATGTGGTGGAGCTGTAGGAGGACTGGTGCTAGAAGGCTACATTTCATCTGCTTAAAGGGATCAGTCCTTTCCTGTCATAATGGCTGGGTTATTAAGGGGACGTGAGGTGAAAACAAGAGTTTGACAAAGATTATTGTCCTGTTCTTGTTGTTATGGAAAATAAAATGCAGTTGAAATCATTTGTTATTATTATTTCTTTATTTCGGTGATTTCATGGGCATATTCAACAGAAACAAGATGATTCCATAAACATGTTTTAATTGGGACCATTAATTTGAAAACAAATAAATCAACAATTACAGCATCATATAAAAAAGCATCTAGTTACATACACAGACATTTAATGTAACAGTTTTTTTTAAAATACACAGAATATACAATGTTGATGTGTATACAACTTATGCCACATGTAATTTGGAAATGGGCAATGCTAGACATGCAAAACTGCGTAAAGGTAAACCACTCACACCCAGTGTTAAGCAAGAGAGGAATGGTAGTTAGTAAAAAATTAAATTAGTTAAAAAGAAAAAAAAGCTTCTGTGTACTACCTGAAAATGTCTGAGCATGTGCCCTATTTAATTTATTTAAACAACCAACACTGTTCAAACCCATATTTCTTATGTTCCTTTCATGAGGTGACACAGACTTACATCAACCCCATACAATCCCATTCTGCTCAGAGTCCCTGCATGGATTTATATCTGCACATACACTTACAGTAAGACATTAACACAGAACAACAATGAATGTAGTAAACATATACAGCTGCTTTCCTGTTGACTGCTTTATAGATTTATTCCAGTATTTCTTACAATTTCTAAACGTATCATATTTGTCTATCGTTTATCATAGAACAAAAATTATTACTAAATGGCCGGCTCTCCCTATATGTCGACAGACTTGACATATGCTTGATAAAAAGAAAAAAATAATTTAGAAATAGCAGAAATGTTTTTAAATGGCTTTTCTGTACTTTAAATTCCTATGTGCTGCATATCCAAGTTTTGTCCAATTTTCACTGGGCCTCATTTATCAATCTTTTAGAAACTTGTGTGTAAATGTTTTTGTAGGCCAGACCATTTTTGTTAGTTTTGGTAATGCAGATTTTCTCTGTCTTATAAGTGTATATGTTGAGAAATGCCATTCAGCCATAAATTACCAAGAAGGTTCATGTGACGTAGCTGTTTTACACAAATACAAACTCCATAAAAGCTCACAGAGCTGAAAACAACAACATGACTACACAGTGAAAAAGCACCTTCTAAGTGTGGTGTGCACAAAAATTTTCCAGTTATGTAGCTCAACCATTGCAGTGTGTCAGCTACCATAGACTCACACAAACTCTTCCTCATTTTATAGGCCGCTATTAGGTTTATCATATATTGAATGGTTGTCCTAATTTATGGATTTATTTTGGATTGCATTCTTTCAGGTAACTTATCATCATTTATACTATTTGAACCACTCAAGGTTTACATTAAGCAGTTTCCTTATACATAAATTTATACAAACTCAGGAGCTTTTGTAGGATATGAATGTTTTTTTCCCCCCAAACTAACTTGATTTTCAAGAATACTACATTTCTTGTTTAAATTGCCGCTGTGAACGATTTACAAATAAATATGTCCATACCCAGCTTGATATAAAAATGTTTAACCGAGGTCTCAATATGTGAACAATCCGACATTAACTCACCATTACACTAGAATTTCGGTAGAATTTGCTTATGACAGTTGCAGACACCAAAAAAAGGAACATGACACACACATATTTACACCTATGTACAGACAGAAAACAACATGAAAATTCCAAGACATAACTTTAGGCACTAAAAGGTGTACATTATACACTCTTAGATGATTTAGAAACCTTAAGGGCTGTTCTGACTCCTTAAAGGTTCTATGTAGAACTACACAACAGAGTGGTTCCTTATCTAAAAGAGTAGTAGTAGAGAATGCTTAATTATACAATAATACCTTAACCCTTAAAGAACCCTTTATTCTAAGAGTGTACATAATACAAATGATCATGTCACATTTACTGTCACATATACTGTACATTACAGTACATTTACATGTACTGTAATATATATGTGACAAATAAAGGCTTCTTCTTCTTCTTTACTTAAATTAAAGCAGTTTCTACACTCAACTCTAAAGTTTATCCTTAATACCAGCTCTAGTAACTTCTCCAACTGAACTTGAAATGAAAGCAGAATGAGATTATGATGTTGCACAGAGCTGATTATATTCTGCATAAAGAGGTTTCTTGGCTTCGCTTGAGGAAAAATTACATGATTGGGCTTACGAATGCAGTATTTTGCAGACACATACTCTATGAACACAGTCAATGGGCTGACATTTTTTTTACACAAATATTATTCTGTGGGTGAAATAGAACTATTCATCACCGCATTTTTTGAGATCTACATGCTTCTTTGCAAAACAAGTCTGCAAAAATATTTTTAAAAAATATCCTTACCTAGATAACGCATTTTGTTCAGGCTTTTTTTTTTTTTTTTTTGTCAACAAGAGTTCATGTTGTAGATTTAGGTAGGGTATGAATATAATAAAAAATTCCATTGTATTTCTCATTGCAGTAATTTCTGTATTTTTTTTTTTTACTACATTACAGATCTAACAACATAACTATAGAGTGACACTATAATAGAATATTATTCTGCACAAATTCTACAAATGGGATCATGCTGGTTACTTAGGTTCTTCCTGTAGAAAGCATTTTTTGAACACTATGATAAATGACTCATTTACTTTTTTTTTTAAAACCATTATTTTATAGAAATAATGGTCAGATTTATACATGCTTCCATAATGTCAACATATTTGTATGTGCTTCTGTTAGCAACATGAATGTTGCCTGAATGTAGTTAACTGCAATATTTATTTTAAAAGATTTTACTGCTTGCACTGTGCATATGCATTTGTACCTTGATCAACATGTTGATGCAGCAAAATAGTATCTGTGGGTGTTGAAGATCAATAAGGCTGGTGGATTTTTATTCATGCAAAACAAAGTGCTGAGTAGATTACAGGCACTCCGCCTATAAACCGGTTGATATAAATGATATCACCAGTCTTTGTAACTTTGCAATTTGTATGTCCATGGAAAGATATTGAAGGAAACAAATGCTGGCTTGAGTGGGACAATGCTGTATGGCTTTGGCCGAGAACTTGAAGTGTTGTACAGACAGACAGGCAGACTTGAATAGTTTGGTTGAAGTGTGTAATATGTGTGTGGGTGTGTTTGTGTGTGTGTGTGGATGTGGTTGTCTTCTATTATTAGGTTAGTGTCCTCTAAATGTCCATGTCCACAGGTCTCAGATCCCCTGTCTTGTGCTCCCGCACCCACAGCTCTCTGTCTTTGGCTGGATCCACACTCTGGAGGAGCTGGTCCACCGGCTCCAGGGTCTACAACACACAGTCAGACACTATTCTAGTGAAACATATCTTTCAAAATGATGCTTGCTCTACAGTATGGTGTTCTAGGTTGGGAAAGTGGACATCCTACAATATGTAAAGATATTATTACTCTAGCTACTATTACTTGATGATCAGGTCTAGGTCTTTATGTTGTTCCTGGTTTATCTATAGTAGAGACTAAATATAAATACATTATTCAGATTGAACAGATCATGTGTTCTAAATGGATACAAATACAGATACAAACAGGAGACGCACTATTCTGTTTTTTTTTTTTTCTTTAGAAAACTTGGCAGAAAGGTTGACAGGGCTTCTGGGATCCTGCGGAACGCAACAAAAAAGTCACGTGAATGGGAGGATTTACTGCCATAATATGAAAGCTTGTGGGACAAAGAAAGGCCACAGTACATGATGGATTTATAGTGTTTATTAGTGCATGCTGACAGTGCTGGGATTTCTACCTCTGGGTTTCTCTCCAGTGTTCTCCAAGGTTTCTGGAGGCAGATTGGTTCATATTTAATTAAAAAAAAAAAAACTTCTGGTTTAGGCCACTCCCACTTCAGGTTTAAATCTGAATACAGATACAAATACGAATATTTGGAGCACTAAACAGATACGTATACAGATAGTGGTATTGTGTTACTAATCTACAGACTTGCATATAACTGAAACAGAATGCTTGTTCACTCTCACTCTTCTTCATTCATGAGTGTCACAGTGCTTAAGTGTGGTGGTATAATGCAGAGATCTCTCTATTTATTATTGTGTCTGACACTGATACTCGGTGGCCAGCCATCATTAAATCTGCAGTTTTCACTGGTGCATGCCCACAACCCTTGTTTACTCAGCCCTGACTTGGACACCCTGGTGACCGAAGTGCTAAGTGGCAGGATTTGCTAAAGCATTTAGCCCTGGGTGAAAGATGTGGAGCATGCACTTTTAGTAACAGGATCAGTAACTGGATCATATCTAATCCCTTAGCTGACTAGTGAGCTGTGCATAAGAAATGTGTGCATAGACTAAGAAGTGCTGCATCTGATTGGAGGCTGATGCTGTATGATGAAATTATAAGGAGAATATTTGCATGGTGGCCTGGGAAAAACTTTCACATAGTGAAATGTTGACATTTTCTCCTATATAAAGTTTTGAAAACTACAGGTTTTCCTGAACTGAAATATATTTCTTTTCTGCATGTATCTCACACAAGTAAAATTATAAAGGCCTGGTTATCCCCAAAGTGAAAAAGGATATTTATTTCCGATTCCACTGAAAGACGCCATCACACTGGCTAAAAGCAACGTTTGTTAAACTTCTTCCTTATCTAAAATGATCTTTTCAGAAAACCTGGAAAAGAAATGTATGTTCTCTAAGTGTCATAATTTGTACAAGCAGACTATTCAGTGGCTATGTTGATTCACGGTGACTGGCCTTGAAAGGGGTAATAAAACTGCAGTAGCCAACTTTCATCATGAAGTAAGCACTAAAAAAAAAAAAAAAAAGCTGTGTGCTGTGGCTACCAAGCTGTAAGGACTAGCTTATAAGTGCAGAAGGGTGGTGTTAAAACAATATGTGTATCTTTCTACTACTCACACTTTGGTTGAACATGTCTGTCTCGCGGCGTAGAGTTGTGTACTGGAGCAGGTGCTGCTGTATCATCTCCACCCTCTCCACCTCAAGCCTTTCCAACTCCTGCAGAATACAATTGGACATGAAACAATCAGTGTATGAGCGTGTCCTAGAATATTATCTAACATTGTATGGTTATAAGCTGTTCAGGTGTTACAAGAATCTACAGATTAGGATTCAGATTAGGAATCTACAGTAATTCTGTACAGTGGAAATGAGGTATGAGATTTCAGAAAATGGATGTTGCAGCTCCAGATAGACAGTGTAGGCTACAGCCCAAATAAATTGTATAAATGTATAAGTTTAATTACCAAACTTGTAGTGACCATCTCTTCAAACCACTTAGATTGGGCTTGATTGTAGAGATCCACACAGCGCATCAGGTCATCACCTATTGCCAGCAAAACAGACATTCCTGTAGTATTGTAGTCATGCTCACAGAGCCACAGACTCAGAGCTTCTTTACACCAGCAGGGGGCAGTCACAGCCGATACTTTAAAAAAATACATTCACTGGAAAATACCAAATAAAAAAATATTTCTGCATAGGAAACATGGCTAAGATTGAGACAAGTAACCAAATATTCAAACTTATAAATAAAGTGACATATCCATGTATATAGGAATGAGGTGGTGATTTTAATGATATTTGCCTAAATAATTGGGACAAACAAGATAATTGACAGCAGGTAGGCAGCATCTAACCATGAATGATGTTTCCTATTTACAGTGTGAACTGTGTGTGTGTGTGTGTCAGTAGGGCTACACTTCTGAGCTCATCAGCAGAAAAAAAAGGAAAAGGCAGGTGAGATGTTGGCACTTCCACATTTAAATGTGCAATGTACGTCACAGTAAAATGCAGAGAAGAAATTCAGTAAGGATTGCTGCTTAGCCAAGCTGCAAGGTGGGTTTTTTTTTCAGTTAAATGCAGCTATACATTAGTGTATAGTGTACTGCTTCTACTGAGGGTCATAATAAACTGTGTTTTGCCTAACTTTTCACCCCCTGTGTACTCCACATTCTGTAGTGTTACAACCTGGAACTGAAATGGACTTAACTGGGATTATAAATGTCGGGAGTCTGCACAAAATAGCACATAATATTGAAGTGGGGGATCAGTATAGTTCACAAAATTATTTACAAATAAAAAATAATCATAAATGTTGAGATTGCATAAGTATCTGCTCCGTTTGAGTGAAACCCCTCAATTGGTTCTGGTGGAACCAGTTGCCATCAAAAATCACATAATTAGTTTGTTAAAACAAGTAAAGTGTCACAATCTCAGTATAAATACACCTGTTCCTGAAAGAAGCTTGAGTTACTTAGAGAACATACCTAAAGAAGCAGCAACATGAAGACCAAGGAGCTATCAAAACAAGTTCAGGGCAAAGTTCTGGAAAAGTATCAGTCAGGGTTTGGTTATTAAAAAAACAAACTTTAAGCATCCCTTGGGACACCATTAAATCTAGTATGAAAAAAATGGAAAGAATACAGCACAAATGTGACTAGAGGAGACCATCCACTAAAATTCAGTGACCAGGTAAATTTGTTAGAGGAGCAACCAAAGTTCAAGGGGGTGAATATTTATGCAAGCCATCGTATAAGGTTTAAACAGGATACAGGGCATTCAGTGACTGATAGTAAGAAACACTCATAATACCAGTTGGTACACACCAGTGAATATGTAACTACAAGTATTGCATGGGCACTGAACTACAGATCTTAATAAGGCAAGCTCAGTCTGTGTATCACATAGTTATTTCTGATGCTCTTATGTTATAATCAAAATCCCTCACACACTTTATTCAGTGTTTAGGTAAGCACACCTACTGAGTTAATACAGACACTGCACACATCAGTGTTCAGACCTCAGAATTATCTAGAGACTTAGGTGCTCAGACAGGGTGGAGGTGTGTCTCAGTCATCCGCTATTTAGACTTTGAACATAAGTATTTTTTCTTGCGCAAGGTATGCCACCCTGAAGTTTTCTTGCCCTTCATGCCACCCTGATCTTAAGTGCTTAAAATGCAAACATGCTAAATTCAGTGTCACACAGTGCTGCTGGATAATGTTGTTTCTAAAAATAAAAAAATAAAAATAAATAAAAAAAGGAATGCCAAAAGAAATAAAATGAGTAAATGTGGGAGCTTCAAGAAGGAGAAATGTAATCATCAAGTTAATGTTATAAACCGGTACACTGTTCAGATCAACGACCAGTGTTTATAGCTAAGTCAAGGAATAAACAAATCATTCCAATGTTTTTTGTAGTTCATTTTGTACAGCCCATATTCTCCCCAAAGCACCTGAGTTGTAATTTGTTGCATTTCACCATGAAATTCATGCCTTTGGGCAATAATATATACATGATGGAATAAAACTTGACATCCTCAGAGGGGTAAACTGCAGGCAGGTAATTTCAACAATATGAATCAGTCACGCAGAAAATAGACTCAGCCTCAGATGTTCCATCCAGGGGTCATGGAACATCTGGTATCTTTTGTACACCTTTCTGGCCACAAGCTTCAAAATGTTAAAGGCTGCAATCTTCACTCTTGCGTGTATACACACTTTGTGTGCCAGTTTACAGTGGGAAAATAAACAGTAGAACACTCTGATGCAATTAGATTTTGAGGCAAGTTATAATCACTGGATTGTCATGTAATAGATAGCAATAGAATAGATAGCAACTTGGAATAGAAAGTTATTACAGAACAGATAACTTTCCCTGCATAGTTCCCTGCATCTAGTCACCAGCTTTGAATATGTCCCTGGTGTGCTGTCTAATTTCAGACCCTAAAGCAGACACCAAACTGTTCTTCTTTGTGTGCCTACATACCATCTTCTGCCTGGGCTCTGACTGGGTGATAATACTCTCCCATGGTGCATCAGGCAGTTCATAGGTTTGAAAAGCTGCATCCTGCAGGTTTCCACATCCCCTCCTGTTCAATAGTGCTGACTGGCCAGCATTGAAGTCTAGTACTGATAGTCCTCACTTGGTGAGGGCAGACATTTTGTTAGTTCGACTGCTTTTAACTTCCCCTCTAAGGCTATTATCCCACTGTATCTGCACCGGATCTCCAGTTTTCAGCTGTCTGGAATGGAAAGAACCTGGCTCCTTTAAAATGTTGGATGCTGGCAATGAGACAAGAAACTCTTCCACAGGCACAACAGTGTTCGCTAACTGACTCCACGCTAGAGTGACATATGAAAAAACTGTTTACTTATGTCTAAATAAGGAACATCAGATAATGGAAGGCTTATTTCCAGAGCAATTATCAAGAGGAGGAGATGGAGAGGAGAGCAGAAAGTCTTGAGCTCAGTATACAGAGAAGGTGTTATGAAAAAGGCTCATTCTTACGGGGCAGTAGAGAACAAAATTCAGAGACTCTTATTCATATTGCAGGGATCTGTATCTGCCCATTTAAATCAGTCCTAGCATGTCTGGTTAAGAAAAGCAAACTCACTGAAAACTGGAATCGGAAATGTTGCTTAGTGATTATGATCAAATTGTAAGTGAAAAAGCAATAAATGTTAAGTTGCTGGAAAAACTCTGACCTGCTTGAGTGGATTTCCGTCGGGCTTTCTTGATGTCCTCTTCAGTCTTGTTGCTCAGTTTTATCTCCAGTTGCTGTGTCTTCACCTCCAGGTCCTTCTGCCTATCTGCCAGAGCCTTACGGGCCTACAGCCACACAATTGACACAGGCACAAGGCAGACATTAATATATTGCCTCCAATTACCCCCATCCAGGCTTTGTTCTGGTATTTCTCTTTAACTTATAACTAAGGATTTGCATCCAGCATCTCTTTTTGTATTGGCTTTCCTGTTATCTATATTATCTGTATTATCTGTGTGTTTTTTTTTGACAAAAACAACTCCAGCGTTACAGTCAAGGCCATACACAAGTTAAATATTTGTCATATACTAATAGTGTTTCTTACAGTATAAGTATTAGCAAGTAAAATTAATATTGGCTCAGTGCATTTTTCATCACATTATCAGCATGATTAATAGCACACTTTCATGTCAAATTATCATGCAACTATCCAATCAGCCAACCATATGGCAGGAGTACAATGCATAAAATCTTGCAGATACAGGTTAAGTGCGTCAGTTAATGTTCACATGAAACATCAGAACAGGAAAAAATGTGATCACAGTGACTTTGAATGTGGTATGGTTGTTGGTGCCAAATGGGCTGGTATTTTAGAAACTGCTGATCTCCTAGTATTTTCACACTCTCTAAAGTTTACACAGAATAGTGTAAAAAAAAAAAAAAAAAAAACATCAGCAGTTCTGCAGGTGGAAATACCCTGTTGATGAGAGAGGTCAGAGAAGAATGTCCAGACTGGTTCAAGTAGACAGGAAGTCTACGGTAACTCAAATAACCACTCTTTACAAATGTGGTGAGATGAAAAGCATCTCAGAACACACAACATGTTAAACCATGAGGCGAATGAGCTACAACAGCAGAAGACCACATCAGATTCCACACTTGTCAGTCCACAGTGGGCCAAGATTGGAAAAAGACCAGCCAATGGTTTTCCAATCCTCAACTGTCCAGTTTTGGTAACTGAAGCTCCTGACCTGTATCAGGATGATGTTATGCATTGCACTACTGCCACATGATTGCCTGACTGGATAATTGCATGAATGAGTAAGCATACAGGTGTTTCTATTAAAGTGGCCGGTGAGTGTATAGTAGCTCTATATTTAGATACCATTAGATAGGTATCTAAATACATTCTCTGTGTGAAACTATAACAGCAACTGACTCCTTAAAGAGAAATTCTGGTTTTATCATTTTTTGAAGTTTCAGCCTAAATCATTTGCACAGAAGCCTTCAGAATGGTCTACACACTACAGCATGTTAAATTCTCCACTATTAAAACCACTATTTTGCTGTTGCAACATAGATCGCTCTTATGAGTTGAGCCCAACGTCTCACCCAGCCACCTGCTGTGGATGAGGGAATCTGGGCACAGATACAGTATGGTGAGGTGTTAGTGATGCATACAGCACAATCTGTTAATGCTATGGTTGCTCGTTTATATTTGGGCAACATTTAAAGATATTTGACACAAAAGAAAATACACACACAAAAAAAACCTCGTACTTTAAAATATTCTGTCAGATAAAACTTTACTTGAACCCCACATCATAATGGCATCATAGGCGTGTCATGGCAGATGTCATACACTATCAAGTCAACTCGTGTCCAGTTGTATAGCAGTGTTATGGAACCATTCCCTGTAATTAGCATAGCTGACATTTTACATGCTAATTTTTGTTTGCTACATGTGCAATGTTAGCATATGTTTTATTACAAATATTATGGTACATACCTTACAATTATTTTCAGAGCATAAGATATATTCAAACATGGCCACAGAAAATACTATTTACCAGTTTATCAGTTTTAATTAATTAAACATGTAATATAACCTAAGCTAACTAAAACCCACTTAGCAAAGAATTAGTATGTGATGTAAGCTGTAATGACATCAAACGTTTACACTGATGTCATGATAACATGCATCATCACGTGAAATAATCAGACATTAGCATGTTTTTGAAAGGTTTTTCTGGCTACGTTACAAAATATGTTATGACAGAGATCATAAAGTGCAAACCTAATTATAAAATATGTGCTAACTAGAGTACTTATGAAATATTAGGAAGTACAATTAGCTTTCATTGTGTCAAACATTAAGAAAGCTATCAGGACAATTGGTAATGGTAACATGACACTCATATTACTGGATATAAACTGTCATAGCAGCTCATGTCAGCATATGATGTGTTTATGATATGGTTATTTCAGCATTACAGGATTCAAGTAAGTTTTAAAGATCATATTATATAAATATAGGTAATAATACCCGAAAAACTTGTCTCAGATGAGAGATCTCAGTGTATTTATAGAGAAAATGATTATGGAGTTAACAAAAAACAACTTAAAACATACCTTCTCTACAGCAGCATAACGACTGACCAGCTGTTTCCTCAGGTCAGCAATGTGGTGGTCGTATTTCTTCATGTCCTTCTTGAAGCTGTCCCCTCTGAACGTCAACAGTGGCTTCTCCACCTCGCACTGAAGCTGTAAGGCAGAAGTGGGAAGGTTGGTATGAAAAGAAAAAAACTCATTACACTCATAATCAGCCCTTAACCACGGCCCACTCGCCCCACAGTACTGTCATCCATACACTTGTGTAGGTGTAGGTCAGTGTAGGTGCTGTATCCACACAAGTACATGAGTGTGTGTGATGTGTGTGAGTATGAATAAGGACCCAAGCATCCACTGTGGATCAGGAATTTTAGTGGGCAGTTGTGTATATCAGTGTTTGTATCCAACTTGCTTGCTGTGTGTGTCTCTACAGGATTGGTGCTGCAGATATAATGAATTGCTGCTTCCTGCTGCTAGGCTTTGCCTTATTTGAGGGGGGATTTGTTTGGACTAGGGACAGAGTTACTGTCTCAGCAATAATTATTTAATTCTGGGAGAGTGCCAACTTTTTCTTTGTGTCTCTAGAAAGTTCTATGATTCATACCTGTTTTTAGCAGCTAAGATTAAAAAATATTCTATAAAGAGTATATTTGCACACAAGCCCTTCCAAATATTTGTATGTGTATATATATATATATATATATATATATATATATATATATATATATATATATATATATATATATATAGAAAA
>CM075015.1:10152083-10162290 GCA_037576675.1 Pangasius sanitwongsei | reverse complement strand
TTTTTGTTTTTATATATATATATATATATATATATATATATATATATATATATATATATATATATATATGGACAAATTGTAATTTTATCTGATTACAAATTTGTTAGGCTTATGTCCATTTCTCTATGAGACATACCTATCCAACAACTTGATTATTCAGTTACTCTATTAATTATTTTGTCCAACAACCTGACTCATATGAGTTCTTTTTCACAGCATGACATTTTATTTACTTGTATATTTGAAAGGCAATACTATGTTTTGCTGGTTTCTACCTTTGAGGAGAATTTGAGATGGACCTCTGCTTCATCAGCCAAACTCTTCTTTAGTTGGCTCCAAGCCTCACCAAGTGTCCTAAACCAAGCCAGCATAGTCACTGCAGTGAAATAAAGCTAGAATACATCTATACACACATGCATCACTCAATCACTATACACACCCACACACACACACAGACGCCTGCCACTATCTGGCTCTACATACCCCTCTTCTTGAGCAGCAAGCGGGATCTGGGAAAGCTTGGAGAGGTTCTTGGCGTACTCTTCTTCAATCTTTATTCTAGTGAGGACAGAATGTACGGGAGAAAAACAGTCAGAACTGGCAACATGATGTCCCAGAGGTACAGTACTGCAAACAACTGAGTTACTGACCATAAATCTTATATAAGAATACTGCTGGCTGCACCTGCTGAATTGATGGCTTTCCTGTTAAGAACGTAATTAAACACACAATGCGGGCATGGGGTACACATTTGCAGTGAAAACACTTGATGAGAATAAGCCATAGGCAGAGTTGTGTAATAGGCCACCCTTGTTCTGAGGTAAGCAAAGAGATGGTGAGTCACTCTTCCCTAAAGAAACCATGGGATTCAGGAAAGTCCCATGAAAGAAACCACTGACAAAGAAACAGCTTCAGCAAAGATGTCCTTCAATTTGTGTGTGTAAAAACACATGCAAACTTGGTAACACCTGCAAAAATGTGCAAGCTGATTTACTAACAGGGCCATAAAAGTGATTATGACAGTGTCTGTGCTGAGCCGCTTTAATGTAAAACTGACCAAGTGACAAATGTATGAGTTATGTAGAGGAAATCTATGCTGCAGGATCCACCAAGAAGTTCTAGGTAGTGCACTGTGGATTTTTTTTTTTTTTCACAGATGTCATCAGGTTTCATAATGCCTCATCCCAGCATGCTACCCTGTATAACTCAAGTCCCACAGAACAGTGAGGCTATGATTTACTAAAGTTTTGTGTGTGTAAAAACATATGCAAACTTGGTAACACCTGCAAAAATGTGCAAGCTGGTTTAGTAACAGGGTCTATGGAGGACTGTGTATTTCACATGAGCAAAACAGAATGAGTTGTTTGTTTTTGCATATTTGCCTTAATTAATTTTGGTGCTGGCAGAGTCAATTCAAATAGATTAATTTAGCACCTGAAATGTGATTTATTAAACCTGAAAGTGATTGAATAAACAAAGTAATATGACTGAAAAGCAAGCATTCTAGATTATGCCTCAGTATCTCAAATGTTTCAAAAGTTTCTTAAAATGATGCCTTAACATTACCATGACTAAAGCCTAATTGTATTATTGTTTCTTTATTTAGCATTTTTGGAAGGAGTCTCTGGTGTCAATGCTTTGTAACAGTCAGAGGTAAAGTCTGCCTGTTCAGAACAGAGGGCTTTGTGGTTTTTCTATAACATTACAAACTGGATTTTTTTTTTCATCTTATTAAAGAAAAAAGAGCGGCTGGTGAGGGAAGAACTTATAGATTATACCTGCTATAAACGTAGTAATAACAGGAACTAACTTGTCTCATGGACGTTCCACAACATTACATGTAACTGTAAATTGACTTTTCATTCTTTAATTAATAGAAAATTCTTAGTGTTGGTGAATTGCTGTGGTATACGAGGAATAAAACACTTTATGTGCTTTGATTGGAAAATAGTTTACTTTGGGGTTTTAAAGGATTACACCATTCAGTCATTGATTATTTTCAGCAAGCCTCGTTGTGTTTTATTACTTAGTAGGGCCTAAATGTTTTTTAACATTAACCGCAATGAACCACAAATATTATATGAATGCTTCAGCTTGATGTCATCTTCTGCACATATTTTTTGCAGTGATATCTTTCTGCGGTGTACATGTGTAAATATGTGTAGTGTGTATGTGACTATTGACTAGGTATACATAATATTAGTGTTTTTTGGTACTGTAGCATCTAAATTTCCTGTTTAGATCAACAAAGGTCAATCAATAAATTGCTACCTCCATCTAAAATCACTAACATGAACTTTAATTTCTTCTTTTTTTTTTTTTTTTTGGTGGGGGGGAGTCCTTTTTTTTGCATGACCTTTACAGTTTTAGAATTTCCTTTAGAATTTCTCTAGCACACCTACAAAAACTAAGAAGTATGCTAAGGTTAGGAAATGTCCATAGAGTGTGAGAGAGTGGCATACCTTTCTCTAATGAACTCAGCCATCTCCTTCTGCATCTGTTTGCCCTTCAGCTGTTTCTGCAGCAGAACCTCGAAGCCCGATACCGTGTTCGTCCCCTGAGGGTCCTTCTTATCGGCCTAATAACCACAGACAGAACAATATATCAACACACATACACTTGTTTGTTGTGAGGTATTTATATTGACTTCTGTATTGCTGTAGGTAAATAATACTATGCCTACACATAACCCAAACCCTAGCTTCAGTAACTAAAAGAAAATCTTTGCCTGATTTTTTTTTTATTATGAAGCTGCTTTTTTTGTTAAAAAAAAAAAAAAGGCTTGTTTATGAGGACTAGTCAAATGTCCTCACAAAGGGCTAAACCCCACCCCCAACCTCCTACTCAGAAAAACATACACACACCTGAACCACAAGCGTTTGTGTGTGTGGGTAAGTAGGTGAGTCAGTGAGTGAGGGGACGAGCTTGCATGAATCAGAGGGTGTGTGTGGGCATGACATCACGTGTGGGGCTGTATGTGATTCAGGAGAGAGTGTTTCATCCTATGAGTAATTTTGTGTGTGTGTGTGTGTGTGTGGAGGCGTTTGATGCACAAGCGTGGATGTTCACCTGTGATTGAGTGCTTTGTGATTTTGTAAAACAACACAAACCAAACAATTCTAAACGTTGACTACAACTGTGTATGTGTATATGGTTTGCAGGGCTGACAGCCACTGACGTGCCTCCTCACACATAGCAGAGGCGTCACATACTCTTGTCACGTTTAATTTGAGGTATGTAATGCTCACTGAACCGAACTGCTTTCTCTAGAAAACACTTTATAGTAAACAGTTTTCCGTGCAATTGTTTTTTCTCAGTGCAGGGCAGCATGTCGACATTAATATCCTCTGTAATTACATATGCTACAGATGCAGTAGATGCTGGAGTGTTGCTAGCAAGCATAACTCCTTACAAACTCCTCTTCTCTCAGTGTGCAGTACTTAGTATGTGTCTTTCTGTTTTGGGTTTATGTGATGTGTTTGTGTTTACACTGCCATGGGCCTTTGTTTTGGTTTCTATCCTGTATCCTCCCCTTTCCGGTCATTGGTTGATTGATTGGTTGTGTTCACCTGTTATGTACTGCATTGTTCCCTCTAAGCTACACACTTCTGATGATGATTCCATGCAGAAAAAATAAAATCCCTGCAGATCGGCAGCAAAAAATGTGTATAAAAAAGTTAGTCACTTGGAGTAACTGACAAATGACACTTGAGTCTCATCATAACATTGCATTTTTCTTATTTTTTGAAAGTCCAAACAGGAACATATGTCAAATCAGAGACAGTCCTGCAGCCTCCCAGATTCAGTCCCAACCAAAAATAAAGTCATCCGATAAATCTTGTCAGTATAGTTGTGCTGCTGAGTGTTGTCTTCTTAGGCTAGCTGGCAAATGATAACCAGGCAGGGTCAGAACAGCCACGTTCAAGTTTAATACCGTCTGCCAGTGTTTTAGTCAATCATATGGACATTTACAATGATTCTTGGATTTCCCCTAATACATACCACACTGAGTTTACACACTTGTGCCCTGTCTTCCTTAATCGCATGTTACGGATCACAATACTGAAGTGTATGTATAATGGAATGTAAAGGATAAAGGGAAGATGTGTAGTAGTTGTATAACTTTCTATGCATTTTTTTCCTTTACAGATTATCTTACCACCCCTCCCCTCCCTCATTTTCCCTTACCCAGAAATAGTCGCAGTAGCTCCACTCATTGGGTTTGAGGAGTTGCTGCTCAGGTGTTGACTGTGCCAATGGGAACGTGACGAAGTTGATCTACAGAGTGATGGGGTAGAAAAACAGGACCACATAAAGAGAAAAAGCATAAAACAGCATAGGAGTTCTAATCTCAGGCTTCACAGATTTTATCAAGCAAACATAAATACATATTATATAGTTAATTATACTCATCATTTATATTACACACAACAAATGGGAGCTATAAATCAAATGTGCCTTTCAGAAAGCAGTGCCATATCCTGAACATATGGCAGGGCGGGTCTTTGCACGTTTTTTTCACAAGACAGTTATGTGGACACCACAATATAATAACACATAATAATGAAGCTCAGTCTGCTGTCTTAATGCTGCCTTGATATTTAGTATGACCCAATACTGTACAAACTGACCTCAAATAACAAAACTGTACAAACTTGTCTGACTTGGAAACACTCTAGAGCACTGAATAGCCCACATAGGCCTACATTTCTTTATGCAAACATAAAAAAACATACACACTTTAAATTATTTTGTTCCGTCAGGAAATCTCGCTTTCTGAAGTGAAATTATACTGCAAGGTCTACAATTGAGATTTATATTGATATGATTACAGGATGGAAAATCAAAGTGCATTTGCTTTACTGCTGCCCAAGACAATGCCAAAACAGGTCAAGCACAGGATTAAATATAAAACATATATTTTAAATTACATGAAGTAGTAGAGTAGTAGAGAGTTTTATTGTCATTCTGGCCATACACAGGTAAATAGTAGAACAAAATAGCATTCTCCAAGGCCTTGGTGCCATATATTATAGAAATTTGACAACAGTGTGGAGCAAGATAATCACCAAACAAAATGTAGTGCAAATAGACAAGATACACAACAATAGATGCACACTGTTCAGGTAGTACCAGTACAACACAATAAATACAACACAATAGAACAGTTGTAACACAATGCGGGCAGTGTTGGACGTGCCGTACATACAGTAAACAGCAACATGGTGACAGGAATGGTGTGCTAGCCACTTATTTCTACCCGTCACAACCTCCTCATCTCCTCTGAATGATGCACTCCACATGGTGTCAATGCGAAATGACAATTTGCACCTAAATTCCATTTTATCCAGTGTTTAAATCACTCCATCCTGATGCATTTTTATGCGTGGGTGTTTGTAGTGCAAACTCAACAGAAATCTATTTAAATCACACAATCATATTTCTATTACACTGTAAACTATATTTAAATCAGGCAGTGCATCAATGCTATAGTTATGCGCCCTGTAAGCTGGTCTGGAATGACACTTTCCAGCAACATTATTCTCTATTATTCCTCACTTTTTGCCTTTTTTGCCATTCATGCAGGAAGAGAATTTGTATTGTTGGCTTTCATAATAAAACATGTGCTTTTCTATTCAGGTCTCCATGTTTGTGACACTACAGCTTAAATATGAAAGAAAATCTGTAAGTGAAAGAGAAACACATTTTTTGTCATTTCTGTCAGTCACCCGGTTTTTACTACCAAAAATCTGTTAATGAAATCTCAATCGTATGTCATTATGGATATGCCACTGCTCTGTACTGCAAACCTACCACTACTCCCTTTTTTTCAGCTGTGCTATGACAGCAAAATATAGGCCATTGGGTTACATATGTGGTAATAAGTGTGACAATAAGTGACAAATGGAGAGCACCGTGTGTGTATGTGTGTGTGTGTGTGTGTGTGTGTGTGGACATGTTCTTATCTTGGGGGGACCAAATGTCACCACAAAGATAGAAATATCTAATGATTTTAATCTTGTGGGGACATTTGGCTGGTCCCCATGAGGAAAACCACTAATATATATATGTGTGTGTGTGTTTATATATATATATATATATATATATATATATATATATATATATATATATATATAAAATTATAAAATATAAAAATTACATTCTGCCTTATATATAGCTTGGTGGGTGAATTTGTATTTGTAAAGGTCAGCAATGGACTAGTCATCTGGCTTGTTACCTAACATGCCTGAGGAAGGAAGGAAGGAAAAATGAAGGAGACAGGGAGAAGAAGGGTGCAAAACCGGAATGTGATCAAACTGAATATGATTTTTTCCCCTTAGTCTATTGTAATAACTAATACAGCATTAATATGCACAGTGTCATTGATCCAACAATGTTCTTTAAGCAGGAATCAAGTGTACCCACCAATAAAAGACACAGTCTGTTTGAGTATACACTCTTGGGTCCACAGCGTCTCCAATTAGCCTGTTAGACCTTCAATTATGTAATGTTCACCATCTGCACTGCATCCCTGCAACTGCCAAACAGTACGCTCCTTCTGCCTTACACACTCACACATAGTACTGCATGAAGATAGATCTCAATTCCCAGAGACATTTTCCAAAGATTTGTCCATAATTAGGATATGATGTTCACATGGATTTCCAAACACATACTTGGCATACTAATGTCATATCTGTATTTAAATGATTCATGACAATGATCGGAATTGACTTTTTCCACAAAGGAAAGCGTGCAAACATGGAGTAAGTCATAATTTCTCTGTATAAAATAACTACTTCTGGTGCAGTTCCATGTCATAACGCTTTCATAAATTTTAATGTCATAGCTGTGTCTCTGATTACAGATTGTTATCTTGTATTTTATGCATTATTGCTCTTAATAACATATAAATACTCTAGGTACATCAAGTGTCTAAGGTTATATTCTGTGTGCATACACTGGAAACACTACGCCTGAGCTTACCACCACATACTCACACACACTCATATGTCCCAGGTGTGCTCGAGCCGAATGTCTTGATTTACACACTTGTGCCCAGTCCCTTTTTATTACCTCCCTGGGAGATCATACCAATTGTCACGGCCACTGAGTTTTCCATTACGCCGCCTCTACATTTGTCATTGCTGTTGTTTAAATCAGCCTCCCATCATGCTTTAAATTAGCTCATTTATCGTCACTGCATCGCTCCTACACCACTCCACCCCCCTCGTCAGCCTCAGGTTTGCCTCTGCTCCCTGCTCAGATCCGGGGGAGGGAAACCTTCGACCTAAACTGGAATACAGCACTTTTGGGAAAGCAGTATAGCAGCATTTGAGTAGAAATTTTAGCTAGTGTTTGTTATACTGGCTCCAATGTAATTTTTGCAGACAGCCAAGGTTACAAAGTATAAGCATTAACATTTCCATATCATTTTGGGAAATAGTACTTGTTAAATTTTAAAGATGTCAAAGTATATTATTGGCAGAAAATGGTCAAAAAACAATTTTTCCTAATTTTTGGCTGTTTTCCAGAACTGAGCTACACCTTTTGGGTTTTCCCAGCCCACAACATGTATGTGAAACTTTTATGGACAGATTTAAAGAACCACTATTTTCTCAATGCAGGGAAATGTGTTGTGTCCCTAAGTTGGCCTTAATTACAGATGCAATGGAATGAGGTTGAGGTTGAAAAAGTACTGGAACAAAGGACTAATGCTTAGAGCATATTATTCAGTAACAACTGTTAATTATTCAGTAACTACTGTGAAATGAATAGGAAAGGTGCCTATTTACAAGAATGAGGAAGGTAGGTCTGAATGCACTGACAAATCCTGTGATTTTAAGGAGTTAATATAGCATCAACCAGTGCCAACAAATTCAGAACAGTCTGAGAGATATATTAGCTCATATTGGTGTTGCTTTTAATGGCACTGTTATGAAGCACTTTATAAAGCTTTTAAATGTCATATATCTTCTAAAGTAATAGGAACGGATATTTTGTAGATGTTTCAGAGCTTGATGAATGTCTGGTTAGTAAATACAAACAAACAACTTGCAATAAAAGGATAAAAAAATGTACAGTAACATTAAGGTAAAGAGGTTTTCCTCTCCTCTGTCTTTCAATGTCTTCCATAAACCATCCAGCATTACATTATAAAAGGTTAATACAATGCTTATGAATGTATTATAAAGGTCCAGTGTTTGAGTAAGCACATTGTTTGTGTGTAGTCTGGGTCAGACACCAGTATGTTAACCCACTCGCTTTCTCTTTAGATGCACTGGCTATATTTGGTTGGCTGCCCAGCACCCAGTTTTTCGCTGAATAGCAAATACCACTGACATAATGATAGTGTGTAGTAAACTCCAGGAATGCCAACCAGTAAATAAAATTCCATTTGGTCCGGGGTTCCTCTGGCACAGCATACACATACTGCAATGGAAAAGCTGCACTGGACTGCTGAAAACATACACAAACACTAACATACACACTCCAGCGAACATCGCTGATCTCAAACACTGCTCAGAATGTGGACTGCTCAGCTTCTGTTGCTAAGCGACAAATTGGTTTCTGTGAAGGCACACACTTTTTTCCTTTTGTGAAACAGCATAGTGCTTTACTCTAACAGACTAAAGCATCTGCATATCCACCTGCTTTAAACATGACACATTACCCAATACATACACTGCCTGACATAACACTCAATAATACTTAACCTCCTTCTGCAAGCTGTCTCAGGCTCATTTTATAGCCTATTCTGCACCTCAAATTAAGCAACAAGTGCTTGAGGGAATTAAGGGTCAGGCTTTTTAAAATGTCTTTGAGTCAGGATTCACAGATCTGCACACATCACTGGCTTTGCCTCACATGCACACAGTAGAGAAGGAGAAAAGACAACTCTGCCTCTCTATGAATCTGAGCCATCCCACCATATTGATCGAAAGCAGCTTTGATTGCGGTTGTCATGGAAAACCGCCTGTTAAGCCTCCCTAAGTGCACCTCACAATATTCAGCCACTGACATGCAATGCAATGCATACGTGCATGCCTGCCGATTATGCAAACAGACCGTACTCAGTATTCTCCTGAACCATTTAATGCAGGTTCATCTGCATCTGTCAAGACCTCCGTATTTAAAGTAATCAGTATGTCACACATAGTGTTCCATATGTTTATCTGTTTTAAAAACAAATCGAACATCCTCTTTCCCTCCCTGCCTCTCGCAATCCATATTTCTCTCTAACCCTCTCTTTGTATGTGTGTGTTTCATTTCAACACCCATTAATCACTTCTGGTGCCTTTGTCACCATGGAAACTGGACCAGCCAAGTCTTCCCCATTCCCCGGGCTGCAGCTATCTCTCCCAAGTGGGCGGGCTTTATGGCCCTGATGGACGGCTCTGTGGCCCTGTTGCTGTGACAGAATCAGTACTCCCTTCTTCCAAAACAGTAATCGAGAAGTCCGGTCTGGCTTTCCAGCACATGCGGCATCCCTAATTCATTCCTTTCCTCCCTCTCTCTCTCTCTCTCTCTCTCTCTTTCTCACTATCTCAGGCAGATATCACTGGTTACATAACTATATGCAGTATTACTCTTTGAATTATAGCCTGTCGATTGAGCATTCAAATAAATGTAATTAAATAAAATTATATACATCCTACTTTGATGCACAATACCAGTGTCATCTGTGTATCATGACTGTGTAAAGACTCCGCTGTATTGTGATAGAGGACAATAGTTCCCAGCCCTGATCTTTAGAACACCCACATGCAGCCTGTTAATTAGCTGATTAATGGGAATATGTTAAGGCAAGAAACACAATAAAACAGTAACAGTGGGAACTTCTGAACATGACATTTATGTTTATATAAATGAATACATTTTTAACACATTTAAATGTGATTTGTTCTGATGTGGATCACATGATATCCAGGGATGTAAATATAGATTCTTAATAATCTGTGGAATCTGGAGTCGTGATACTGAACCTTCTTCTGGCTGCATGTTACTTTAACTATAATACAAATCTCAGTTGGCCCACAACTGAATACCACACACAAGATGTGTATCAACTGATCTGCCAGCACTCCTGATCCCAACTGTCGGAGTACTGTGTGTGTTCAAGTATATATATATATATATATATATATATATATATATATATATATATATATATAAAAAATAATATAAAAAAAACAATAGAATCAAG